>JAUJYZ010000974.1:347500-805000 GCA_033675265.1 Actinostola sp. cb2023
GGATAGATGAATGGATAGATGGATGGATAGACAATGATAGATACATGTACTAATTACATTTATCAATAACTAATTTTCATTGGAATGCATGAAACATTGTTCATTACTGCCTTCGCATGCTAAAGCATAACGTGAATAGTCCTTGTTTTACATGGTAAAGACAGCGTAGAGGGGTCAGCCTTGTAGATATTCGTTGTGAGACAAGTGGGCCACAAAGAAATCAACTAACTCTAAAGGACCCTAAAACCTGGTCCTCACTAGCTAGCGACATAAGCACAAGCACAAGCAACATACGCAGACTCAGTAATGCATTGCTCATTAACGGTGCTTGTCTTTTGTCACACCTATTGCATGAAATGGTGCCATGAGTCTGCGTATGTTGGATGTGCTGCTTATGCTTATGTCGCTAGTGAGGACCAGGCCAGACGTCGAGGGAAAACATTCAATTATGAAAACAATGGATGATTTAGCGCTTACATTTCACTCGCGTCGTCCTCAAGGTCGCTAGTGATGGATTAAACTACTAGTAAACGAATCCAGGGATAAATAGACGAATGAAAACAATAGTTTAATCCCGAGAACTTTTATTCTCTTGAAACAGAAACGCGCGCATAAAACCCCGCAGGCACTAGAGTATCGATATTGGTGCTGGGTAGCTTAGAGTATCGATATTGGTGCTGGGTAGCTGAGCCCTTTGGTCAGGGTGTTTGGGCAACGTCGTTTGGAACAAATTAAAGCCATTTTTATCACCATAATTGGCATTCAAATAGTGATCAAAGTTTAATGGAGGTAAACAGTTTCATTAGGCAGATAAAGTTTGTAAGAATATCGTGTCCGAATAGCACTGAGTAGAGATTTACTCTATAGCAGTACGAGGCATATTATCTCCTTCTTACAGCGGACCGTTAAAAGAACCCAACAAAATGATTTAGTTTTTAAAACGTTTTTCCAACGAACGACAATAAAATCAGTTCAGAAATCAATCGCATTATAGTCGTTACCCCTAGCTGATAGTACATTAACAGTTTGCATCTTTTAACAGCAAATCGCAGCACGTTAATCATCAAAGGTTTTCTTCACAGACTTATTTTAGTTGTTTGTCTTTGTGATTATTTTCCCTAAACTAATGAAAGACGAAATGATGATGGTATTTCTACGCGACGATGACATCGTATATTATCGATGAATGGTTAAAATTTATACAACCGCGAAACTGACATAATTCCGCAAATACAATTTCACAGATAAATAAGAAAACAAAAAGATCGACTAAGAATATATATAGAGGGACTTCAGAAAACTGCACCGAAGGACGCTATGGACTCCTTTGTTTGAGCCAGTTTTTATTGGTATTTAAAAAAATTGTTTACTACACAACAATGTATAAATGACTCAGTTATGTATGTAGTCTGGGTTTTGACAGAAAATGCTTGGGATTTGGTTATCTTCATTGTGCATGATGTCAAGAGCTTTCAGCCGTAAAACTCAAACCTGTCGTGAATATTAGTCTTATCTAAAGCAGTAGAATATATTCACGACAGGAATATCATCGGAAGGTTGCTCTCGATATTCATTGTTAAAATGGACAGGCTGTTCATGTTGTTGGCCTTTGGAAAACCATTCAACAAAACAACAGATTTTCACGTCTCAAATGTTGCTTTCGATGCTCGAATTCAGAGATTCTCCGAGTGGAAAGTAAACCTAAAAACAACGGCATTTAAAGGAAAATAGTCAGACTTGTATTTAATTAGCTGCTCATGATGAACTACTGAGCACCGCAAAGTGTTTGTTCTAACAGATAAACTTACAGTATCTATAGAAGCTGTACATATAAAGATTCTGAAACAGTCATACAACTGAGATATCATGTCGAAGGTGATCGACGAACAGACCCGCTTATCTATCCAAACGAAACTACGAGAAGAAAGTGTTCGGCACATCGCTAGAGCTCCCATGTAGCCTTGTTGCTGAGTGTTTCTTGATCAGCAGATATTCCATCTCCACTGAAGTATCGTAAAACTAGAGATTATTACGCGCTTTTTCATAAAGGTCAGAATTATTCCTCATTCCGTCATCGCTTTTGATAAGATTTATTATCGCGGAACACCTGATCGATAACTAGCTATAACTTACCGTCCTGCCTTGGTGACGATCATCTCAGTACCAAGAGAATGAAACTCGTCCCAAAGGCTTTTCATCTCAAGGTCGACGTTTGCATGTCCTAGATTCCTTCCAGTGTTTCGCGAAGACGACGACTCAGCGCATGGAGATCGATTGTGAGCTCTGTTGGTGGACGATTGACTTGTGATGTAGCACGGTGATGGGTCGTTATCTTCGTCTGATTCGGATAGTGAGTCTGAACGTGATGGCAGCCTCTTACCTGTTCCTGCATTGAGAAGTCGCTCTGTTTGTGAAGGAAACACACATTTAGTCGAGTATCAAACGCTGTTTGTAATGGAGAATGTACACAACACAAGAAAGGCCGAACGACGACACATCATACAATACAATACTCGAATATTTATACTGATCTGTAAATATTTATAATTACCCCTGGTCAGGTAAATACCACAATATATCCCATGGATAAACTACTACCTAACAACTACAACGTAGGAGAAATTCAGGAGTGTTGAAATCTCGAATTGTTCACAGTGGTAGCTTATTCAGTTGAAACTGAAAAGTTAGTCTGTCATATCAGAACTGAAAAACTCCTTCCGATGAGCTTTAGGGTTGTCCGTGATGCGAATTTTATAGTTTACGGGGAGCAATTTATGATTCGCTCTGTCAACACAGACACATACAAACCCTCTATTTCTAAGTGTATTTTATCTTGGATATAGTACTAACCTTCCATTTCTTGATGGAACTGTTGTGAGGTCCACGTACTTGTATAGGTGCCACCGCTTTGCCTCATGTCTAAGAAGTCAAGACAATGTGAACCGTCAATCAGTTGAGCGATAGAGAAAGCGTTAGCTTTGGCAGATAGAAAACTAGTGTTATCCATCTCTCGTATTATCCAATTGAAAAAGGTGTCTAAAGACCGGCTTGATTATCACCAACGAGTCTGGGTTACGTCTTTCTGCTCGTGTGTCAATAGTACAGGATACTCAAGTCACATACACCGTCTGGTGTGATGGTCAAACACAACAAGATGGAACGAAAAATTCACTTCCAAGTTTTTAATTAGTTAATGAGTTTCATAAGTCAGGTAAGAGTGTTGTTAAGTAGTAACTCAAAACTACGCGCAAACTGCGCGAATGGAGACAAAATCCACTGTGAACTTTAACGAGACTTGTTGATTCTCAATTTTCACTTCATGGATAAGAATATCATCTTGAAGTGAACTACAAACACGATGGTGGTAGTTGTTTTCACATAACCCTGCGAAAGAGGAGCAGTTTATAATCCTATTGATAAGTGTACTTGCCTTGGGGCTACTGTCATTTGATTGGCTTTAATCTGTCAATCAAGTTGTGGCTGACCAATGTTGGGGTGATTCGTCAGTCAAGTTAGCAAGTTTGTTTTAGAAAGTTCAATAATGAAATTAAAAGAGATTTCCCCCAAAAAAACAACGATAAATATCCTATGGAAAGAGCGTTGCTAGAGATATATGTCAATGCTACATGTCATTTCCTATCAACATCGTTAACTTTTCACTCATCTAAAGAATGAGAAAACCACCTTTTGAACATCGATCATTCACTCACTCCGTCAACCACCGAGAACAACCTACACGCTTTGCTAAGACGGCTTTATGTCGTGGCGAGAGTTCACAGTTTGGTTGTGGAGCCTAATTGTCAAGAACAAGCTACTCCGGTGTGTATCTGTACCACACACTCGGCACATCCCTTCAAGAATGTGTTTTGAGATACTTCTCGAATTCACTCAACCGATTGCAACATTCCTATCCATTTATTACACTTTCAATTTCGTAAAAGATTATTATTATTATTTTTTTATTATTATCATCATCATCATTTTTATTATTATTATCTGAAAATAGGACACACTTTTAACAACGCAAGACAATTAATTGCTGTAAAATATGACAAACGCAAAACTGAGTCTTGCATTTGAGAGTAAATGGAAACTCCTTCGTCGCGAAGAAACGGAAACTTTTCCTTGTGATCATAAAATATAACATCGTAATCAAAACCGTAGACAATCAAAAGAGCAAACAAAAAACAAAAATATGAAGCAAAACAAAACAAACATGAAGAATTTGTCGGTAAAGGTAGGCCTACTGTAGGTCTTAACCAGAACTTTCACTCAGGATCATCTTGGCTCATTTTGTTGTTCACCTTACCCTGGGACAATCACCCGAACACTCTCCAGTAGTCTCACTTTTACTCTCCCAAAATCTGCTGATTTTGTCTACAGTCGTACGAAAAAGAAAATCATCCTAAAGCGAACTACTTGTCTATAAGACCTTTTTATTCCACAAAATACTTTAATCAAGGAACACACAAGCAAACACTGCGTGATTTGGGCAACCATTGAACTTCTCAAGCAGTTCAGTAATTCGTCCCCTCGGGGTGTTAGGTATGGGAGTCTTCGAATTCTAAAATAGGCTATCTCAATTAGAAAGGAATGCAAGTGCCCCATAGGAATTTTTAAAACCACCCGGGCTGCTTGAGGCAAGAACTGACAGCCATATGTAGCCAATTCTCTTCAGTCGAAAACAAACAAATAATTTATTGGCAAAGAACCGGCGTCAATGCTTTTCTTGTTCGAGTCACCTTTCGGATGGAATCGATATTTTTCTCTCTAGTTTTCATTAAAAAAAAGAGAACTCAAACTTTTTTGACGGTTTAAATAAACAAAAAAGTACATGAAACTAATTCAAATATCTGACAAACTTAAAAAGATGCTTCCACAGAACATGGCACTCGTAAAGCAAATTCAAATTCGCTATTTTGAAGGCCAGAATTCTCAGTACCGATTTTTTGGTGGAGACTGTCCAAGAGTGTCTGGTATTTGTCATGGTCAAGCACTACGGTCGGCTCGGCTTTTGTTGTTGTTATAAAACGCAGAAAGACAGGAGCAAAAATGCCGACAAGAACCCGAGGCACGAATGCATCGCAAAATATCCCTCCAACGAGTTTACAAGTCATATGCCGCCACTGCAATAAGACACAACGAGACTTGCAAATTAAGGGATATTTCCACGGACTAGATATATACAACTTGTCGACACACAGGCCAGTCTACATAAAATAGTTAACTTTAATAATATGTACTTAAAATATCGGGTCAATTAACGTTTTTCGTTGAAAATCAGGATGGATTCGCCGGTGAACTGAGAACCAGTCATCCACTCCACAAAAGAGGATCTTCAAGAACGTTTTAGCAAATTATTTCCAGTAATCAATCAGCTTTTAATAAAAATCCCATTAAACTACAAGTGAGCGATGGGAATGATAAACACTCTTCATCCTGTTTTATTTTTGCTAAGTAAATTTGGTTTCAAAGTGCAATACAAGAGTTGGCATACTGCATGGTTACCAAATGAACTGTGATACAGAAGTATGCTACAGTGACCTCTGATACTATGAAATAAATGGCTTTTCACGACTCACACGTGCAGTGTAGCCTGGACAATCGTACTGAGAAATCGCCGCGAAAATACGGCGTATTGCACCTGCTAACTCTACGTGGACGTGTTCAGTGTCAGAGGAAAAGCTAGCGCACGTAGGAACCAGAGGAAAGTCTGGCATGGCCATGGTGTCCGGTCTCTACTCTAAATCAGAAACAATACGAGAAAGCATCAAGTACTTGTAATAGAAGATTAGAATAATCTTTTCTACTCTAATTTCGCAGGATAAGTTGGAAAATTACACAGTCGATAAAGTATTTTTGTCAAGTTTCGAAAGACTTCCCCTTGCTGAAAAAGTGGGTCCAAATCAGCCGTTGTCACATCGTTAGACTCATCCATACTTTAGAGTAGAAACGTCTAGATAAAACACCGAGAAGATAGTCCAATCTTGTTACAAGAAAAAATGAGGAGTGTTTTGATATCTGTATTGGGCAGCTGTCGTTAAGAGATCTTTGACCGCCATAGCTAGTGTTATGTATCAGGCAATACTGATAGCCTTCACGCCCGTAAAGATCGAAGTTGTTCGAGAGAATATTTCAATTGAATCGTGCGAGAACCGGGTACGTAACTGTTCAATATTCAGTAAGAAACTGCTTCCATTCATTCAAATGGCTTGTGTAAACTCGTAGGTAAAGCCAAGAACGATTGATAATATGTTGCATTGAAAAGTTTCAGCTCGTCTCTATCTTGTGGTGTTTCGTTCTCTATTGCAGTCAAAGAGCAACTCTACAACACTACTCCTCGTCAATTAGCGATAATTCACGAGATTTCATAGCAAACGAATTGCCACATTGTATGAGTTAATAGTAAGAAGATTACCTTTTCTCAGCTATCGGCAGCGACTTGACTGTTCTGACCTCAGACGATCTGAAGGGACTTATCGCTGGTAACGTGTGTTTAATGTTGCCTTTTCGAGTTTTTATTGATTGATCAACGTAAGAACTTCATTGACAAGCCGTACGCAGCACAGGGAGACCAAACTCCTACAATTACGTCATGGCGCTTTTGGACTGAAGTGTGCATCAAGTTTTGCTCATATGCCGAAAGAATGGAAGAACAGCATTGGATAGATAGAAAAATGAAACGTGACGTCAGAAGCGTATAAAACCGCACTAACATTACTTCCTACCCATCATTTGCTCGTGGTATTTATATATAAAGTAAATAAGCAGATGATTACTCTGATGATTGTGAAATAATTATTTCTAAATACTGTTAATTAAGGATTGTTTTCAGTGTTAATGATCTTCATACGTGCTTGAACCCGTCCATCATCCCAGGCCGCCACACTGTTCAACCTCATTGTAGAACCTTGCTGCTCATCAAGACTTACAGTAAAATCTGTCAGCAAACGTGCTTGGGTTGATAGGCTTTCTCTTTCATCATAAGTTCAATCGTGTCCAGTAACACTTCAAACGCGACCTTCGATGCAAGAAACGAACCATGTCTGCATAGACGTGTAAAGATGCGTAAATTTGTCACACGTAACGACCTTGAGACGAGATGTATTTATCTTCTTGTGATTCCTGGCATATTCTAGAGATCTATCAGTATAATGGCTTGTAGGCTGCGCGAAATCGTCTCCGGCTGTGGAGATCGCATAGTGTGGAACAACATCCGATTTATGACTAAAAATAACTTCGATCATGCAGCTAATGTATTGTCCCAGAACAACAATAAAATGATTTTCGGTTAACTAATAATGTAGTTTAATCGCTGTGTTTATATAATTAATGCCATTGCTCATCAGTTTATGTATACGTATAACTCACATGGAAATAGAATTTGTAACTGAGATTTTCATAACGACATTCCAACAGAAAACATGAGAAACAAAAACAAAATGAAACAAAAAACGAAAACACGAGAACTAAAGAAAAAAAAGAAACGAAGAAAAATAAAACACCTCCCAGTGAAAGAAAAAGAGAAAGACTGAGATCAGAGAGAGAGAGAGAGAGAGAGAGAGAGAAAGAGAGAGAGAGACAAAATGGACAAAGACAGTTTCACTGATTTCTCAACTACGTCGGCGGCACTGTTTATCCAAGACCAATCAAGTAAGTATTGTTTTTCCATACAATCCTTGTTGACGTATCAAGTATTGTGGATATTTGAAACAAATCGCTGATAAGAAAACTGATTTGTCACGAATTTTGAATTTCCGATCGGCATTTTCGGTTCTTTACGACTTCGCTGGATTTTGTCAAATCTCAGTTTTAGAACCGACACATTTTGATGTTTTGTTGTTTGTGGTCCTCATGTACAAAGCTATAAATTGTGCATTGCGAGATAAATTATAAAAAAGAGGGAGATACTTACAGGGCGTACGTACCCGCACTCTAATGTCTTTTTCCTCTGGATTTCGTCTTGAAGCTGAAGCTCTAAGTGGTTTTCTAAGTGGCATACACGTCGCGTCGATAGAGACACATACAACATAATCCAAATACCGACAGCGTTTTAACCACTGCTAGTGGTTCCTGTGATGCTAGAGGTAAGCGAGAAAGGTCAGGCATATAATCCCAGCACATTTAGAGGTTCCCTTTCATTGAGGTCTTCAGACTAACTCTCAAAAAGTAATTGAAAATTAGTAGGATAAACGTTGTGGTCCGTTCGTGGACGTTCAGCGATCTACTGAAGCAGCCTGGCCTGCAGCTCACGAAACTATAGTACAAAGTACCCGGGAAATAAAGTAACAAAAATAATGAACGAAGTAACGTTGATATAATTGATGCATTTGGAAGTTTGCAACGTCATTTTGGTGTATTGTATTTATTACATAAGATAATAAATCATGCCTATATTTGCCATCAGGGTACTGAAATTATCGCTGCTCAGCTCTGGGGAATGGGAGGAGCGAGGGAAACATTGAACCGCATTTCAGTATCACTGAACACGAGGGCGTTGTTGTTATTGTTGCCTGCTGTTTGTTGTTCTGTTGTTGTTGATCGTTGTTGTTCAGTTGTTGTGTTTCTTAAGTGTTGTTCTAGTTCTACACTTTTCCCTTTTCCCTATTAGAAGGTCAATAATGAACTAGATGTTTCTAAACTAAAGGTAGTGCACACGCACTGATGAACGAACCGTGCCTCGAGCTTCTTCCTGGAGTCAAGGAAATCCGTTCAACCGGTACTTGCAACGTTTTAATATTGAAAATAAATCACACCAGGAAATTACTGAAACATGTATGTTATGGATTAGACAAACGATTTATTAACAGTAGGTTTTAAGTGCTTCCTTGGGACAAATTATACTGAATCATTAATTAAACAATTCATTATAAAACGCGTTGCAAAATCATGCCAATGAGTGGAATCAAATACATACCGCAAAACAAGCAGATTCGGAAAAAATCAAATCCGATCTGAACACGTTGTACTAAGCTGATATATAAACACAGCGCAGTTCAGATTCCACCTTGTTGCAGCACTTGATGTGGTCAGCGGTCGAGCCTTCCATAATCAGTTATCTTTCAATCGGCTGATAGAAAAGTAAGAAAGGAAAACAAGTGAAAGAAAAAAATGACTGAAACAAGATGCAAGCAAATAATTCCCAGCACCAGCCAAGAGACCTAACAGTGCGCAAAGCTCCACTACAAGCAAGGATCACAGAGATTACCAGCAAAGCACAATAGGGTACACAATGGGCCCACCACACCCATATGGGGGTATGGGTACGTACTAGCGTACTAACGCTAATGGGCGGACATCCAGGCTGAATCACACGCTAATGATGATTTCTCACTGGACACGGATAGACTCTCGGTACTGATTTTAACCCATTGGCTTTAAACTCAAGCCATTCGGATGGTGGCAGAAAGACTAAAACTCGCTGACATTTAACTCAGTTTGAGTTTGAATCCCCCATTTCGAGTGTACCTGGCTACGCCTTGATGTCTGAAACAGCCTGAGGACTGAGAGGACTCACAGGACCGATGAAGAGGCTACTATAGCAAGCAGTTGCAAACACCACACAATATTTCGCTGTAAATCCTAATGCCTAAAAAGATCGAACATATTTAAAATGTTCAGTTTTACAGTAAAACGTAGTGTCACATGATATTCTAAAGCCGTCTTGTGGAACATTGAATCATGTCTAGACTACAGTACATGCAGTTGCATGAACGCGGCATTACGAAGGGTCAATCGATGGTGCTCTCTTCTGAGATACAACAGAAACCTGATTTGAACGTCAGCCGCAAAAACATCTATCACTCATTTTACGTCAAAGTTATTTAGTCAGAGTTTCGTAAATACTTCACTTTCTAAAGAAAAACACAAAACAGACTGCACGGCAACTGAATTTGTACTTTATATGGTGCGTTATCTGACGAGATGATCTTAGAAAAACTTCTGTGTGTGTTCCTCTTTCTCACTGAAGGGATATCATTAGCGAGGTCAGTGGTAGTCCATACAGGAGATCGTATTTTTATCCCGTTGAGTATGCAAGTCAATGCGAGCATCCATTTCTTCGACCACTCAAAAAGAGAAATTCTGATTGTTTTTACGTACACCAAGGCAAAGTAGTTGTACAGTTGGTGTAGGAGATTTGGTTCATTGATTGGGAAATCCACGAAAACTATACAAAGTATCAAACATCTGCAATGACAGCCGCGCAAAACCTAATGTTAATGGAATGTGCGTCGCGCACGCAACTAACATGAAAACTTTCAATGAGTTCTGTTTGAAAGTTGTTTTCTCCCTCGGTGTTCTTCATCGAGGTTCAAGAAGCGGTAAGATGTCTTTCCCGGGAGAAGAGCCCTCGGCCTGTTAATTCTCTCGTTGATAGATTCTTTCTTAAAGCTTGTTATTCACGATCGAACGCGTTTGCGCCCCGCGATTGTTGTCCGTCGGTGATTGACGTCTCCTTAATAGAATAACTTCTAATGATAACAGAGTGTTGGGGAGTAATTGTTTGGCCAATACCCCGTGATGTGTTGTAGAATAGAACAGTTGATCTATTACATTCAATCATGGAAGAAACATTCGATTCGCCAGTAAATTCTGAAGGATTTAAAAAAACATTTGGTAAATCGATTGTGATCTTTTTTGTGTTTAGTATTCTCGTGTCACACATGACACGGATGGGTGAAGGTTTTACAAGAGTAATTCTTAAGTAAAACTACTTTGGCAATTGCTACAACGATGTGTGATTGATCTACGTGAGTCGATTATCCCGTCTCGACTGTTGAGATGTACATGGCAATCAAAGTCCAGCTTTATAAAGCAATACTTCGAATCTATGTATGCACCCTCTTCAAGTTACTCTCATAAAAAACCCTGCGATTGAATCAATAGACGTCCAGTTTACGCCAAGTAGGCTTATGAGATGATTTTCTGCGCAGTTTTGTGCGCATTGTTCTTTACCCCTTCAAAGGTCTCAGATGACAGGTTTTGTTCTCGTAATTGGTTTGTTGATTGACGTAGGGCTTTGATTAGCTTAGATACTAAGAATTCCATCCTTACATTGCAGTAAAGAGCAGAGCGGTTCATGACGCGCGCGCAAACGCTTGAGCTTCAATCGCCACTTTGAAAAGAGCGCGAATCCTGAGCTTCCAGTTCCAGCATCTGCCCTCGATCAAGGATCACATAGGGCAGTGGTGTACTGCCATTGATGGACTCCACTGGTTTCCTGTCTCCAAAAGCAAACGCCTTTTCTATCGCTCATCTTATCGACGCTTCACAGCTTTCCGAACTGTTCAACGTCAACAACGAGAGTCCCATATTCGGTTGGGACTCTCAGAGTTTTACCAGAGATATGGAAGGTAATATGTCATTTATGTCGCTCGCTGGCCGTACCACGGTATTTCCCGATTTGTTTACGTTGAACGTGTGAAATGTCAAAGTGGGGTTGCAACTGATGTTGGCATGATAGGTATACATATCTTATAAGACCCTGTGTATCAGTAATTCTATATAGTGTCTTTAGCACTTACGTCGACATAGTTTGAACTAATACAAACGAACTCTACATGCCTTGAGTAAAATACCGCAACACTCAACAAAATGCTGAGCTGCTTGGAAGGTAAGACGACGATGGGTTTTCGCTGATTCGCTTGGTTTTCGAACTGAAGATTTGATGGTTTGAGGAAATACCTCTATATTCGTACGCGCGAATGTTGAATAACTCTGTGAAGACATCATCAACTCGTATGGCGACACTACCGAAGATAAACACTAAGCTTTAGATTATTTTCTACTGATCTAACTTTCGTCTACCAAATCCAGATGCTACGATTTGACAGTCGGTCGATTTCCTAAGCAAAAACTTCCATGTGAGCGACATGGATGCATAATAAACTGACAATCTGGTTTGGCAATTAATTGTGAGTCGTTGTTCAGTAGGTATAGATATAGATGATTTACTGTGAACTGTTGATGATTTCCACAGAGCATCTTCGTAATGCTGGCACAGGTAAGAGGATCTCTACCAGCTCGTCGACACAGAGAACGGAATCAAGAAGTTCAGAGAATGGAGGTTCTTCTCCCTCGCCTACAACCCCGCCGAGTACACCTACAGCAACAAGTCTTGCGCACCTTCGTGTTGAGCTAGAAATGAAGAATCTCTGGGATGAATTCTATGCTCTTGGAACTGAGATGATAGTTACTAAAGCGGGCAGGTATGATGGATGATTTCAACATATCTTTTATCTCTTCTAGTTAGATATTAATCATGTGGTTGTTACATAATTGAATAGATTTGGTCAACTAGTAGCTGATGGATTGATGTGCTATTGCTAGTAAGGGTAGCAATATATTACATATAAACTTGTTTTAATGATAAAGTCAAACAAGGCCACCGTTTCTCTATTTACAGTATTATCGAGAGGTAATAAAACAACAGAATTTTATACTTTATCATAAAGACAACCACCAGACTGTGGAAACATTTTGCCGTGAAAGAGCGCTGTTTTATTAGAACGCAATAACTATCACCAACGATTTGGTTTTCCAATCACTTGTTCTAAGCCGTTAATGAAATAACGAGCGTAGTTGATTACGACTGCAAAAACGTCATAGACATTCATCAACTAGTTTGCAATGTAATGTAGTCTGATATGTAAAGCCGTTAGATAGTTAATGTTGCTATCGTTGCATCTCTTACACAAACAAAACCCTTTTTAACTGCTTAGATAATCAATGTTGTTATTTTCTCTAATAAGAAACAACGATCTATACATAGGGCGCGCGTGTGGCCTAAGACACATTTATTTACAGAGAAAAAAAGCTGCCTAACACTTTCTTGTCAGCTTTAATCTCGATGCTTCTTAGAGCCGAGGATATCTGCACCTTTGTCCACAGACTAAAGAAAAACACGCTCGAGTGGAATTACCGTAGCCTGCTTTAGTCGTGTCCAACTTCCGTTTGGTCAGTTGACTGCGGTTTCAATTTCATTCACGTTCTCAAGCTGTAACCGCAGTAGGTAGTCAACGTGCTGACGATGACAAACTACTTCTCATCCGATTCACCTTGACTTTGATTCGCAAACACTTAAATCAGAGTAAAACAACACATGGGACTTGGGATACGCTGCTATGAAAACAGGTTACAGCAGAGATACAGCAGCAATTGCTTTGCGTACGAGAAGAGATATCTGAACTTCGTATTTCTATAAATGCACTGTTCTGCTTTGACGTTCGTTCTCTCATCCAGTTGCACCTCGCTTTTTCCCAAAGATGTCTGTTTAGAGGAATACAGAGCACACAGCACATTCTAGCAGTGTTTCAAGAATGCAGAGAGCATTCCAGTGGAAACTTGTTCAAATTGTTAGGATTCGTCAGCATGCAGCGTATCATCTTGCGTTATTTAGCTTGTAGCCACGAGGCAACAATAAATTGTTTGTTCTTGTTAAACAAACAAAAAACTCTGTTTATCAATAATCCAATTGTGTACCCCGCGTGTAATCGTGTTTGGTTAGTCCATCCCTGGTATTGTTGAGTGTTTTGATCACAAACTTAAAGACATCAAGTTACTGCAGCACAATATTATCAAATGAAACGAAGATCTCCATTTGAAGTGTTTGCATTGCTTAGCCATTCGTCATGGCCATCCCTAATGAAGCAAGCATGGTCGTGAATACACTTTGTAATGGTGCAATAGTATAGCCACAATTCATACCTACTTAAACTTTATTTGAGCAAACTCTCTTGCATAGCTTATTTCATTGTTTGCTTTTGGTAAATTAGAACAGCACACAACTCAATTCAGTTTAAGTCAATACTACTGAGGCTCTTTTACTAAAACAACTTGTCTATTGATATGTCTTAAGAGTATATCTCATGGACAGCGCGCGGCAATTGTTGGAAATCGTCAGTTCCACACTGAAGCGACATGCTGTTCAGTAATCACACTGCCTCTTTCTCTTTGCACACATCTCGCAGAAGACGGGCTCTTCATTGTACATCGCATCCATCGCATTCAAGAACAGACGAGAAACTTAAACAAATCAACTTGAGTGGTTGGGCATGCAGCACTCTTCGAAACAATGGGGTGTTGTGTGTACACTGTTTCCTGTATCATGCAATGATGAATTCTCTAGAGTATTGTGAGCAGGAAGTAATCCATCTATTGGTCACTATGACTTCTGGGCAGGTTGTCTTAGTGTTTCTTTATCCCACTTGATGCACGGTCTCTTTGTGCCCATCCGTTTTCTACTTGATTTTTGCTTTTTTTTAAAGAGTGTCTTCAAGGAAGCATTTAAGATGTTCAAAATTCAGTTAAACATCTTTGAAAAGGAATTACATTAAAGGTTAAAGCAAACAATAGTTATCAGTTGTGGAATTCCTCGACAACTAAAATTGCATGTGGTCTAGCAGTAGCTAGTAGTTATACAACTCTGCATTTCTCTAGTGCGACACGTGTATTGCACAAGGGCTGATATTACAGCATATATGTTTGTAAAGACTGTGTCCAAAAAGCCAGTTAGTCAGACTTTAGTTTAGTCTCTACGAATGAAAACTGGCTCTCTGGCCTTCAAATATATCAACTGTAGAAGGTAAATTCACCAAATAAACACAGTCCAGTTAAAATATATTCTCCCTTCCCACTGAATGACAGTATAGATGCCATTGTCAGTCAAAGACAGCCAAATCAGTTCCTACAATGAAGATTTGCAGACCGATCAAGTCTTAGATGTAATAAAAGGTTCTGCATGGACGACAAACACATGAAACTGTCTTCTGTCACTTATTTTCCGATTTCTTGATCATGGTTGAGCTACCAACTTGCATCAATGATATGCTGATGTGTGAGCATCGCATCGTATGTCCCTCCATCAGTTGCCAGCTTTACTTTGTAGACTATGCACAGGCAACGACTGGATTACAGCGAGGCTTCGCAGGACTCAGTCGGCTTGTTATGCATTACTGCAAGCTTTTCCATGCACAGTGTTGCAATTGCCTTGTCGTGTTTTTGCCTTTGTTTGAAGGGCAATCCCGCAATAGACTTATCAATTGCTGACTGGTGTTTCATCTCCCCACCATACTTAACCACAAAACTTAATGAACCTTAGTACAGTACTACAAACCACTGTATTTTGGCTACAAGGTCTCAAGAGTGAAGACGACAAAAAAGAATTTGGATTGCATTGATTTTCCCAGAAAAGTGACGCCACTAGGTCCGCTGAGTCGGCTTTTATGGTTAGTTAACTATGCGAGTTGTAGAACTGAAGCAACGATCGGCCATTTGTATATTTAGTACTTGAAGCATTTGCTATTTCACAAGTGCATTTGTGTTGTCACATGCATAGGCGAGTAGTTGTTGGATTCAGTCATACTGACACATGACAAACCTTTTCTCATTGTTCCGGCTAGCCATTTAGAAGCAATCGTAAAAAGTGTTTTAACTTCAAGTCTTCAAATTGAGATGAGTTAAGCAAGACAAAGTAGAACATTCAGCTGCTTTTCTGCTCTCCGTCTTGTTGTGGCGTCTGACAGACAGCACGCCATTTTTACTTTCAGTTCCATCGAAGTCCCACACCGGCCAGCATCTTCCACGCCGCAGACTCAAATTATTCGACGCAGAAATAGACTTAATTTTCTGGAAAAAAACAACAACAACTGAAGCCGAAAAAAGTACTTTTCTTGTTTTCTTGGTATTTGTTTAGTTTTCACAAAGATTGCAAAAGTGTTCAAGGCCACCATTGTGCAACGTAGCTAAGCCGCTGCGCTGTGCGATAGAAAGATGACGGCGTCGTCTGTCTCCTTATCGATGTTGTTAAGTGGAAAAGTTCTATTTTAATAGCCGAGAAAAGACGGTTTGTTTCAAGCGGTGTTTGCCGACAGAAATACGTGTATATATATCAGATAAGTCCGGATAACATAATCGTGTAAAGTAGATCCACTGTTGAAGAACAAGGCTGAAGAAAGACGAGTTGAAACTACTCCGATGAAATGTGAATGACCTCAGTCGCGTTTGTAACTCAGCATCACTGCCTTGTAGAGATATCAACTACAAAGCTGTGACTAATAGCATGCGTGTCGAAAGAACATTTCATCTTGTTGGAATACGAGCACTTCTTCAAGGTCTTTTACGGCCGAGGTAACGACTTTTAAATAACGTGGCAACAGCACACGTTTTCACCAAGTGTTCAGTAAACTTATTTTCACAAATTTATACACAACTGTAGTTTATCTACGGAGGACAGGTTGGTCTTTAAAGTGGAAAATAAAGCAATTTTTCTGATCTTTTAAAACATGGATTATTCCAATCCATTCAATTTCGACAAACAGTCAGTCCTGGGCGTACGGAATTAATTTATCTGCCTTATTGGTTATCGTAGGATAATCGATTAAAAAATACATGTCATCTGCTAGTGAATCGAGTCGACCATTCAACTGTCCATAATGATCGGACTTGAAAAATTGAAATGACAACTCTCAGCCCACTATGACCCTTGAGCTGAACAATGAACCTGATAATTGCTTTCACTCGAATGGCATTTGCAGTTCATTTTTGGGTCTCTTTTGCTGAATTTTGGATGCGACTAATCTGCCCCCAGCTCAAGTGAAATCACTCTAATTTTCCGGTTTTTGTTGCTCCAGGAGTATTCCGTGACAGAAGCGTTTACCTTCTAAGTGAAGTATTTTAATGGATTCACCTTTGTCCTCGACGCACTCATGGTATCTCTCGGAGTTAAATTTACTCAGCTAGTCCCTCTTTCGTCACTAGAAAAATAGTATATGCACGAGCCTTGAGGCGATTTGTAGCCGAGTAATACAATCTAGTTTGTATTACTGTTAACGCAACGAGACATTCCTAGCAAATAGGGTCGACCTTGTTGGAGAGGTTTGAGTCAATTTATAGATCGTACATACGACTAGAGCTGCTACTGAAAACAACAACAACAGTACAACTACGAAAAACATTATATCTACAACTTGAAAGGCCAAGCCGTTTGTCGCTGTAAAACAATCGATAGCGTTTATAATACGACAGTGAACAGTCCAATTCCGATCAGCGGTTTCCGATGCTTTAGAAATGGCTCAACAACTCAAAAACATCAATAAGATTTGCAAACAAATAGTTTTGGAATCTTTTCACAATTATACCGCAAATTCCGTGACAAACGTTTGAATGTGTGTTTGTTTAAACGTCATTATTTAACAAATTGGTAAATTCTGCCCCAATACTTAACCTAACCCACTATTGTGCAAAGAAGCATCTGGTAAAATTTGGCGTCGCTTTAGAACAAGTTAGAACATCTGGAAAATATCTCGTAAATAGAGAAGTATTTGGCTGGTCATTCACATGGAGAAATGATGGAAGTCCCCCACGGCTTCTTATAGATTTAAATGTCTTTGCTATTATCCCGAAAAACTATTAAACTTCAATTAATAGACAGCATATCTGGATTATCACTTTTAAGGCTGCGTTCAGGGCGTGAGCCTTAGCTAGTGAGATTCCAAGCGTCAGACTTATCCAGAAATATGCGTTAAACCGGTAACAAAAGTCCAGGCGAATGATTAATTTATAAATAATTATATTTCATTGAAGAAACTATAAAAAAGTTAGTCTGAGATTGATTTCCTAGTTTCCCGCCATTTTTTCACTTCAGACTAGGCCTTGACACAAATATCTCGAAAAATGGCCTAAATATGTTTCCGGAAATTCTCGAAAAAATCTCTAAATATCCCAAAAATTTCCCTAAATATCTCGGAAATTTCTCTAAATATCCCCATATATCCATATTATTATTATTTTCACCGGCTTCCACTGTAGTAAAAGATCAAATACTGAGAAGGGAAATAAACAGCCTTGAGTTATTAACTCGGTCGAAACGGCTCTAAAAAACATGGACGACTGCAAATTGGTGACTGGAAGTATTTGAGAGCCCTGAAAATCGATCCCAGGATCACAGGGATCCCGTAGCGCCGATTTGGTTGGATTTCACTAGTTTTCAGCGAGCTTTGGTCGTTAGTAGTCATTTGGGGTTTTAGACCCAAGATTAAGTCCTAAATATCCAAAAATATCATATATTTTTCTAAATATCTCGTGTTTTTCTAAATATCCCAGGAGCTTCTAAATATCTCAAAATATATCCGGATATTTGTGTCAAGGCCTACTTCAGACGCACCCGCGCGCGCGCGTGCAAACGAGGATTTCCCGCCAAAACTGTATTACTCTAAAATGGAAACGAGTGGGGTTTTTTTTCATTCATTTTTTTTAAATCTTTTACAGGAGAATGTTCCCTCCTTTTCAAGTCCGTTTATTTGGTCTGGATCCCAACGTTAAGTATATCTTGATGATGGACTTTATTCCAGTAGACGACAAACGATATCGCTACGCCTTTCACAGCTCCAAGTGGTTAGTGGCGGGAAAAGCTGATCCTAGTGTTCCTGGACGCGTTCACATTCATCCTGATTCACCGTGTACTGGCGCCCAATGGATGAAACAAATTGTGTCTTTCGACAAACTGAAGTTAACTAATAATCTCATGGATGACAATGGACATGTAAGTTGTGATCATCTCAGATAGAGATCAGATTCAAGATTAATTTTCTCGCATGTTTTTTTCCTGTTTCTAATCTATTTTGATGATATATCCGTCTCTTTTTGTAGTCTGTCTTGATTTCATCGTTTACTCGGTTTAGTTGTGCGCCATGTCATTCTAGGAAAGTTTCTTTTCTTGTTAGTTTTATATTTTCTCTTACAACTGAACTAAACTGACTCCATTCCCTTTTACGTTTTCTCTACAAACTCAATCGCCTATTTTATCTTTCTTCTAGATTATCATGAATTCCATGCACAAGTACCAACCCCGTTTTCACATAGTTCTCGTCACATCGGACAAAAACACCAACGACAATATTCATGACGTGAAAAGGGACCACATTCGTACATTTGTGTTCAACGAATGTCAATTCATGGCCGTCACGGCTTATCAAAACCACATGGTAAGGTTTGATTGGATCTAGTCTGTAGGTCGAGGTTACATAGAGTTATCAATCCTCTCACTTAATTAGATTTGTAATCTTAATGACTTGTGGAACATCTCCAATCGCTGCACGAAAGAAGCTCATGAATGAATCAAGTACTTTATAATATATCCTAGCGTATTGCGGTATGTGTATCAGGCAAATTGAAGTCAACGTGTTGAAGAATGAGTAGAAATGTCAGTTTTTCTTCCACGGAGCAGCTGCGGTGTCCGCATACCGTTCGGCTATTTAATATCGATTATCGTGACAGCGCGTGCACTGTTATATCTAGAAAACTACTAACAGCCTACATTTGTTGATCGTAAACGTCGAATTATTAAAACTTACCGTTTGTAAGTCGTCTTTTATCTAATTTTTATGCACAAAAGTCCTGGCAATTCTCAAATAGAAACAGTTTATCAAAAATGAAGTTTGTAAAAATGTCAGTCATTTAATCTGAGGCAATATCTTTGTACAATCTCTAAAATGAATGATTGTTTGTCAAAATAAGACCATGCGGGTTCATATCACAAATCGCATGAGAACTTGGACACATTTTCGAATCAATCGTTTGTTTTAATTGCTATTGAATAGAGCAATATTTGGTCGAAAATGATGATGGAAATCGATGATAAATATTGCTATACTCTGTATTACCAGCTAAGTTCAAGTGGATTTAAGAGAATTTAAGTGATTAAGTAAAGATTGTACTTTTCTTTTTCGTTGGATACTACTTGCACCTCGCTGTTGCTCTAATTCAGAAACAGACTTACGGCAAAGGCACTGTTCAATGACATCTGCCAACGAATTGTCGCCTCATTCCAAACATACTTTTATCGACGGTAAACTTGTTGATTATTTGCAGATAACTCAGTTGAAAATTGCCAGTAATCCTTTTGCAAAAGGGTTTCGTGATTGTGACCCGGATGATTGGTAAGTGGATGGTTTCTGTCGGCAGTTGTGTTTGTAACCCTCTGCACAATAACGTAAAGGACCGACAACACTTAATGCTTATCATAAATAAGCGTCTTGATACGCGAGTACCGGCCGAAAATTCCTTAAATTTAGCAACCAAAAAACTAAGTCTTTATATGACATCTGGAAATTTTAGCTATCAACTGTTCTTTGCTCCTTTGCTCCGTCAACAGTTTTGATATGCTAATAGTGAATAACCATTAAGATTCGATCAACGAACCAAACTGTGTTTTTACGTAAATGCGCGCAAGGGCTGTTGCCTCATACATGAAGCCTTGGGCTAGTTTTCCAAAGACAGATACTGAACTGTTAGTGACCTTCAATGAGATAGACAACGGCTGTTAGAGGGAAGGCTGTGTATTGCAAAGAATGCGCAACAATTCTACCACAACCCCAAACCACAAGGTCAGATCGTCCGCAAGAAGGATTCTCACAGCACGCACGCGATGTAAAATCTGTTCTAAAAACTTTTATGCCAACAATTTCCCAAATGAAATTAAGAAATGCTCAATTTTAAAACACCGATTCCTCAGAAGTGCAATGTGCTACATATCCTTTGTTCTTTAGAATTCCAAATATAAAATAAGCTGCAAAAATTGCTTTTTTTATAGAGTGCAAACCATATGTCCGTGAAATAGTACTATTACTAAATAGCGCTAAATAGTGTTATCTCTATTGTTTTCTATTGTTTCACCAGTGCTATTTAGTACTAATTAGTTAGTACTGTTTCACAGACATATGGTTTGCACTCTAAGCACGTTATTTTTCCTAATTAAAACACTTGCAACCAAAACTATCAACATTCACTCATTTATTGCTGAAATGTAATCTAACCGGTGTGACAGAAAGGAAAGGAAATATCAGGAATGAAAATACATGATAGGTTAAAAATATTCGAGATCTATCAGTCGAGTTGGCAGCAGGTTCAAATCAAACACGCCCGCATGCATGCAAATTATCGACAATGGGAGAGTACACTCCTACTCATGATACATTTATGTGGTCCCTGTTACACTCAACTTCTCTCTATCCAAGGCAGACACCTCACTAAGACAGACACCTTTGTCTGGTCCCTGCTGCACAGACACCTCACTAAAAGTCAGACACCTCACTAAAAGGCAGACACCTCACTAAGACAGACACCTTTGTCTGGTCCCTGTTATACTTCTCTTTCTCCAAGGCAGACACCTCACTAAGACAGACACCTTTGTCTGGTCCCTGCTACATGCTCTCTGTCCAAGGCAGACACCAGGCCTCAATAAATAAGTAGTACTAACTGTACTTTATATATTCTCTTCTAGTGTAATAGAAGTGATGAAACAAATGGACCCATCATGTATCGCGTCCGCTGGTAGACTTCGATTATCCACTGATTTGTATCCATCACCGACAAGAACAGAAGCTTCTGTAGAAGACCGCAATGCACTGATTGGTGAGTAGTAACCTTACTCTTAATTACGCACCTACTTCAGTCATAGTACTTATACTTTTCGTTTGATTTTTCCTCAAAGCTGGACGACAGTGTAGTATGGTCAACATGGACAAATCATACCCACAACAAGTCTTGACGTCACGTATAAGTGTTACTGTCCCTGGAGGGGTGGAGTTAGCGAACTATACTGTATCTTCGCCTGTCAATCATCCTACATCGCCAGTCAATTCAACAGCAGTATACCGGGGATTCCCAGCACTACGAGACCATCGAAATGCACCATACCCGGTACATATACCCCGATACATGCCACCAGTTGGCGAGGGAATACCTTATCAGACTATATCGATTCCTCCCAATACCGGCAGTGACTGATAGTAATTCAAAACTGCAGACAAAAAAGTTTTATGTTTTACAACCTAAAAAAGTATAGATCCGTTACAGTTCAGTTATAGACGAAACCATGGCTTTCAAGGCAGCGAGGGAGGAGGTTGGGCCTGTCATTTCACATGGCATATGATCATCGTAAAACAGTGCATTCCCAGAAATGTATCTTTAATGCTGAGTTTCAGCTTCTTGCTCGCTTTTATACCATTAATATGGCTTTGGATGTCTGCATTTTGATGGCGTGGCTGCCTTCTCATCTTATACCCCATTCACACCAAGGCTTAAACATGGTTTATGGTGGTTTAACTAAACAGGTTTAGAAAATTATCTACAGAGGCCATGAAACTTTTGGCACAAAACTGCTGGTAAACTGTCCTTTATGTTGTACAGTATAAATTATCTACAGAGGCCATGAAACTTTTGGCACAAAACTGCTGGTAAACTGTCCTTTATGTTGTTGAGTATAAATTATCTACAGAGGCCATGAAACTTTTGGCACAAAACTGCTGGTAAACTGTCCTTTATGTTGTACAGTATAAATTCCAGGTAGTTTGATTGTCTTGAAATTAGATGCCCTCGAATTAGAGAAGCGAGAATAAACTTAGTTTAACTAAACAAGGTTTGGTGTGAATGGGGTATTAGTTTTATACGAGGCTTGGCTACTATTCTCAAGCCTGCCAATTTTTCCACCTCGTTTTCATGCTAAGGCCTGGTTCCATAACTGAGAAAAGTATATTGTGAACTCATACATAGGGCCATACATAGCGACTTTTATCAATTTTCTGAATGAATTTGTTATTGTTTTAATGTGGGGCAAATAAGCCATCTCCTGTTAATCATACGCAATTACACGAACAACGAAGACCCATATCTGATTGGTCAAACTTACACTAGCATATACACCTATTCCAAAAATCGTTGTCCGGGCCGAAACTCCAACAAGCAAGAAGCTGACGATCGCAAAGGACTTTGGGAATATCCTAATTAATTAATGTATCCGTGGTACTTGAGTAGTTATCCCTACGAGCGTTGAATAGCAATCATTTGGAACTATTCGGCCATTTGAAAATGCATGTTGTCAAAATGTCTACGGATGAATAAAAAGAAAGTCCCAATGCCCTTTGCGGTCGTCAGCTTCGTGCTTAGTCGCTATCGTATGAGTGGGAAATCTACGGTACCGTGACACTCAAATGGCTTCCTTTCTGAACCAATCAAAGAGTGCAGATGCGTCTCATCCAATCAAACTCTTTCAATACGGCACAGCACACGGTACCGTAACTTTGCAACTCAAACGACTCTACGTAGCATCTACAAACATATTTGTATTTTCTCGTTTCTACTGTACTCGTCAGTCATGAAAAAGCACAATTTTGTTATTTCCATTTGTTTTATATTGTGTAACGTCGTTGTGATATTTGTTAAAAACACGCTGTGTAGACGCTGTGTATATTCAGTGGACTTGGAAAATATGTAATTATAATTCATTGATCATCTTTCGTAATGGGATTGTTCTGTTTTCGTCTGCACTTATCACGCTCAAGATTAGAGCATTTTACGGCCTTCCCCCAGGTGCGTACTGGACCGGTACCCTGGGTGTCAGTGCCTCTCTTCTCCTACCCGTCCTGGACCGGCCCTCCTAGACCTCTCCTGGACCGGCCCTCCTGGACCCCTCATAGACTCCTCCTAGACCCCTCCTGGACCGGCCCTCCTGGACCCCTCATAGACTCCTCCTGGACCGTCCCTCTTGGACCGGCCCTCCTGGACCCCTCCTAGACCTCTCCTGGACCGGCCCTCCTGGACCCCTCATAGACTCCTCCTGGACCGGCCCTCCTGGACCCCTCCTAGACCCCTCCTGGACCGGCCCTCCTAGAAGATATTAGGCCACGGTAAGTGGCCCGTGATGATAACATCCCAACTGGAGGTACGACCTTTCAAATATTGCGTGAAGTCCAGATATAAGCAAAATATCGTTAAATCCCGATTATATATAAGCCCAAATACAATCGCTGCGTTTATAAGCCCTATCGGCCATTAGAATCCACGATTTACTGTATCAGACTTGATGGTTACCCTGTGTTATATTTCCCAGCATCCACAGCGAATGTTGTAATAAAATGGCCGACGAAGCGAAGATCGTGTATTTTACAAATTTCTTCAGGTTTTTAGTAAGAATCAAATCCCTAGATTATCTTCAATACAGTATTTTTTAAAGGACACAGTCTTCCTGCTGCCCTGAGTTATGTTACATGTTCAAAGGAGGATTCAGAGAACACTACTTCGTATAAACCATGGACCTTTTCGTAGTTGCCCAGAATGCTTCATGATTCTGCGCGCGCAAACGAGGTCAGGGTAAAAAATAGATCGAAAATATTAAGAGAGAATGAAGAAATTCAGTAGAAAATTTAGACTTTTAGATTAAAAGTGCGTAAGAAGAATTACAAAGATAGTGCAAATTCTCAAGCCAAGTAAATATTTTTTTCCTGTTCTTGATTAGATACAGTAGTCATATTTTCCTCAATACACGATCAATTAGCCACTTCCAAATCGAGCAGGGGACTGGTACCAAGTCCGTAAAACTAATTCAATTTGATACTAGTAAAATCACAGGGAGCCCAAGCATAAATTCAGTAAAATAATAAAATTCGAAATAAAGTTTTTTTTCCCGCTATACACCTTTGTTGTCTGTTAACTTAACCTGCCTGGTGATTTTTTTTCAGAATTTGTTTTTTTCTCGGACCAGTAAGGAAAAATGAAAAGGGTGGACACTCCACTTCGATTATCGATTCGAAATGCCCAAACAGCTCGGGGAAATACGATTTTTTGCTATAAATACTCAACTTATCGGCTGCAAACTCCCACAACATATAATCAGATACCTATTCTTCTATCTCGTACCCATTGAAGAGCTAATTTCAGATTAGTTGGGAAATAAATCGCCAGCGAATTCGAAACTACTTTCAAAACTAATACGTACCGAGGCGAATCCGTGCCGTTGGCGCAGCCGGCCCTGGAACCGAGGAGAATAAAAGACGCTACGGGGAGGACGAGCGTTGCTGTTGACCTGACAAACCGATTCCTGCTCGGCTGTCAACATCGTATAAAAAGGCAAGGAAAAGTAAAGGATTTTGAGTATTACATTAAAGAACATTGGTAGATTGCTGAAGACTGCAATTTTGACGAGAGTGGGAAGGTCGGGGAATCGGTTTGTCAGGTCAACAGCTACGCTCGTCCTCCCCGTAGCGTCTTTTATTCTCCTCGGTTCCAGGGCCGGCTGCGCCAACGGCACGCATTAGTTTTGAAAATAGTTTCGAATTCGCTGGCGATTTATTTCCCAACTAATCTGAAATTCGCTCTTCAATGGGTACGAGATAGAAGAATAGGTATCTGATTATATGTTGTGGGAGTTTGCAGCCGATAAGTTGAGTATTTATAGCAAAAAAATCGTATTTCCCCGAGCTGTTTGGGCATTTCGAATCGATAATCGAAGTGGAGTGTCCACCCTTTTCATTTTTCCTTACTGGTCCGAGAAAAAAACAAATTCTGAAAAAAAATCACCAGGCAGGTTAAGTTAACAGACAACAAAGATGTATAGCGGGAAAAAAAACTTTATTTCGAATTTTATTATTTTACTGAATTTATGCTTGGGCTCCCTGTGGTAAAATTGGGCATCATTTTCTGAGAGAGCAGACCAAACTTAGCTTGTCTGGAAAGTTTGGTGAACTTTGGCTTAATATTGACGATGTTAGAGGGCATCAAAGATGTATATTTTCCCATACAAACTCTGTAAATTTTTGACGCTGTCCATCCAAACCATACATTCACTGTAAAATTTTGGCTGGACAACACAGTTTCAAAAGTTTATAATTCCGACAGAATTCGCCCAAATCACATCAAACTTTGCACAGATGCTAATTTCAACATGCTCTTTCATGTCATGAACTTAATTTCGTAATTGCATTAATTCTAATAAACTCGTTCCCAGTCCCCTGCTCGATTTGATAGTGGCTAATTCTAAATATTTTTTTACCCTGACCTCGCTTGCGCGCGCAGAATCATGAAGCATTCTGGGCAACTACGAAAAGGTCCATTCCAGCTCCATAGACCACAGGTAGCCCAAGCTGTGGACTTGTGGCGAGATTTACAGTAAATGTATGGAGCTTCACAGCGAGATTTGAAAACTGTCTAAATAAAATTCTACAAACCCTCAAAGTAGTCCTACTTGTTTATTGTGTTGTCCTTTGGAATTGTGTGAGGTTTGGAGCCATTCCGATCGATTTTGAGAGAGTTTTTAAGAATACCTGAGTTAATTACCCTAAAATTTATAGAGTATAATATTAAAACTCAAGGTATTCTTAAAAACTCTCTCAAATTCGATCGGAATGGCTCCAAACCTCACACAATTCCAAAAGACAACACAATAAACAAGTAGGACTACTTTGAGGGTTTGTAGAATTTTATTTAGACGGTTTTCAAATCTCGCTGTAAAGCTCCATACATTTACTGTAAATCTCGCCACAAGTCCACAGCTTGGGCTACCTGTGCATAGACGGGCCTCTAGGAGTATACAATTCATATCTTGAACGAAGAATATTGAAGACAGACGAATGTCAACAGCAAGCTGTGATCAAACTACAAGATTTATACGATCGAGTGAAGCATTACGAACCCAAAAACATCAAAAAAGCAAATCCAGGTACAGAACAGAACAGCTACACTACACCTGCCATTACTTTGATTTATGTGGCATAGTATCTGAAAAATGTGCTGAATTACTCTCTTTCTACTCAGAATATACAGAATTATTAAAGTTATCATTTCTTCAAAACATGTCAAAATAACTGCATGTAGTTGCTAAAAATGAATAAACAGAGCATCAATGCCATTGCAAGAACCCTTCCTCCCGCACACACATACAGTGACACACACAACAATAACTTTATTAAGTAAATACACAATTACACAAACCTAAATTTCAATGCTTCATAAGAGTATTATCCACATGTTTCAATGATGGATCTTGTCCTATAGGTACTGGCAGTGTTCCTAAAGGTCTGTATCTGCATGGGAGTGTCGGCAGTGGTAAAACAGCTCTCATGGACATATTCTACGAC
Organism: Actinostola sp. cb2023; assembly: GCA_033675265.1. Classification (NCBI taxonomy): domain Eukaryota; kingdom Metazoa; phylum Cnidaria; class Anthozoa; order Actiniaria; family Actinostolidae; genus Actinostola; species Actinostola sp. cb2023. The sequence goes on from JAUJYZ010000974.1 coordinate 374,410, forward strand.
TCTGTTGCAACACAGCATAAAAAACGTGTCCACTTCTACTCATTCATGCTTGAACTTTACTCTGAACTAAACCGCTGGCATTTATGCTGTTTGAATGATGAGAGCACCTTTGATACAACACCAATAGAAATACTGGCTAATCATTTAACAGATGAAGCATGGCTTCTGTGTTTTCATGAGATACAGGTATCTGATTATGGTGCAGTTAGACTGTTGGAGGGAATATTTCAGAATATGTTTAACATCAAACAGATCACCAACTGATCTTGGTGTTTCATCATTTGGGCATGAATGTGATGGTCAGGAGTCTGTATTATCCCTTATGGGTCTACTAAGTGCTAATTGTGAAGTGGTTTCCATGGATACTGGCATAGATTACAGGAATTCTCAAAAACGAGGTAAAAAGACCTACTTTTACCCCATCAATGCTCAGACTGAAAAAGACTTCAATGAAGCTTTTTGTGAAGTGGTTGGCCTTGGTAATAAGGACAGCACTGCCAGTGTATGGCCATCATGTCATTGTACCAGTAGCTTCAGTCAATGGTGTGGCCAGATTTTCCTTTGATGAACTCTGTAAATCTCCTCATGGTCCTGCTGATTACATCACTATCTGTAACAATTACCACACGATATTTGTGGAGGGCATACCTCAGTTGAGCATTTACCAGAAGAATGAGGCAAGGCGAATGCTAAGCTTTGTAGATGCAGCATATGAGAGCAAAGTAAAGGTTTATTGTTCAGCAGCTACAGCACCAAAGGACTTGTTCCAACTTATTCCCAAAGAAGACGAGTCATATGATGATAAAATGCATTTAGAGATGATAGGAGAGTTGGCTTATGACCTACAACTAACCAAACTCAACCTAAGATCTCTAGGAATTCTTACTGGTGAAGATGAGATCTTCTCATTCAGACGGTGTATTTCTCGCTTGAATGAAATGCAGAGTGATTTCTATCAGCATTCTCAACATAAGCCTCAGCTGTTTGCTCCCTATGTAGGCACTGCTGAGGAGAAACATGCTTCAGAACTCCACAGAAGAAAACGAGAACACAAAAGAAGGGAATGTTGGAAAAAGATAAAGATGAGTCCCAGGAACTCCCCCGGACACCACTTATGACATCATCCACAGATTGGGGAGATGAAGCTAGTTATTTGTCATGGAGCAATGATGTCATGAGGAAGGAACTACATGATTTAGAGATGGCAAAAAAAGACAAAACTCGCATGATCTCTCACAAACAAGCCCCCAAATTTAATGAGCAACATTTTTGGGGTTTTGGTTGGTGGGAAAAAATAGTTGGCCCATGGAAAGACAAAAAGGTTAAATGAGTTTGATGATTTCACGAAGGAAAGGAAATTATGTTTACTGCAAATATATTAAATACAGTATGTCATGTATGTCAAGTTTTTGGTATCTTTAAAATTCTGTTCAATAATACCAATTGAGACTGACATCACACATATGACATCCATCCATGACATAAAACTAGGTACATGAATTTGTATGTACAAAGTTATACATTACAATATAGTGCCTGTACAGTGAAGTGCACTGTACATGTATAAAGGAAAAACTCAATAAAACAGAGGTTCCAATACACATACTTCTAGGTAGTGAGTAAACAAGTCAAAAAAAGGAAATATCTTATTATATGTGTCCCCTACAATCCTCCCCTGGCACCACTCTCTTTTTCCCCTGTCTGATATTGACTGGGAGAGAATGTGAGCAATCCCCAAAGATTTTTCAGAATGGGTTGTCTTCAGAGAAGGCATACATTAATGCCTCCATTGAAGCTTAACACCAAGGTTTTTAGGTTACAACTTAAATCTTAGGTTGAAGTTGCAACAAATACATTTATTAATACAGAAAATTCAAATATCATAGTCCTATCTTGTTTGTATCTGTCTTAGTTGTTTCTTTTTCATCTTTTTAATCTTTGAAGTGTCTTTGATCTGAAAATGTGAAACAATAAAAATTTAAACAGAAAATTATTTTATCAGAAAATTAAAGTTTTGATGGCAATAAAGACACAAAAATCAAAATCCACATGATCTCAATAATTATATTATTGTCGAATTGATATACTGTACTTACAACTTGTACAATTTGTGACTTTTTCTCATTCTCTTCCCTTCTCTTTCTTTTCTCTTCTATTCTATTTCGTATTTCCTGAACATAAATAGTTAATAGTTAAAGTATTGTTGCATTACGACCATAGGATAACTCCCGGCCATACCAATCGATAAAAATCGATCATCGGAAAGTAATCGAATTCATCGATATTAATCGATAATAATCATTTGATTAGTATTGATTGATATCGGTAATTGATGATAATCGATACTCACAACCCCCTCACAACCCAAGTGCCCTTGATTCTATCGATTATTATCGATTCATATCAAATATCATCGATTCCAAAAGTTCACCACGGCGAATATGATATGTGATCTAAATAATTTGGTGAAGCACAATCACCAACTGTATACGTAGGGAACAACAGAGCGTCAGTTCATCTACCACACTATCAACAAATCTTTACCATGTCTGAAGGATTTCTGAGACTGAGCATCGTTGAAAATCGATAGAAATCGATGATAATCGATGAAAATCGATACTCACACAATTTTACGTGATCGATTTTCATCGATTTCCAATATTAATCGATTGATTGGTATCGATTATTATCGATTGTTATTGATTATCGGAATTATCGATTGGTATGGCCGGGGATAACTCCACCTACTTGTCTTTCTTTATCAGCGTTGTCTTTCAGTTCTCTTTCATAAGCTTTGAGTAACTTTTTCTCAATTTTATCTTTCTGTTTCTTTTTCCAACTTGAGCGAAGGGGTTTGACGTTAATTATCGTAGATTTTCTAAAGTTAATAATCGCAAAAAAACATTTACTCTAAAAGAACAGTGTTTCACTTGCGATCTGTGTGAATCACGTGCGTTGTAAAACTATAGTTAAAAATGTCTGAAAAACCATCTTTGAACAATAGTTTGTATTGCTTACGTACACAACAGTACTAAACACTTACTTATCCTTCTCGCTCTTCCATACTCGACCAGATTTTGGCTTTCCACGAGGTATAACAACCTTGGTTTTGCTGTCTGTTTTATTTTCTTCTTTCTTGTCCGCCATTTTGAATTTGCCATGTAACCACCCAATATTACCCAGAAAACACTTCAGTCTTCACTAAATTCAAGATGGCGGCTGGTGCGATGCGGTTTGGCCAAATCGTTCTTTCTCCTTCAGTGATATTCTTCCGATCTAAATTATCTATTGGGTTTGTTAACATAAAGCCGGTGGTACCTGGACACGTCTTAGTTTCTCCAGTGAGAGTCGTGAAACGTTTTGCGGAGTTAACAGAAGAGGAAGTGTCAGATTTATTCTGCAGTACTCAGAAAATCGCTCAAGTTGTCGAGCAAGAATTCCAAGGCACTTCACTGACGATATCAATTCAAGATGGACCCGAAGCAGGGCAGTCTATTGAACATGTTCACGTCCATATTTTACCCAGAAAGAAGGGTGATTTTATCAATAATGACGATATTTATAGAGAATTAGCTGAACATGACAAATCAGAGTCAGGGAATGTACCAAGAGGACGTCGGAGCGAGGAGGAAATGGCTACAGAAGCTCAAACATTGTTACAATACTTTTGCAGATAAATGTAGTTTATTATTTTGGTTTTCAATTATTAGAGAGAAAGAGAGAGAACTTTATTTCGTGAGGATAGACACCTGACAGTTACAAAAAAGTACTCATAAACTTGTGGCCCTCCTAAAAAATAAGAACAATGGTGGCGTCGATATTATTGATATCTTAGTCTGGACGAAACCATGTCATACATTGCAGTTTTATGGAGCCTGATGAAACAGCGAAATAAATCAACAGTTTTTATCATTTTCAAAATGTATGGGAGGTTTTACGTGTGACGTAGTGCACAGGCAGCCCAAGCAATATTTCAATAAATTCTATTAAAACTTATCTGAGTTGTTTATTGTGTCTTACTTTATCATCCTGTACAGTTTCAGCTCGATCGGAGGCCTATTTACGAAGATTTTCAATATCTGCTCCTCTCCACATGAATATTCGAGCTGAAACTGTACAGGATGATAAAGTAAGACACAATAAACAACTCAGATAAGTTTTAATATAATTTATTGAAAATAAAATTTTCTTCATAAAGGCCTCCAGAAGTCTATTGCTTGGGCTGCCTGTGCGTAGTGGCCGTCAAGATCTACAAAATGTTCGAGCCTAACTTTCAAAGTCTGTTAGTTTTTCTTCAAGCAACTAGATGACATTTGTTTGTTTGTTTATAAGTAACTTATATTTGACAGATATTTAGACTTCACCGATCTAAAATTGAAGTTTTGAGCAAGTAAAATGACGGTTTGACGGCCACTCGTGATAGATTTTGACGTCAGAAGAAGATTCCATAAAACCTCGCATTATTACTCTTGCTACTTCTGAAAAGTGGGTGAGTAAGGAACGCGCCTTTATCTATTTAATCTACATTTAGATTTAAACTAAGAAATAGTTGAACCACTCTGAGTGTGTATTATGCAGGGAGTTAGGTGAAATCGTGCAAGCCAAACACAAGGCTTACAAGACGCCTTTCAAGCAACCGTTCTTTATTATACTAACTCGACGTCATCAGAAACTGGTACACTTTTGAAGTTTTTCTTCCTTGTAAAATAAGGAATTCTGTAGCTTTCTGTAGCTGCCTCGGTCTCCTCTATTGTTTGCTGCATGTTTTCATCGAGTGTTTCTGGAAGCCACAGGCACAGTATTCCAGAAGCTACAGTCACAGAACCAATAATGACGATGGGGAGGGTGACACTCAGGTTTGGTAGTTGGGCCTGGTTCAAAACAGAAGAACTTTTCATAAATCAATGCGTTAATCCCAGTAAAGTTGTACTTTTAAAAATGCTCAACATCACATATTTCAGTATAATACACCTACCAGCATCACAATGAAAGGTGAAATGATGCCGCCAATGCGCGCACACATGGAACCGGTCCCTACTGCTATGTTCCTATTTAACAGAATAAATTACCTTTTTTGAAATTACTTTTTTAACGTGTCAATCGATCTAGCATTACTCGGCTAATTGGGGGACACGACTCTCATACGTTCTTACTACATTCTATATTCTGTACACCCAACACTCATCTCCGCACTAGTTCGTTTTTCATGAGGGAGGAAAACCGGAGTACCCGGAGAAAAATCCTCGAAGCAAGGGAGAGAACGAACTGACAAACTCAACTCCACTCGGCCACCCTTGCTTCCTGAAATTAGTTAATTGCTCTCTGAAATAATTAATTAGTTTCAAAATCAGCAATTGTCTCTCTTGTCTCTCTCTTAAATCTACCTGACGACTGTGGGGTACAGCTCTGACGTGTACATGTATACGATGGAGAAGGCCGCTGAACAGAAAAACTTTCCAATCATCGATATGGCAAGGATGACTTTGGGGTAATCTTAACAAAAACGTAAAACAGCTAGATTAATAAATATATCCATGTTATCCCTCCATGATATGTCGTGCCCGGCAGAAAACAATTCAGTTTTAAAGTCAGTACTGATAAGTAGGCCTAGTTCAAACGCCGTACTTTCCAAGAGCCGTTCTTTATTATTTAATTACTTTAAAAGAAGCCGCCTCATTATCTATTGTTTGAAATGAGAACGGCTCATGATTAGCACGACGTCTGAACGCCCAGAAGGGGGACGGGTGAAAGACTCACCTTGTACCGCCAAAGAAAGAAGACAAATACTTCCACCAATCAACATCATCAACGAAAATGGTACGCGACGACCAAACCTAATATAATGCGAAAATCAGTAGAAATTGAGTCGGGGAGCTTTAAAAATAGTCTGCTTTTAGAAGAAATTAGATCTTACTCTCCTCAGTCAAACAAGCATCAATCCATGAGATGACAATTTCGTTGTCGTGATAAATCATTTCTATGCATAATAAACCTCATTTCGTCTGCGCCTCGTTTTTGACTGACCCACGTGTTTTGAAATCGTGTTTGATATATTACGTTTGCTTACAGCTGAAGGCGGGAAATGAGCGCTCACGTCAATGAGTAAATATAACAATGATTCTGATTGGTCAAAGTAACTTAGATTTGATTGGAACAACATACGTACGTTTGTATAAGGAACCATGTGATTGGTGTATGTGGAAGATCAATCAGGAACAACATGAAGAAGTTGAGATACAGGTTGCCTGACAGATTCGCGACGTAGAGAATGAATCCGTAGAATGACATGGAAATCGCTAACCTGCAAAGTAATATCGTTTAGTTCGTTTGACCTTAGTCCAGATCTTTCAGTCGCTGATAACCTACCACGTGAAGCACAAAATCAAAGTTCTCTTTCTAAGTTTCTTGGTTCGAAGCAAATCCAGTGGCGTGAACATCTTTGTCTTGTCTTTCTTCATTAGTTCTTCCTCTTTGAGTTGAGTTTCTTTCAGTATGTTCATTATCGTCTCAGATTCCAAGGTTTCTCCATTTTTCCCGCCAAACTTCATGATTACTGCGCATGCTTCATCTGCACGACCGTTCAACGCAAGCCAACGCGGAGACTCGGGAAATACCCTGAAAAAGTACAAAGAATGAGATATGCACATGACAGAAGGGGAGTGACAGCTGATGAGGTACTGATAGTGTACCTAGAATCGAACGGTTACAGAATTGAACATCAGACGATAAACAAAGACAAATTCAAACCTCCAAAACAGAAAAAGAAGAAGAGCAGGAAGACTACACGCCAGAATGAGGTAGCTCCAATCACGGATGAAATATGCTACTAGAGCTGTTACACAGCCAGCTGCAACCCAGTAAAGGTCTTGTCCCACCCATCGTTCGCTTTGAAGGTCCAACTAATTCGATGGTGAAGACATATTGTGTGATCATAAGGCCTGCTGACGATGCCCCCACGACGAAGCGTAAAATAGCAAACAACGACAAACAGTCGACAAACGCTGAGGCAACAGCAAATACAACCTAAAGACGGAGATGGACAATAATAAAAATAATAATAATAATAATACACTTTATTTCACGAGGGTGCATGGAATACATATTTAAGCTGAAAAACGTATGGCACTCCTAATCCAAAAAATATGAGAAATGCATGTGCGACAGTGCATCGTGCATGTAAATTTGTGTCGTTGTCTGTGCTTATGTCCGTGTCTGTATGTACTTGCCTTTTTCCAAAAAGGTTGTCTTCACTGATAACGAATTGAAGTTTTAATAAAAATGACAAACATGCGCTTACTAATAGGGATTGTCTATGCATTCTTTAAACAGGTGGATCTATCAGTAGAATAAATCCCTGGATTCTTGTGTCTGTTGAATATCGTTTAAATGTTTTTACTCAAAAGAAAGCAACGTTAAATATTAAAATTATTTAAAAACTTATAAAATCATTTATAATTAAATTATATAACTTTAAGAAGAGGTGAAAGCTTATCAATATGCTTTTCTTTACATTTTTTTTACAACAACAAAAAATGAAATAATTCCAAAAAAGAAAACAAACAAACAAGAACTAAACAAGAACAAAACAAAAACGATGAATGAAAAAAAAAACGTGTCACGGATGGGACTCGATCCCTGGACCCCCAGGATCAAAAGAGATGAATGCCGGTAATTTATCCAAAAAAGGCCCATACTCCCAGACATTATGCTGAGTCGCTGTATGTTACGTATAGGATGAAGATTTCGGCCCATCCGTGCTATCCGGGCATTACACCAATCAGCATAGTGATCAAAGAGGGAGGGAACAGTCGGATCCTAGTCCCACTAAATAACTGCCCCGCACCACTAGGCTATCGTGCACGCTTATTGATTTGGAGGACAAAATAACCTAGTGTATCTTGTGAATGGACTGTCTATTGTTGTGCAAATTACTATGGTCCCGTGGCTCGCACTGAAACACAGCGCGTTATAGAAGCACATGACCCGAGTTGCATGGCCAGGGTCGATTCCTCGCTGCACCGATTTTTTTTTTTACTGTTTCTTTTAATTTGTAAGAACATTTTTATACTCAAAATTTAAAATAATTAAAAAAATGTTAAGTTATTTTAATTTTAATTATATATATGAAGTATGTGTTCTCAAAACGGTCTTGTTGACTTTTGTAATGGCAGTTCTCATATGCATGTGATCTAGACAAGCTGTTTTGAAGTGCATGTAGGCCAGGTGTTGTCTGTCCTAAGTCTTCAGTCTACAAAGTTTGCCGCAAATGTGGAAAACGGGACTCACCATCAAACTGCAAGTCAAAAATATCGTCTTTCGTCGTCCAAAAGTGTCTGACGTCGTACCAAAGACAAACGAACCAATCAGCATTCCAATCATGAACACGGACTGAGTGATGGCAGCCAAGTGAGCGCGGTCACATATTAGATTCCACTTCAACGAAAACAACACGAAGTTACGTGCAAACTGAAAGCGAGATCTACATATAAACTGTTCTAATTCAAACTAGAGAGCAGTCCTGAAAACCACGAAACTATAAATCGTTCCTTTACTCAGTTCAGACTCGTACCCAGTGTTACTTACCGTGGAAAGGGAAGTAACCGGGCCGGAAAGCGCGCAACGCAAAAAGCGACTGGGTACGAGTCTGTACTCAGTTGTGTTGGAATAGACCTTTTTATCGATACGGCGGCCATTTTGGATTCTATTGTTTTGGCTAAAACATTATGGGATGCTCAGGGTGCAAATGACCCAAAAAGTCGCGTCAATATATTATTTTTCTATGTCACTCTAGCCATAGTGTTGTATGACTTAATATCTACATGTGTTGTGCATTGTTGTATAATTTTGTACAAATTCATTGCTTTAAATTAGGTTTTCGTAGTTTTTCATGGCCAAATTAATGGTTACTAGCTTGCACCCTGGGCATCCCATAGTTCAATATGGCCGTCGTATCGGTGAAAAGGTCTATTGACCACCCAAAGTACAGTGTACATGTTGTACGTTTCCTTTATTAGCCGCGACCACCCTCTATGATACAGCAATGAAGCCCGCTATTTCCCGAGGGTGTCCCACATTATACTTACATCTGATACGATGCTGGTAAAAGGTCCATCAAATACGTAAGACGTACAGTTATCACAACACTTGTTTGGAGGACACGTGGAGTTCATTTGGTTACAATGAAAGTGTGGTGTACCCATCGCAAACAAGACACGCTAATTGTAATCCAATAGGTAGAATCAGTAAACACGAGCCAAAATATAGCAGCATTTGGTAGCGACCACCAAACTGCTTGACGTGATCAAATACGCTGTCAAATCCAGTATTTGGAGAATCTTGACACATTTTACGTGTCATGCTTGCGTTCTGCAATCGGAGAAAAAATATATATAGGCTGTTTCGATCTTAATATTATTTTATTAATGTCACACTGATAGGCTTGCATGGTGGTCCGGGGGGGGGGGGGGGGGGGGGGGGGGCATTAAGGGTATTTTTGGGTAGGGGTGTGCCGCGGACACCTCAAAACCCTGACCCTATCCCAGACCTAAACTTTTGATTTTCCATACCCTATTACAGACTAAAGCCTATCCCAGACTAAAGCTTAAAAATTATACCCTATCCCAGATTGAAAGCGTGTTAAAGGGACTATTAAACTGATAGCGACTGATATAGTGGCGTTATTGCGGAAACCATACCCTATACCAGACCAAAACGTACCCGATCCCAGTGGCCTAAAAAGGCAAAAAATGATACCCTACCCCAGACCTGGGAGCTCAAAAACCATACCCTATCCCGCGGCACATACCCGTATAGCGTATATAGGGGAGTATCCCCCGGGATGGTGGTGTACTAGCCGCGGTATACCGTAATATTCATGTGATCTTGATGGATAAACATATATACATTGACATGGAAAAACGTTTTTCAACAACTGACAATTCAGTTAGACGAGATGGAGTGGTAAATTTATACATTCCCGGTAAAGGTAATTTCCGCTTTTCGTACAAAACATTTCCGCCATGCGTACAACGTACATCAAAATCAGACGATATCACAAGGCATTCTCGGTTGGATGAAATCCAAGTTTTAAAAGCGTTAGCCAGCTAATTTATCTTCCAAAAATGTCGTCAACCACACCAAAAGACATCAAAAACATGCAAAGTGATTCAAGTTCAAAAAAGACGAGATTATTGAAATCTTGGACAATGGAGAGGGAAACATCGTTGTTTTGGCGAGTTCGTTGCATGGAGTTTGGCTTTCGCCATAAAAAAACGGAAATTTCCGCTCGTAATTGATCAGAAAATTGTTCGGCAGAACGCGCGCTATAGCTCATACCCAGACATTGTTGTCTACGTAGTGATTATAAAGTTAACAAATTCCGCTACAGCAGATGTCGTGTGACTGTGAAAAACTCACGGTACGAAGTCCAGCTGCACGAACGCGTTTAGAATTTCGAATCAGGTCCGTTCCGTGAACCGGTTTCCGTGACCATGCCTTATACCGTGGTTTTTCAGTCCTACGAAATCTGCTCTAATCAATCGATCGTTCAAAAATTGATAGAATGTAGTAAAAGATGTTATTCCAGTTTGGTTTAGAGAGAGAGAGAGACGCGCGCATATTCAATGATTCCTGATGATTGCATGGAACGTAACTTTTATTAGCAGCTACTCTACTATGCTAAAGTATGATCTCACGAACGAGAGAAGCAACCTATCGCAATCCCTTCGACACCGAATGATTCAATATCTAATCTATCAGTTAGTTTTATATTCTTACCAGTAATCGAATAACGGGAGTCAGAGTCCTCAGTGTTTGAATATCAAGAAAAACTTGGGTTCTGTAGTCTATACTTTGTGTAACTACCAACGACCCTTCATGCTGAGTATGTGAATTAGCGTTTTATATTTCCGGTAACTGAAATCACGTGAGGACAGAAGCTCCGACAAAAATCTCCAAACAAAGTAATTGCAACCGTAATCTTGGGCTTCCTGTGTTTCGCTATGAGGTGCCTGTGCTTAGTGAAAATCTCGAGTGACGAGCAGGACGAGCAGGCTCTAAGCCTTGGGCGAAACTCGAACCGAACGTTAGCCTCTCTCACAAATTCCGTGCCCTAACAACGACCGAGGAAGATGTTTACCAAGTACAGCGAAACAACATGTATACATTTTGTCTGCGCATGCGTTAGAATTCAGATTTGAAAGTGATTTGCCGCCATTTTCTTGGAGGTTTCTTGGTGTTGCAGAACACCAGATGACGTTAGACAATGAACACAAAGAACGAGAAGAATGAACTTGAACCAAAACAATACCCTGCATACAAAGAAACCTAACCAAGAATACAATGCAGACTGTAGCACCAAGAAACCGCCCATTTTCTTTGCAAATTGCACTGCGGTGGGAGATTTAGTGAGCGATCTTCGTCTCTAGAATGATGTTCAAGAAAATATTTGAAAGGAAATCAATAGTCTGCCTACTTTTGTTTTGCTGTAGATGATTTTTCCGAATAAAGGTCGTAGATGATAAAATATCAAGGAACAAAATCCGCCAAAACAAGGAGTTATCCTAAAACCAGCTACTGATTGTCCTTTGGGTTTATTCTCATCGAAGATGATTTCAAGAGATACTTCACAGTGAACGTTAGTACTGACACATTGAAGGTCACATTCTGTGAATTTGAGTTCTCTACATTCAAGTATTCTCAAAGTATTTTGCTCGGTTCAGTTGGGTATTTATCATTTTTGCACGTGTTTTCCTAACATTCCTACCTAAAGTACACTGATACTTAAGCTTATTAACTCGTCCCCCAGCCGAAAATAGCACAAATTGACTTCTTCTAAGCTTATTCTTTGCATTCGAGAACTTATTTTAAGCTGAAAAAGTGTCCCTCGATGTGAGATCGTATTATTTTGGTACTATGGTATCAGTACACTGTATTTGTTACGATTATGACTGATTTTCATCGCTGGTGTATACCATATTACAAACACTAGATATGTGTTGTAGTTTATTGTAAAGGATAGCTTAATTGGTCTTCTTAGAATCAGCTGTAAACCGTTTGATATAAGTTTGATTCACATTGAGTTTATATTCAGCATTGTGTTTGCGAATCGTTTATCTGAATTGGTGACGTGTCAAACTAAATTATAAGAAAACCTCTCTTAATTAGTAGCTCACCCCCCAGCAATTTTCTTCCGTGATTTATTGCTTCACTCATGCTAGTTTCCTAAGGTATTGTTTGTTGGAGTTGAAAAATTGTCCCTCTTGCTTTGCGGTGGATTTGAAGTGTCCAAGTATCACTCATTCACCTAGCCTCCCCAACACCTAAAAAGAGTCTGCACTATCATTCACCCGACTTCTCCGCAGGAATGTTGCCCTTGTTTTGGCGGATTTTGTTCCCTTATACGGAAAAAAAATTTCCACAGCACCACAAAAGTAGGCGGACTATTGATTTCCTTTCAATGATTTTGTAAAACTTCATTCTAGAGACGTAGATCGCTCACTAAATCTGGGTGTTTCTTGGTGCTACAGTCTGCATTGTATTCTTGGTTAGGTTTCTTTGTATGCAGGGTATTGTTTTGGTTCAAGTTCATTCTTCTCGTTCTTTGTGTTCATTGTCTAACGTCATCTGGTGTTCTGCAACACCAAGACTGACCTCCCTAAATCTTCCACAGCAGTGCACTTTGCAAAACAATATCGATACTTCATGTTTACAAACATTAACATTGTGATGTAAATGTGCCAACCATTTCCACAAAAGCTTTTCACACGTTTTGTTTCAACAGCCAATCGATCTCTGGTTGGCACATCGTTGGCACATGAATGACAAAAGCTGAAGTATCGATTATGCAAATAGGTACTTTGAAATCTGAATCCTAACGCATGCGCAGACAAAATGTACACATGCTCAGCGAAACTATACTTTGAGCTGGCGTTTTACCAATGCCATGTTCGGTAAAACTCGACAAGTCACGGAATCCCGAAATATCAAGTAATCTTCCCCTCCCCCCCAAAAAAAAGTTATAAGCGGCTGTACAGACTGGACTTGCATCGGACTAGCATCCTGAAGGCCTACGTTCGAGTTCCGCCAAGGCACAAATTTTCTTTCTAATTCTTTAATTTATTATATACGTACACCGACGCAGTTGAAATCTTTCACACTGTAGAGAAAGCCCATTTTGTATATCTCGGGGCATGACTCAGGAAGCCCGAGTAATTACCGAGAAAACGTCTACAAAGTACTTCCGACCTTTCGACCACGTGCTTAGAGCCTACGTTTATATACCTAGACTGCAAAACAGCCTCTACTTCGCGAAACTCCGCTGAGAAGTGTTGAAGTTCGATCGAGTCCTTGACATAGGGGCTGTTTTGCAGTCTATCGTTTACCAAGTACAGCGTAACTAGTATTTGAGCATGCGCTTCACCGGTTTTTCTTCCCGACCACCAAACTATATTCTTTGATGCCCACTGGGATGACGAAGAAGAAGCCCAGTCATGCTCTCGTAGCCCAATCGATAAAAAATCAGTCAGCAGCGTACGAAAGATTACGAAACCGATCGGCCGATTAATTGCCGATCAGCACTGAATCACCGAGAGCACGTAGTACGAGACTTGTATTATAGCTCTTAGGTGCCACGTAGATAAATAAAGTTATTATAATAATAATATTAAATGGAAACTAGCGATTACACACTACCGTATTGGTTGTGATAATGATACTGATTCAATGGTTACAGGAAACTGATATATAACACCTGAAGAGTACTTACTTTACTGACGTTTCGAGCCTCAGCCATCGTCGGAGTACTGAATGGGAGTGTAAACTAAGTATTAGCGAGGGTTTAATATATGAATTAGGAAAACGATTACTGATCATGAACCAATGAAAAGGCGTAGAAAGGGAAAGGCAACAATAGGTAATTAAAATTAGAGATGCGGGTAGAAAGGCGAGCAGCAGTACTAGTGCCGGGAGCGTTAAAGCGGATCAGGGAAAGGCGATGTATCACGATTTCTTTGACCAACGTACTAATCCTCAACCTAGCACTACTACTTTACTCCGCTTAGCTGAACTTGTTCTCACATTTAATCAGTTTTTATTTCAAGCGCAAAAATGATGTTGCTATGGGTTTCCAAAATGGGCCCTAGTTATGCTAATATGGAATGATGATCCGAAGATATTCATTGCTATATCTAATATTTAGATAAAAGAAGCAATGAAACGAAGTTGTTGAAAGAAACTTATATTTCGACTTTCATTTACAAAGTCATCGTCAGAGTGAAGATTTAAACAAAGCAAAAACTAACATATAGAGATAATTACTGCAAGAATGTGGAATTATTAAGGAAAGGGAGGGGGACTGGAGAAGAGGGAAGAGCTAGGGGAAGCAGACGTCACCCTCCCTTTCCCCCTCACCTTGGAGAGCATGTTCACAGGCTAATCACTGGCGAGGGTTTGCACGATCAAGCCACGCAGGGGGCAGGATAAAGGAATACCTTTCATCTAAGGAATTGAATTCTTTCTCATGTAAAATGATTTTATTGTTCCTGCCAACTGTTATGGCTGCCGGCACGTGATCGTGCAAACCCCCTATTGGCGCTACTCAGTTCCTGCTCTCGTTCCGAATTGGATTCTTTTGGTCAGGTCTTCGTGTAGCTGCATGCACAAAAGTCCTGGCTATTGTTCTATTGTCGTTCTATGTATTGTTTTTACATTAAAAAAACAATAGCCAGCACAATTTGTGCAGCTACATGAAGACCTTGCCGCCAAATTGGCCGGTGGTCCTGCGAGACCCACTACGTGGTACCAAATCCCACCGGGCCCGAAACCTATAGCAATTTCAGTGAACGTCTGCTGTCACTGTAATATTCGTAATGTCCTTGTCCATGCAGAGAGGTGCTAGCTGAGCAAATATTATATTTTCTATCTTACTTCGAAGGAAAATCATTTTTGGTAATTCAGTTAAAAAAAACACAACTAGATAATGAATCAGATGACGTCACGTCAGTTTGCGACAAGGCAACACCCTGGACTGTTGGTCACCCTGTGTCAGTCTGTGGCCAGCGGCTATTCTTCATAGATGCAGACAACTGAGGAATCTGAGCAAATGACGACATGAGTGTTGCTGTTAGAAACATCTCAGAGTTGCTTTTCTCTGAAGTTCGTATATGTAAAGAGCAACATGGCCATGGTAAGTGTATCGAAGTTCGACATGCCTCGAGGTCTTTGCATCCTTTGCATGTGTGTTGTTGTCTACAGTCCCGGGTGTCAGCGAGTGTCAGTGTTGACCTGAATTTCTTTCTTGTTTGAACAGTGACTGATGAACTGCTGTCGGCGTAAGTGTTATATATTCTCTTTTCTGGTCAGACCACCTCTTCCTACGCTGCTAAACCATTATTTTATGTCAGGTTGGATTTCATCTTCAATCAGCCTTTGCTTCATGCTCTTGATCTCGTGGACAGAAAAAATATCAAAAAACTGGTTTCTCCCAGTGGTCGTGTTATCTATGAGGTATCAAGTATCTTTACAATATAGCAATGATGTAAAGCACGCTCTGATTGGCTAGAGTTCTATGAATTGATATAAAGCACGCTCTGATTGGCTAGAGTTCTATGAATTTTGTAAATTATTATTGTATTCACGCTCCTCTTGGAAACCAGGTTCAAGGGACTAGCATGATTAAATAAAGTTGACCTACCTACCTACCGAACTATTTCCCCATGGGCTGCACGCTCTCGTCAACCTCCCATGCCACTGGCCTCGTCTGATTGCGTGTGCACGCTGTTCAAAATAATGTGCATGCTCATTGGCTAAAATTGCTATGAACTATTTCCCCATGTGCTGCACGCTCTCTAGATGACATATTATAAATCAATTAGTCAACTTGCGTCCATGGCGTTATAGACGCACTCAAGAAAATATAAAGAACTCTAACAAGCTAGAGTCGCACTCGGATACACCTCGTGCCACTCTTACGCTTGTTAAGAGTTCTTTATATTTTCTCTTGTGCATATATAGCGCAATGGGTGCATGGACGCTTGTTGACTAATTGATAATGGTGTAGGGAGGTGTGGTTTGGTGGAGGGGAGGGGGGAGAAGGTTGAATTTGATGACATTCATGTCTGAAGGTTTGCCCACATAGTCTGATAGAGCTGATGGTAAGTATGCTTTGCTCAGTCATTCTGCATGAATTCTAATTAGACAAAATAACATTCTATTGACCATTCACTTCATTTTGAGATTTCAAACCCTTATAACACCCTAACACAAAGTATCAAATCCTGCAACTATTTACTAATTTTCATATAATTTATCATGATAAAAAATAAGGATGATGGGCACTTTGAAATAGTCGTGATTCTAATAAACTAAACGTGTATTTTTATAGGTGGTTGGTAGTTCAGGACAGACGTACACATGTCTGCTAAAAGCTAGTTTCTGTACTTGCCCATCATATACTTACACAGGTACGAGTTCTGGCAGGTCCATATTTTGTCTTTTTGGTAGTCTGGATGTAGTGGTTGCAATTAATAATGGTTATAGGACTGAGTGGAGTCCAATTTGGTCTGTAATTATACGAGGGATAAACAGACAGAATGAGCTTGTGTCACCTGTCACGTGACTTTTTAACGAAAATACCGTAACTGGAAAGAGCATACTAAAATTAGTAAAAGTGGAAAGTTTGAAGGGAAGTAAGTAAATAGGGCAAGAGTTACAGGCATTCAAACTTTGCCTTTTTTGTATGGAAATGTATGTTGGAAGGCAACAGCTTGTCCTCCAAGCGAAAAACCCATACAAATCCTTGTCAAAGTGGGAAACTTTGAAAACCTTTAACTTTTGTCTTATTTGCTTGATTCCTTTGAGATTTTCAACTTTTACTAATTTTAGTATGCTCTTTCAAGTTATGATATTTCGTTTGCCTTCGGTGAAAATTTAAAAAGTCACATGACAGGTGACACAAGCCCATTGGACGACACAAAGTCCTGTTACCAATAATTATTAATAGTATTAATCATAACTATTACCATTTCCAAAAAAAAAAGATTTTCATGATAAACAATGTGAGAAAAGTTAGAGAAAAATTTATTGAGCGTGTGCTCGACAGCATAATGAGTGCATGATAGCACACACATTTTACTGAACAGGTGTAATGTGATTGGCTCTTGCATCTGTTTGAGAGAATTTGCAGTAAACAGTACAGCAGGACCAGACAAACGTGTCCATCGAGTGCTGTCTGTCTTTGGGTGGTGTCTATCTAGAGTAGAGTAGTATAGCAGGACCAGACAAACGTGTCCATCGAGTGCTGTCTGTCTTTGGGTGGTGTCTATCTAGAGTAGCACTGATGTTGATTTTAGCCTGTACATTATTGCTTAATTGTCAACTAACAAACATCTAGTAACTTGTATTATGTTTCACAATGAATAACATCTAAAGTTTTCTTATTGTAGTTCTTGTCAAAATGGACTGCATTATGGTAAGGCTTCCTCACTTGTCTTGTGTTTATAAGAAAGCATGTGTTCATGCATATTTTATGAAAACAAGTTATTACTATACACAGTGCTCCATAGGAACATGGAAGCCCATGTGCAAAACCACTTGTAAACGACTCTAATACACAATGTACTATGGCACTGTACTTACTTCTATTATCTACAGTGCAAACACCTCATAGCAGTCAGCATGGCTGAAGCTCTTGGAAACATCAAAGAAAGACAAGTATCCAATGAGACTATTGTGGCATATCTCAGCTACGACTGCTGATGCACATTTATAACTTGTCAATCTACATGTTCATGGAACAGTGAAATCAGCAAATATTGGCATACTAGTGATGATTCAGTGTAATCTGTCTGTGAGGACGTTACGTAAGATGTGTCATAAAGAGATTGGTTATGGATGAGGAACTAGGGCCTTGTGTATTGTAAAGATGTTATACATGCACCTTAGAGTAATCAAGCTAAAAGACTGCTTTACACTATATACATAGAATGGAACTTGAATACAAATGTAGAAGTTGCAAATTATTGCTTGGTTTCAATCGGATGTTGAATCTCATCGACAACAGGCAAACACTGCCCTCCATGTGCTATCATGCAGAAAGTATTCTATTGAAAGGTGCAATTCAGCTGATGAAAATAGCTCACACCAGGAAATGATGTCTATTGAAATCAAGCAATGCAGACCATTAAGCACCAGACTTTTACTCAGTTTTTCAGGCCCTTTTCGCCAAAATAAAAGAATACATTTTGTTATTTAGAAAGAGTCTCTTTTGTTCCAACCCAGTCCTCGTTTCCCTTCACCACAGGGAGCCCAACATAGATTATGTTCTGTGTTAATGTTTCCATGGCAACACAGATCAACCTC
The DNA here is from genome assembly GCA_033675265.1 of Actinostola sp. cb2023. Classification (NCBI taxonomy): domain Eukaryota; kingdom Metazoa; phylum Cnidaria; class Anthozoa; order Actiniaria; family Actinostolidae; genus Actinostola; species Actinostola sp. cb2023. The sequence continues at coordinate 392,767 of JAUJYZ010000974.1, forward strand.
TTGCTTGTACCATGTCACGTGTTACTTGGAAAGCAGCAATGAGTGAGCTAAGCTGAATCTTTTCAGATGTTCCCGATGCAAGTCTATGCCTAGCAAGATACAAATACTGTTAGCATAGAGTCGTTTCATATGAGTGGGAAACCTGGTATGGAATCGAAGACATCTATTCAACCAATCACAGCATGCAAAATCATTGCTCAACCAATCAGAATGCTTGGATACCGCACTATCATGGCGTGATAGTGTCACGTTATGGCACGAACTGTACTATAACTACTTCCCACTCATATGAAAACAACTGTATTCACAAGATTATGTAACTCCATACAATGGCAAGATTTGACTGAAGACCAAGTAAATCAGGCAACAAAGTAATTGAGTGAGCAACCCATCATGCAACATGTTTCATTGTTGCAAGTTGTTGCACAAAGTTGACTTGTATTTTATGCAACAATATTATTGTTTTGTGTTCTTGGATGTTAACAATGAAAAATGTTGTGCTGCAAGTTGTGTTCTGCATTGATATTAGGGACCTTAAGCATCCAGGATGGAATGGACGACGACGACGTCAGAGAAACAATAGCGCTAATTACAACTTTCAATAACTTCTTGTCGGAATGTATGAAATGAGCTCAATTTGGTCTCAACTCCAGGTGTTGAGTGCTAAACTACAATGTGAAATGCCTATGTTTGACGACGCAAAGAGAACGAGAACGTCAGTTCGTTATTTGTACAGATAGTTGTTTTCAGTCAACCGGACCACAAAAAGACGATGTCATTCGTGAAAGGCGGCACAAATTCAGTGAAAACACGGAAAATGAAACAATTATGAAAACAAGACAACAAAACACTTTATTCGAACTTCATCGACATCGTCGTCCTGGTGCTTAAGCTCCCTATTGTTACCTGATTTACATGGTCTTTCATCAATGCTGTGTAACACATCAGTGTATATGTATGCTATTACTCACTCAATATCTGCCATCTTCTCCAGTAGATAGATGCGGACTTGAGTAGGGAAATCAACTACAATGCAATCAAAGGAATGTACAATACCATGACAGTCAACTGTCTGTAGTATACCAACAACCCTCCATGCTAGACACATCTCTAAACTTAAGAGATACATGGTGCAACATTGCCAGTACGTTGACTGCACTATGTATCCATCTCTGCTGCCAATGCACCACTTCACGGTTCTGTTCAGTAGCAATGAACAATGGTACCAAGTCCAGGTTGTCTTGTGCTTTCATTCAATTATTGTACTTGCACAAGGACAACCTTGACTTGGTACCATTGTTCATGGCTACTCAACAGAACCGTGAAGTGGTGTATTGATGTGGCCTAGCTTATTGAAATACAATTCAATTCAACTTCTGTAACATTGCGCGCAACAAATAATATTGCTAATATGATCTCACCTCTGTGTACATATGTATGTACTTCAGTTAGAATATCTTGTAAGGCAAGGCCTTTTAGTGTCTTCATTGTCATTATATCTGATGTCTAATTAAGGAATGTACACTACATGCAGGGCTCTTAGTATTATTGTTAAACAGCTGACCCAAAACTTAGAATGTGCATGTAATGATACCAAAAGTCATACTGACAGTGAATTCTTTTACGTGTGAGGCTCACATGTATCTGAGACACTGTAGTAGGAATGGGATGGCTCAGAGTATTAACAATGGATCTGGGACACTGTAGTAGGAATGGGATGGCTCAGAGTATTAACAATGGATCTGGGACACTGTAGTAGGAATGGGATGGCTCAGAGTATTAACAATGGATCTGGGACACTGTAGTAGGAATGGGATGGCTCAGAGTATTAACAATGGATCTGGGACACTGTAGTAGGAATGGGATGGCTCAGAGTATTTTAAAACAATGTATCTGTATTCCTTCTCTTAAAATATAGAGGAACATCCTACACAAAAGTTTAGAATACAGGGAGTAGTACATTGTAATTCTACAATAGTTAAATGTATTAAGGATACTGTCATAAGTTGTACTGAAGTCTTCATTCAACATCCACTCAACAATCTTTGATATGTCTGACCGTAATGGGTGTCCAGTACAGAGATAGACATTAACTTCATTTACCTCATCAAATGCCAGTGATGTACTCTACAAGAAACACAAGTTTACTCAAGAAACATGTACATTAATATACCTCTATAATATAATAATAACAACAACTTTATTGGATAGGGTAACACCGTTACCAAAAAAATGATAATCTACGTGAGACACCCTGGGAACAACCCCAGGGAACAGAATCCCACTTCTGACACCAAGTCATTGTGAGGCTGATAATAGGGACTACCGGTATATGCAATAACGACAGGAGAACTTCACGACGGCGTTGACAACAAAAATATGTCACAAATTTCCAGTATGCATGAGTAATTATCAAGGAATTCATGCACGACGACTGCAGTTGTGCTCTCGAATCTCGTTGATTCGTAATGTTAACACAACAAGTGGACCGCAGAGGTTGTCGTCCCAGTCTTTTTTCGATCATGAACGCTGTTGTGATGATTGTCTCCCGTCGTCATCGCGTAAAGTCCCTTATATAGATTGACAACAACCCTACACAGGGATCCCACAAGAGTTTATAAATCAGACACTTGCTGGTGTTATAAACACTAGATATTACTGTAAACAAGAGTTGTTTGGCTTCACATACCTGTAATATGTTTAAAGCTTTTCTCATGTCACCTTTGGCCAACCTCACAAGACTCTGCCTTCCATCTTCAGTAACTGTAACACTACAACACACACATCGTGGTGCAGTTAGGACATTTAATATGGTATTTGAAATGCTACATGTATCTACAAAACATACATGAACATACTCTGGTTGGCAAATGGTGTCATTATTTACCGTTCAGCATCAATAACATGTTCCACTCTGGTCATCATTTGTTCAGATGTTAGGGGTCCAAATCTAAATCTTGTGCAGCGAGACTGTAAAGCTGGGATTATTTTTGTCAAGTAGTTGCCAATCAAACAGAATCTGGTGTTTTCAGTGAATTTCTCCATTACTAAATCAGAGAAAAATGTAATCAGCTTTTATTTTTATTAAATAATATTTAATTCTAAAAAGTTACAACATTCTACAGTCGAACCTCTACTAATGGCCACTTATGGTCACGTTTTTTTGTGCCGGCCACGACCCAAGCCCATAGTTTATTTATTCATTTTTGAAACCTCTACACAACGACCACCTCTACACAATGGCCACCTCTACACAATGGCCACCTCTACACAACAGCCATCTCTACACAACAGCCACCTCTACACAACATCCACCTCTACACAACAGCCACCTCTACACAACAGCCACCTCTACACAACAGACACCTCTACCCAATGGCCGCCTCTGCACAATGGCCACCTCTGCACAACGGCCACCTCTACACAACAGCCACCTCTACACAACATCCACCTCTACACAACAGCCACCTCTACACAACAGCCACCTCTACACAACTGCCACTACACAACAGCCACCTCTACACAAACATCCACCTCTACACAACAGCCACCTCTACACAACAGCCACCTCTACACAACAGCCACCTCTACACAACAGACACCTCTACCCAATGGCCGCCTCTGCACAATGGCCACCTCTGCACAACGGCCACCTCTACACTCCGGCCACCTCTACACAACAGACACCTCTACACAACAGACACCTCTACACAACGACCACCTCTACACAATGGTCACCTCTACACAACGACCACCTCTACACAATGGCCACCTCTACACAACAGACACCTCTACACAACAACACACCCACCTCTACACAACAGCCACCTCTACACAACGGTCACCTCTACACAACGGTCACCTCTACACAACAGCCACCTCTACACAACAGCCACCTCTACACAACATCCACCTCTACACAACAGCCACCTCTACACAACAGACACCTCTACCCAATGGCCGCCTCTGCACAATGGCCACCTCTGCACAACGGCCACCTCTACACTCCGGCCACCTCTACACAACAGACACCTCTACACAACAGACACCTCTACACAACGACCACCTCTACACAATGGTCACCTCTACACAACGACCACCTCTACACAATGGCCACCTCTACACAACAGACACCTCTACACAACAGCCACCTCTACACAACAGCCACCTCTACACAACGGTCACCTCTACACAACGGTCACCTCTACACAACAGACACCTCTACACAATGACCACCTCTACACAATGGCCACCTCTATACAACGACCACCTCTACACTTCTACACAATGGCCACATCTACACAACAGACACCTCTACACAACTGTCACCTCTACACAACGGTCACCTCTACACAACAGACACCTCTACACAACGACCACCTCTACACAACAGACACCTCTACACAATGGACACCTCTGACAACAGCCACCTCTACACAATGGCCACCTCTACACAACGGCCACCTCTACACAATGACCACCTCTACACAATGACCACCTCTATACAACGGCCACCTCTACACAACGACCACCTCTACACAATGACCACCTCTACACAATGCACAATGACCACCTCTATACAATGGCCACCTCTACACAATGGCCACCTCTACACAATGACCACCTCTACACAACGGCCACCTCTACACAATGACCACCTCTACACAATGGCCACCTCTATACAATGGCCACCTCTACACAATGGCCACCTCTACACAATGACCACCTCTACACAATGACCACCTCTATACAATGGCCACCTCTACACAATGGCCACCTCTACACAATGACCACCTCTACACAATGGCCACCTCTACTGTCAACGGCCTCCACCTCTACACAATGGCCACCTCTAATCACTTGCTAGCATTTCAAGAGCTCAGGCATGCATCATTTTTGTATAGAACATAGAAAGCCATGAAATAACAAGGTGAATATTTGCGAGATCTCACCTCTTCTAAGAGCATTTTGCGCATCATCAGTCATTGCATCAGCTTCATCAAGAATCACTAATTTAAATCCAGACCTGAAATAGGAATTACTTAACACTTATAGTTTACTATCACTAGACGGCAATAGACTGATAACATCTGATCTCCAGTTAAAATTCATGCTATACACTGTAGGCTGCTTTGATGGTGATGTTTATGATTAACATACTGTTGCATTGTGTCCTTGGGCAAGACACTTTACTTTCACATTGCCTCAATCCACCCAGGTGTATAAATGGGTGAGGTGACTTGATATGTAGCTAAAATGCTGGGGGTAACCAGCCACTGCTGGGGAGTAGCAGTACTCCTAGTTGCTTCATGATGTGGAAACCGGAGTTAATCACCAGCCATGTGCCTCTTGGCCCAGGAATGGTTTTATTTTCCGTAGAGTACAGGTAAATGTTGTACAGTTCTGGTATGCCAACGAAGCTACAATCTATAGTACCCTCACTATACTTACTCAAACATGAAATGTCATGCATGGGGAACATTTCTAGATGATTCCATCACAGAAACAGCATATCACATCTGTATATTGACTTTTTCATTGCTTTGGACCCCTAATGGTTTTGAATACTTACTTGAATATTGTTCTTGTACTTGCAAAGTTAAGAATTGCACCTCTAACAATGCCAATACCTCTGTCATCAGAAGCATTCAACTAAAATACAAACCATAGGCAGGTGCTTTAGTTGGCGAAAGAATATAAAGATATACAACAATGTATATGGGTCGTCATTGTATGAAGTAGTTATTTATTCCATTTCCTCTTCTCTTCTTCCTGTCAGTTTGTCTTATGCTCGCACACCATAACATACATGTTTCTTTCTTCTTTTACTTGCTTCTTCCTTGCACGCTCTGTGTTTGCTCACGCATCCCGTTAGTTTTGTCAATGTTGTAATGACGCCTACATACAAATTGTAATCCTGAAAATGAGCGTGTAGCTCGAAAGCTCGGTTTATTTCTAAAATAAATTCCAGGTTGATGAAACAACATTTACTGTTACGAATCACAACATGACCTACAAATACATGTACATATAAAATCTACCTACATTGTACACATACTAACATTTGATTAAATCCACTGTTGACAATGTGAGAACCTTACCTCCAATACCATCGACCCAAATGCCTTATCTGGATACAGTTGCTTAGCAACAGCAAGGATGGTTGAAGTCTTGCCTGTTCCAGGGGGGCCATAGAACAGAAGATGAGGTAGTCGATCCTCTGATATGAACCTCTGGACTACAGGAAAACAACTCTATCTCATCAATAATAATCAATACATCATAATAAATTGAAATGTTGTAATCAATTTCAATGGTACCAACCCCAAGCAATCCCACCCCTACCCCCAACCCCCAGGGGATGGGTACTTGCCATAGAAAACTTTCGGTACGCACGCAATGCATTATGAGATTATTACAAAGGAAAAGTGAGCAACAATTCTAGACACAGGGAGCCCAAGCTATGTTTTTGCTCACTTGATGCTCACTTTTCCTTTGTAATAATCTGACAATGTATTGCGCGCATACCGGAAGTCTGGAACTCTTGATGCTTCTATAGTTTATAAATACTCAAATTAACACAACATTTTTGATTTTACAACATGCATCTCAAATCAGTGAAGATATTTAATAAAATGTATCTTTTCACGATTATATACGATGGGTATGGTTTGAACACTTTATACAATACATAGCTCCGGTATAGTAAGTAAGCTTACATGTACTAATGTCAGATGGGAGTGATGAAGTTCATATAAAAATGTTACATGTATGAGCAAACTTCAACACAAGTCCAAACTTACTCGTATTGATAATTTCTTTATGTGAGATCAAATCGTCCAATGATTTGGGTCGGTATTTCTCTACCCTGTACAACAGAGTAAGGTTAATTAATATATCACAAAGCAATCGAACTTGAAGTTCGTGTCGGCCATCTTTGCTTGACTTACCAAGGTAGATTCGTCTTAGCTTCAGACACTACCATTTCTTCTTGTAAAACTTAGAGACTTGAAGAACTTATCTTAATGCTTACAAGCTATTTAGATTTCAAAACAGCCAAGAAAGACTATTTTAGTTAAACCAGGAAGAAGGTACAAGAGTGAAGTTTCGCGCCAAATGTGTGCTAGTGCCCAGACTACTAGTGACTACAACAGGCACAGGAAGCCCAATCAAATGACTTCAGGAGCGACTGACCACAGGCAGCCCAACCATTGTTTCTGAGGCTATTTATTTTAATTATTATTTGCATGTTTAACAAATTGAAGATGGTTTTAAACTTGCAAAAAAGAGCACAATTCAGATTTGCCGAACGCTGGCCGAACGTACACAGGGATCCCAAAATTATACATTTCTATGCACAGGGAACCCAATATAATACGTATCGAGGCCGCTCTACCACAGGAAACCCATCAAAAAAAGACGCGCGCATACAAATATATATTTTAAATAATTATAAATAGCCAGAAACAATGGTTGGGCTGCCTGTGGACTGACCTGAACTGATACCAGTTAATAGTTAACTAACAACAGAAAAATTTAAGAGACAACTGACAAATGCGCACTTTTTGGCTTTTAGTTTTCATTTTTGTGTCGATGTGTTGTCTAGGAGCACATCTCAATATGAGAACTGTTATTACAAAATGGGTCTTAGTCAACAAGGCCGTTTTGAGAACACAGACTTCATATATATATTAATAACTATTTTAAATGATTGGACATTATTAAAATAATTATTTTCTTGAGTATAAAATGTTCTTACAAAAACAAATAGTAAAAAAAAAATACAAAAATCGGTGCAGCGAGGAATCGATCCCGGACCATGCAGTCGGGCCATGTGCTTCTAAGGCGCTGTGTTTCAGTGCGAGCCACGGGACCATAGTAATTTGCACAACAATAGACAGTCCGTTCACAAGATACACTAGGTTATTTTGTCCTCCAAATCAATAAGCGTGCACGATAGCCTAGTGGTGCGGGGCAGTTATTTAGTGGGACTAGGATCCGACTGTTCCCTCCCTCTTTGATCACTAAGCTGATTGGTGTAATGCCCGGATAGCGCGGATGGGGCCGAAATCTTCATCCTATACGTAACATACGGTGACTCGGCATAATGTCCGGGAGTATGGTCCTTTTTTGGATAAATTACCGGCATTCATCTCTTTTGAACCTGGGGGTCTAGGGTTCGAGTCCCAGCCGCGACACGTATTTTTTTTCATTCTTTTTTGTTCTTTCTTGTTTGTTTGTTTTCTTTTTTGGAATTGTTTACATATTTCTCCTTTCCTTTTTTGTAAAAAAAAATGCGAAAAAAGCATATTTCACCTCTTCTCCTTCTCTGAGCCCTATGTCCATTATTATTATTATTATTATTATTATTATTATTATTATTATTATTATTATTATTTATTATTATAATTATATTATTATTATTTATTATTATTGTTATTGTTATTATTATATAGTATAGTAAAGGGCGTCCGCCTGTCCCTGATTGGTTGAATATCTGCCGTATTTCGTTGTTTTTTTAACGACACTACAAACAAACAAACCGCAATGATCGAGTTGCCTCCATGGCCAGTTTATAAGTTATCAGTATAAATGGCTGCTGAACGCTACTCGGTGAAGAGACTATCCCATATCATGCGCGCGCTGACTGACAATGAGATTTTGGAGCTACAATACCTACCTGGACAACCTGACAACTCCAAGTTTAGTTTATATGAACGATGGCAAATCCATCTCCGTCGATGACACTGAACCAGTCAAGTATTCAACATGACTTTACTGAAAGCGAAACGGCCAAGAATCTTTGCTTTTCATATATGATTTACGAGAAAAGGTACCCGGCGGCGGAGAACATTTCAAGTATTGTTGAATGTACTTAACGCGGTCATTGCCCGCGCGCATTCTTACTGCGCACAATCGCGCGCGCTCTTAAACCGGAAATCGAAATGACCAAAAACATTTTTTTCGAGATATGATCCATTTTTTCCTTATTTGATATCTATAATAGCTTTCTTAACATGTGTTCGATTCTCAACGGATTTTTGGTTTTGAAAAGCGCAAAAAGCAGCGATTTTTAAAGAAACGAACTCTCATTAGTACTCAGTCTCCCCTCGGTATTCAAAATGGCGGCCAATTTTCCGAGTTTTACGGCAAAATATCTCCGAAACGAACACGGTGAACCCCATTTTTTTCCTGCCTAAATTCTAGGTACTATAAAGATCTACAAAATATGTTAAACTGAAAAAAATGACATTACATGGGAAAGACTGACATCAATATTTTCAAAAAAATACACCCCTCCACGGATTCGAACGACGCACATTTTGACGGCAACGCACGGATTAAAACCTTCGCAAATACCTCGAATTACCAGTTATTGAATTTATATTTAATCAGTTATGTTAACTACAAATAGATTCAATGTCAGGTAAAATTTAATAGAATTTGAAGAACGTTTTCATGTAATTTTGAGGTGTTCATTTGACAATTTACTTATCATAATTCGCGCGTCTTTCTCTTCAAAATCATCAGTTTTGCTCGGCGTGTAGCTCAAAAACGAACACGGTGATCCCCATTTTTTATTTCAGTTTTTTAACTCTAATACGATAGAGTATCTGTATGCCAAGTTTCAGAAAATTGACATTATAACATGTAGTTATAGTTTTGACACGGAGTCGCTTTTCTGACGGAATACAGGAATACAGGTTAGATACCTTTACCTTGATTCGAAGAACATCAAATATCCCGACATATATGGTGTCAACATCCCTTATCCAGTCTGTAAACCGCCCCTATCCCCCTCCCCTTATTCCCCTCCGATTTAACATTGAGGTGCTTCTAACAAGTCACGTGATACAAAATGATAACCAATCACAATCATTTTTGGGTCACGTGATGGTAAAGGAAGATACTAAGTTATCACTGAATTGTCACAGAAATGACGGCAATGAGTTCCCGTGAAAACAAGCTATAGTAAGAATAATGTCAATGAGAATTATTGAATTTCATATTGAATTGTTATGAATTGACCAATCACTATCTACCCGCAAACCACTGACGTCAGTAAAGCATTGACAACTGAATCACCATTCATCAAGAAGTCACGTGATAAGAAATAAAGATGAGTTATTTATATGTTGTGTGACGTATCGATGATCAGAGAGAGAATCGCGGTGCCCGTAAGAAGATAGCAAACAATGTAACGGTGCCAATAGTTACCGATATAATCAAGAACAACCTGTCCAATACATGTGCTGCCTTCATCCATTCACTTTGGTTTCTCTCCTGCTCAGCTGAAATAGTGTTTGCATTGTTACCCAGGCCTCCAAACCCCACCGCTGACACAAAATAACTAGTTTTTCGCTTTCTAGTAGCTTGACTGTTTGGTTGGCTGTTACCATGACGATTGGCTTTGTGTCGTCGTACTTTATCTCTACAAGTATTTCGTTGAATGCCTCTGGGTGAATTGTGGTTATTAGAATATACATTATCCGCAATGGACGCAGTGGAGAGGGATTGCCTCATTTCGAATTGATTATCTGGAAACTCACGGACCGCAGAGTTCCACCCCGGACCGAGATTTCTGTTCTTCGAGTAGTCGTTGCTGTCAATGATGTTCTCGACTCTGGAAAGGGAGTCGGTGCTTTCTTCTGCGGAGTCACCGGCATTATGGGGGTCTGCACGAGCAGCAAATTTACCGCATTCTTCGTAGCGTTTTGTTTTACGAAATGGAAAAGCAACTCGCGAGAGCCAAATAAGAATCGCTTTACGTAAGAAGTGTGGCATTCTGCGTGTACTGCGATGGTAGAAGTTCAAAATGAAGGTAGTGACAGTCAAAGAAGCTCCAATTTCCATCATAGTCGCAAAGTAATACTGACCTAAGAGAGGGAATCCGTACGATGGCATCAACTCTGAAGTCAGCTGTTGAAACACTGTCATAGCTAGAAGCACTGTGATACTCAAACCAATCCGCTCTCCTGACTGTGGCGGAAGTACAAAACCAAGGAATATCATTGAAGAAATCAAAGAGCACGGTATAATTAGCTTGGTGATGTAGTCAAGGGAAACTCTGGATATATTTATGGAAACCGTGACGTCAACAAAGTCGTACTTGCAGCATTTGTACGTTCGCTGGTTTCTATCTGCGCTGATTTTTTTCAAGAACCATTCTCCATTTTTGATGTAATTATTGTTCATTACGTCATTGTCTTTTGGGTAGAGGTCAACTTTTGAGATGTCGAAAGACCAGGAGCCAAATTTCAGCTTGCATTGTTGTTCGTCAAACGGAAAGTATGTAACGTCCACACTGCAGATACTTTTGAAGATGGCAGGATTTAGCCAGGTACATTTGCCATCGTATCCGAGGGCGACATTTGCTTTGAACGTGTATCGACCACCTCCATAACGATCTTCCTCGTCTATGCTGAAAACCACAATTAATCACAGTGATCGAGATTGCATCTATCTATCTATCCAACTCAATATATCATGAATTCATTCAATCAATCTCTCATCAAAATTTTCAAGTTTCTTTCCGATCAATCCATCTATTCGTTCGTCCGTCTGTTTATTCAATCATTCAGCCATGCATTCATTCATTAGTTCATCTATCCATTCATTCATTCATCCATCTATTCATTCATTAGTTCATTCATCCATAAATCCACTCCATCCATCCATCCATCCATTCATCCATTCCGTTCGCTCATTCCTTCATCCGTTCATTCATCCATCCATCCATTCATTCATTAGTTCATTCATCCGTAAATCCACTCCATCCATCCATCCATCCATTCATCCATTCATCCATTCCGTTCGCTCATTCCCTTATCCGTTCATTCATCCATCCATCCATTCATTCATTAGTTCATCCATCCATAAATCCACTCCATCCATCCATCCATTCCGTTCGCTCATTCCCTCATCCGTTCATTCATCCATCCATCCATTCATCCATTCCGTTCACTCCTTGGGTCGTTCATTCATCCATTCAATGTATACTTACTTGCTATACAGCATTATATCAGGTACCCATATATCTCTAGGGTTCACGTGTATTTCGTTGATCCCACCGTACTTCGCAGGGTCCCACCTTAATAATTCATTAGTCCAATACTGAAAATAAACAACTGGATTCTGAATATACAGAAAAGTACTTAAACCTACAAACAATATGGAAATGTTGCTACAATCTTCTAGAAATGATGACTTATGATGAATTTGTTCACGCTGTTGTGATGTTTGTTGGCATGCAATCACATTAGCACAGCGCACTTGGAATTCATGGCTCCCGATTGACATTTAAAATGCGTGATCAGTTTCTTCATCTGTGTACCTATAGCTACCTACCTAGTCAAACAGTAACAAATCGCGCAGGCTTGAGCCCTTTTCACCACTGAAGTGTGTAGAGTGAAACTTTAACACCGTGTACAAAAGGCACGTATATTTACAGACGTTTCGCACATTAGTCCTTCGTCGGAGTGAAACAATTGGTTGTGAAAGACGTCAATGTATCCATTAAACTACTTTAGGAATCAAATTAACGAGGGCGGATCGATACATAATCCTTTCAGGACGGTGCGCAACACGTATATATCTCGAAGAAACTTCAGAACAGAGAGTTTTGCAAATGTCAAATTAAATGTGCAAATATGACGCTGTTACTTGCTACATTGTATATGGGAACGTAGACCGCGGTGTCAGATTCGTGTTCGCAAGCAAAGGATTGTAGTAAAATGTACAACTTTAATGGATGGAGCCTACCTGGTTTACCCATGCATATGTCTTGATGTATTGGTTTCTTGCACTCTATATGTACACGGGAAAGGGAGAGTATGCATGAGTGTAAGCTTATTTTACAACAAAGCCGTATGATCATCCAAGATACATGAAAACCCCTTCACACGCAACCCCTCATTCTGGGATCCCTTTTGTTTGTACAAGCCGAGGTGAACTGGTAAATGTTCCAGTCTTTCCCAATCAGTTTGCCGTTAGCCTCACTTCCAAGATGCAAAACAAAAGGACCAATTAAATTAGAATAACAAAACAAGCTACTCCTGAATGCGAGGCTAAGCAGAATTTTATGTATTTTTATCGATCAATAAAGTAATCATCGTATAATCTACAGGAAGCCCATGCAGTGAGGCCGGAGCAAATAGAGGCAAAATAACATATAATCAGTCATACCACGTCCAGTATGTTGATAAGCTGATAATCAAATTCCACTTGAACGCTTTTGTTAGGGTTGTGGAATTGCCTGGGATAGCTGAACTTGTTGTAACCCTTAAATATGTCGTGGTATAGCATGCTTTCATTCGTCTCCATTGCACCATCTATAAAGCAATGGATAAACAGCTGATAGTAGATTAAATTATTTGTAGCCGGCAGTAACGGTTCAGTGCAGGGACCTTTCAGTGGACGTGTTCACAATACTCCAAGGTAGCCGTTCCTTTGCATCGAAGCGAGATCTGCAACGGTGACCTTGCAATGATAGAGACATGTGAATAATTATCCAAGGTGTTAAAAATGGTCTCTATCATTGCAAGGTCACCGTTGGTCTCGCTTCGATGCAAAGGCTCGGCTACCTTTCAATATGGCGCCGGGAACTGTAAAAAGGAGTATTGCTAAGTTGCACGTGACGTCATGGCGGCCATGTTGGATCCCGGTAACTGGGCTCCTCTTGTTTGTAACATGGCTTCTGTGTCTTTATAAATCTTCAGGGATTGATTTTAAACTAGCAATAATAACACGTTATCGTTCATACAGCAAGATCAGCAGAGCACTGACTACACTACTTTCTAAGCTAATAATATTCATGAAAAATAAATTTCCTCGATTCTTGTACTTGAAATTGGTGGCATGATATACCAGCATACTAACTCCTCATGATTGTAAGCTGCTCGGCTGCCGTAGGCGCCTTCATATGCAGCCCGAAAAAGTCCTCCGTCGGTTGTAAAGCGCATTGAGACAATGTGAAATGCGCTATATAAGAACTTACTTTAATTTTTATTAATTTTTAATTATTTATTTATTTACTATAATAAGCTTTCACCAATAAATTAAATAGACAATTTGTATAAAACATTATATAGACTAATTATAACTAATTAAATAAAGAATTGGGTCGCACTACTGAGCTATTCAATAGCTTTCAATCGATAAAAGATAAAACCAAAGATAGCACATTTTTAATGAATATTATATTAATGACTATTCAAATGGTTTTGGTAGTATTTTATAATCTTATGACTTACAGCTTAACTTTGAAGCGATTAGCATGGCAACGACGTGACGTAGAACTGACGGCATCAAGAAAAAGCACATTATAACAAACCTAGCATAGAACAACAACAAATGAGATAAAATACTAGAGTTAGCTTTTTAATTTATCAAAATGAAAAGTTAAAAGGTTTTGAATGACAGTCACAACTATTGCTGGTTTGCACGCGACGTCATGGCGACCATGTTGGATTCCGATAACAAAGCATTTTCTCATTAGCTTCTCTTGTTTGTACCTCCAACATAGCCGCTGTGTCTTTGTACTTGAAATCTCCAGGGAGTGATTGCAAACCAGCTGTACATATAGATATTTGCCGGGCTGTATTGCTTGCCATAGACTTGGCGATTGTTCCACATTCAAGTGCTGAAGTGAACTGCTCTGACAAGTGTTTTCCGGGTTTACCTCGGTGTAAAAACCTCACAACCGACGTAATTGCTTTTTGCTCTTCACTGCGTGTATCAACTCACTTCGTTGCTAAGTTCTAAAGATCTCTAAACCCTTTGCAGTACTAGTACTGGATTGATAAATCCATATCTCTATGAATTATTGTGGTTATTTTGATAATTAGCGATACAGTAGTCTTACAGTGTTTGTATGTAAGATTCTTACACCGAGGTCATGCCGTTTTTCCCACATTGGAAAAAAGTGATTAGTATGTTTACGTACTCTGAAAATCCCCTTGGGGAAGAGTTAATAAAGTATGTATGTATGTACTTTGATACAGTCTCAGTTATATCTAGGAAAAGCACCCTTAATCAACTCGTGTACTAGTAGCTAAAATACTGTGAAAACATCACAGAGTTTGTCACTTCTAGTACATGACTGTATATATATCAAACTAAAGTCATCAGGTACTTGCTAATCACGACCGACAGCAAACAGCATTCTTTCATCGTCAACACGTCGCTAACCGATACGCAATAACGAAAATAACGAAAAGTTCGTTTTGATGTTTTTGGACTTGCAAAAACCTACCTTGACCTTTATTCACAAACAGGGTAGTCCAATAGAAGGAATTTCCACACTTTCACTTCTCGATTAATCTATCTCACCGGTCCTTGATTCACGGCAGCGACAACAGAGTATACCTGCAAGCACGATGAGCAAAACATTAACATACCATCTTTTCGTTTTCAGTGCATGAGTCTTCACTTCGTTACTCAGTGACTATCCAGCAGTACTAGACTCATATCCCGTCTTATAATAGACCTCTTTAGCTAACCTCGACGTCTTTCCATTATTTCATTGTCAAAGGCCGGTAAACATTGTTTATTCAAAGTATTTATTTCCATATCAATGTACGGCTTTCAATGATGCAGGATCAATGATCACATGGGCAGTTGAAATGCGAAGACGGCATTGAGGTAAGTTAAATCAGTCGAGAATCCAAGTTAGATTCTGAGCAGACCAATGAATTTATAAGTGATAGATTCGTTCTTTTCTTTTTCTTTCCTGTTGAAAATCGTTCCGTGCTCGCTCCACGATGAAGTATCCATGTCGGTATTAAAAGATCATTGGTATATTAAGCCACTTTTTTCATCTCAGGCAAACCCCACAAAATATAGCTAAAGAAATGAACTTTTTACATACTTTGACTGGAGGTATTTCGTGAAACTTTGGCAAAAAGGAAGTTCAACGTTTTAGTACGGAGTCAGGGAAGTTTTTCACCAACGCAAATAATCACATTCGTAGAACGATAATCTCTCCATACGCGGTGTATGAATATCACTAAGGCTTTTGTGGCCTATTTTGTGGCTGATCTTTATATCTGTATTATTTAGATCTCTGATTACTAACAAGTAGAGATTTAATCTTTTGCTAGTTAGACGTCAAGTTCTAATTCCACCACAAACTGGTCGGCTATTTGAACTTATAATAATAATAATAAGTTTTATTTTTTTATAGATATAATCAAGAGACCATGAGGGACAGAGAGGGAGTCTTCCAGTATAGGGTCTGGGATATCTTAATTTCAATAAATCTATTTTTAGAATGCGGACGTCTGAGGAAATTAACTTCCGGTTCAAGCAGATGTAAAAATTGTTTTTTTAGGCCGAGTATTTTGACTCTGATTTTGACTGAAATCATCAGAAAAGCATCGCAAGAATTTATTTTATATGGAAAGGAGTTGTTTAAGTTCGAACAGAGTCCAAAAGTCGCCTTGTGTTGTGGTCTGTAGGATTGAATGAACAACAAAAACTAAACGCCGAAAACTACTGCCAACTCAACAAGAAGGTCGCTGCATGAAGAAGGTCGCTGTTTGTACTTTCTTCTTGGTGTTCTGCCTTGAACAATTAAGAAAAACATTCCCAAGAATAGATGTAATCGATTTGAAAGTGCATTAAAGACTAAATCCGATGGAAAATCTAAGGATAAAGTCGTGAAAATTGCTGGTTTTCCAAAAAGGCTGTTGATTGTTGTAGCGCCAGCGGTGGATGCAAAGCTGCCGGCTTAGCCGAAGACTTTCAAAGACGTATTTTCGTCTCTTTCGTCAAGCTATTTCGTCAGAAAGTGACTTCTATTTATTCTTGGATGTGGTTTAGTGGTATCTTGTAATTATCGTTGTGGCGTTTGAAGAGTTTTCACAAGGCTATTCAAAAACAAATTTGCCGTGAAACATGATGATGAGCGACAAGACGAGTCACGAGTGAATCAAACAAGCAGTGAAAGTAAGCGTGTTTGTTGTGTGCTTGTGTATTTTCTTTACCTAAAATGACTTAAAAATGGATTGTGAATATTTTTTGTGTGTCATAACGGCATCTGAATGACTTGAAATCTCTGCAAAAACTACGGTTTACTTCATTCAAGTTTTGATTCAACGTTTACTGGATTCACTGACTTCCCGGCATAAGTTGGCTTTTATGGCCGCTTGACGCTTCAGTGAAAATAAAAAGTTGAGCGCAAAACCGTTCAAAATTACTTTGTTATCCATCGAGTACCATTTAAAATAGAGGCCGCATCACCGGTATATTGTATTCCCTTGTTTATGACTTTACTCAGTCAGAATCAAGTAATATTATTTCTCAAATCAGTTGATGCTGAAACGAATAAGCTTATGTTAGTTTATACCGAATTTCTGCCTGGTGCAGCACTTTGCCAAATTAAACTTGGGAAAGACACTCTCTCAACAAAGAAAGGGAAACGAAAAATAACACTGATCAGAAAGCAGGTCTCAAATGGAAGAAGAATTAGACATTTTGGTGCAGATGAAAGAAGCAGTTGTTGACAAAAAGCATTCACTAGTTTCTTTCCGCGGGACATTTACATTTTCTTTGTTATCATCTGACTCATTACTGCCGTCTCAAAAGTCTAATAATCTATAAATTAACCGAGCCATTTATAAAAAGTAATCAAATTCAAAAAACAAAACAAAAACACGGTTTTATTTCGCCGGGATAGAGTAAGATAGATCTTAGCCGCCATCTACTTTGAACCGGAAGTTCATTTCCTCAGACGTCCGCATTCTAAAAATATATTTTTTGAAATTAAGATATCCCAAGAATAGCGCGAGACTCCCTCTCTGTCCCTTATGGTCTCTTGATATAATTCAATTCAATTCTAAATCATTTCGCTCTAATTCATGTTCAAATAGACCTTTATACCGATACGGCGGCCATTTTGGATTCTATTGTTTTGACTAATACATTATGGGATGCAAATGACCCAAAAACTGTACAGTGTGGAGTCGCGTCAATATATTATTTTTCTATTTCACTCTAACCATAGTGTTGTATGGCTTATAGTATCTACACGTGTTGTGTGTTGTTGTATAATTTTGTACAAATTCATTGCTTTAAATTAAGTTTTCGTAGTTTTTCATGGCCAAATGGTTACTAGCTTGCACCCTAGGCATCCCATAATTCAATATGGCCGCCGTACGTATCGGTAAAAAGGTCTGATTAATGCAAAGTTGTCCGGCCAGTTTTTGTATTTCAATTGTTAGGTATGCTCGTACACATTATGTGTGAATGGTGGCCGAATTCGTCACTTGGGTTTGGCCCGGGGATTTGGCTCGACAAATAACATTTGTTGTTTTGATGACCATGCCCCCACGTGACAACTTCAAATAATCACGTGATTCATAAAACGATTACAATTCCTGGTGCATATTCAGTGTTTCTCAGTATTTGTCAAATATTTACTGATTCAGCAAACTGATCCGAAATCAAAGTAAATGAATCTATTGAATCTAAATCAAAGTATGTTCAAATCTGAATAGCTGTTTCTATTGTTGACTCAAAGTGGAAATGGTTTGTGCCATCTCAGTATATAAGTGAAGGACAAATTCTAACATTTCTTAGTACGCAGGCATGTGCGGTATGAATAGTAACGTTTCCTCTGTGTTGAGTTTTTGGGAATTCGGCCAAGTGTTCGTTACAATACAGGGACAAATTGTTTGCTATGTTAACAGTGTTCTTGTTGGAAAGAGTCGACACGTTTGCCTATACTCTACCTCAGTGATATGTTAGCTATACTTCAGTGTAGCCTTTCGTTGACAGTTTTTCTAGGTCAATTTACTCAGCCGTTAATTAGCCATGACAGTACACGTAGTCAAATACTATTTTGTAAACAGACCTGGGAAGACATCTAAATTGGCTCGAGTTCTTTTCAACTTATTTCTCTTCGATCACACCTGACGCCGTGCTGAAACACTTACAACAGTCTCGCGACACGAGTTCGTTGAAAAGTGAATTTTACATAAACAATGACATCGTTAAGATTTTAATCTTTTTCCAGAAAATTGAGTTAAAGTTAAATGAAAAACAATTACAGAACTAGACAAGATAAACAGGAAACAAGGAAATTTGAGAAAAGATGAATTATAATCAATCGTGTTCTGTCCGACTCAAGCCGGCCGAATCATCATTTTCAATCATGGCAAATCAGCTCTAAGGCTTTTGTTAATTTATTCTGGTAGAGTTTGGCCTTATTCAGAGCTAATATTCAGTATTTAAGCTTTGATTTCTGATCGAAGGCAGTACTAAGCCAGCCAGCCTTCAATGCGTACGAATTCAGTTCCACTTACAAGGGGAGAGATAAAGCTCGTGAGACAACTGATGCTTTTACATTTTCATTTTTTGTCAATCTTTGCTATTAAATACGTGCCGTATTTATTGGTTTTACTATACAAAAAGAGAGTTGCTGTACCGTAGGAGGCAGGGAGAACGTTGCCGTATCAAGCTGTGCATCGAATACAAATAGCTTGAATAATGCGTGTTTTGCTTGTCTCTCAGAGGGAACAGGATTTACGATGAAAAGAGTTGGGTAGTAATGAGCTCCTCACGTTCGCTGTTGTTATCTCTAATGGCCGAAGTCAAATTTCAAAAATTAAAATTAATTAAAATTCAACTTCACTTCAAAATGAAATCAACTGAGTAACAGAAAATGATGACTGAATTCAAGGTTGTCCAAAATATATAGTTACGAAATATCATAAATGTGCATGATGTTTTAGGAGCTATCATTGGAACATTCATAAATCAAGTGTCCTTTTTTTTTAAAGAAGCGCAATCGAAGCCAAACTGGACCAAACCCATATTGACAGCATTAAACCGATCAATACAAAGACCTACCTTATGGATTCAACAATTTCTTTCTCGCCTTTCACAGAACATGGATCTTGTATGACTTGCTACATACAAGTGTTACTTAGCATTCCACTTACCGCAATAACCGAGTTCACAGCTCTCAATCCCTTATGAAATAGAGAGCTAAATAAAAGCCTTTCAGGGGTACAGTGATTCCAACTGCTAGTTAATTCACTCAGTCTTTGATTCTGATTGGTTAGTCATGTTGTTTGATGTTGGCAACACGCACTAAGAAGGCCTAGTACACATATGACTAACAAGCTAATAAAATGCTACCTATATAAAAGCTACAAAGTGATGTATTTATTGACATACTTTGTGCCATCTTCATTCTTATTAATAACAGGAAATTGATGGATGGAGTTACTGATTGTAGCACGGACGCATGCAGTGTTGTTTTCGGTGTAAGTTTTCCAGATTATTCACTCAGAATGACCATAGTAACAAATCTAACCTTGGGGGCTCTCTGACAATCTCACGTCTTTCTACTTTGACCAATACCAGGGTGTCAGTACTAGAAGCTGAAAGTAAAAGACAAACAGTACAAACGAGCTCAGATTGCATTCACGAATACATGTACTAATTGGCAATAAACTAACCAAACTTCAATATCTAAAATCAAATATTTTCCAAATAGATAAATACCTACAAGCGCTAGAGAACGCTGTATATGTCAACACAGAAAACACAAACCACAAAACTAATTACAGTTAAACAACAACTAGTATCGGCAGCAGATCAGTTCTATGAAGCCACCGACACATTTTCCCTTTGTTTCGATATTTTATGTATAAAACGCTTATCTTTAAATAAGTCGATAAATGAAACAAAGACTTGAATTGACTTATAGCCGGGAGAATAGATAGAGAGAACATGAAAATAAGTCATTTTTTATATCCGTGTATGGTTTTTGGTCTTTTTTCACGAAAACGTTTTCTGATACAAAAATACACGATTTCTTACAGAATTGGCTCTCTCTCTCTCTCTCTCTCTCATCTCAAGTTAACGACGATAACTGTACAATTTGGACCAAATATAGTACACTTAGGAGCCGGTACACTTTAAGTTGAAAATGTGGTAGCTGTAGTTCTGTTCTCCAGTTTTTCTCTTAGTACACTTTGCTTTTATGAAACATTTAGTTTTGAAAATGAGAGACGATCAAGTAAATTGAGATAAGCAGAGTATTTTGGGATACTTCCAATCTTATCGTTAAGAAATAATTAATATATTTGATATTTTAAAATAACATACAAATGGTTGTTACTTACATTTCAATGGTTTTTATGTCAACGCGGCTTCAAGTGGATTCTGTAGCATTATAATGGCTTCTTTACAAATCTATCCTGTTGTTTCATGCATTTGAATATTCAGATCAGTCGTCGCTTGACATGCAAGTGGCTTCAAATTCTCGACGTTTTGTTTAGGCGAATGTATAATGTTATCAGTATATGTATAATGTATAATGTTATCAGTATATGTATAATGTATAATTGCTGCGAGCCTCCAGGCGAGCAGCGAAACTAATCGTGACGGAGTTCCTGTGTCATGTGTGGTCGTGTGGGATCTGGGCACTTATGTGGATGCGGCGAGAGTCGAGACTGCATTTAATTTCACGGAGTTTGTGTGTTTGTGTGTGGAGATGATTTTGTGAGCCACGGTACTTTTGATCAGCGCACACTCACAACACGTTCAATCGATTATTTATACTGTGGAGTATCGTTTATTTTTCGCTGATTCAAGCCAGGAAAGTGTTTGTTTTCTACAAATCCGACAATGTTCTTTTATGAGTTTTCAGTGCTCAGTCACGTCCAGTATCCACAATGAAGTCACATCCAGTATCCACAATGAAGTACATAAGCTTAAGTTTATACTTCTACAGTCGATCAGAGCCGGTTGACCGAAGGAGACAGCATGTACTTGAATGCTTTTGAAAGACACAGTTAGTATCCCCGATGCTGTCGCTGACCTATCTACCTGATCGAGCTCGTTGGTCTTCGTCAAACCAATCCGGCCCATGCCATTGGCATCGAGGCAACTACTGAATCAAATTATACGACCATCCTGATGTACTTTTATCTTCTACAAGTCTGCTATGAGGCTTCGACATCTTTCCTGATATCTGGCCAGTAACATTGTATATAATATACACCAAACACAATTCTCTATTTCATTGAATCCATATTTGTATTAATTAAGTTTTTACTGCATATCAGTAGAGTACAAACTATTAACAGTGTGCAACATAAATAGTGCAAAGTATTGCATGCTTTTAGTGCTGGTCATGTCTATAGCTGTCTGTCAATGACCACATTATTATAGTGTTAGCATTTGTATATAGAATCCATATTTGTATTAATTACTGCATATCAGTAGAGTACAAACTATTAACAGTGTGCAACATAAATAGTGCAAAGTATTGCATGCTTTTAGTGCTGGTACATGTCTATAGCTGTCTGTCTATGACCACATTATTATAGTGTTAGCATTTGTGTTTTAACGGTGTATATAGAAACTCGGTTGGGAATGAGAATTAATAGAGACATGGAAGGGGACAATGTGACCGGGACGGGAATGAGAATCAATGGAGATGTGGGATGGGAACAATGGGACAAGTGGGTGGGAATGAGAATCAGTAGAGATATGAGAGGGGGAGGGGATTTTAGTGGATATAGATAGGTGTCTCGAATTAGTTTCTTGTAAGTTAGAACACATTATACTGCATTTTATTATTTTATTTTACCACTAATGCACCTTGCAGTGCTGACAAGGGACAGCCACATGTATAAAACCTATATTTATTGGACTCAGTCTTCAGTACTGCTTTGCACCGTTATGTGAAACTGCTTTATTGATTGGCTACAAAGCCATCATCTGACTGCTGAAAACATTACCCTCTGGCATTGCCATACTGATATGCTGACAGGATTACAGTTTCATTATATCCCAGAACACTATAACATACATGTACTGTATGAATCTGAAACTATAAATTTACTGGATCCAACACATTATCTTCTACAAGTGTACTATGAGGCTTCGACATCTTTCCTGATATCTGGCCAGTAAATAGTTATTTAACATTGTATATAATATACACCAAACACAATTCTCTATTTCATTGAATCCATCCATATTTGTATTAATTACTGCATATCAGTACAAACTTTATGCAATGGTGAGAATAAAAGTGATCACTGACTGCTGAAAGTCTAGCTCTCTGTCTATGACCAGATTGTTATAGTGTTAGCATTTAAGCAACACCATACTGCATTTTTTCGCAGCACTTCACTTGCAAATGCAACGACTAGTGTTATCAGTATATGTATAATGTATAATGTTATCAGTATATGTATAATTACAAACTAATACCATGGCACTGAGGGATATTAGTGATTAAATGTCCCCGAAGCCGAGGGAAGTTTAGTGACTTTTACTAAACTTCCCGAGGCTGAGGGACATTTAATCACTAATATCCCGAAGAAGCCATGGTATTAGTTTGTAATACCATGATCACCGAGGAAATGGACTAAAATACAGGCTTGAGTTAACCGCAAAGGAGAATATATTATAGTGTTTTGTGAAAGAGTCTTGATTAGACTGTACTCTGGGGAATGCTTCATGTTGCACATCTTTGTTTCATTTACACAATGAAAGAGTATAAATTAGTAAGTAGAGTACCTGAAGGTACACAGATCAGAGATGGCGGAAGGTCGGTTTACTTTTGTGAGAGATGATGAAGTGGAGCAAGTAAGGGAGAATACGGTTCATCAAGACACTAAAAAGCACACTGCTTGGAGTAACAACGCCTATAAAGAATGGGCACAAGCTAGACAGAACAAATTCAGAGACTTTGAACCTGAAAATAAAGAGTTTCCATCTGTACCACCGATAACAGAGATAACTGTTGAAGAAATTAATAACTACTGGTTGTCGAAATTTGCTATGGAAGTAAGAAAGAAAGACTGCAGTCAGTATCGCCACGAAGTTCTGTACAGCCTATTTTGTGGTTTGAATCGTCTAATAAGAGAACAACAATATTAATAAGTAAATAAATAGATAAACATACAGAAAAAGAGGAAAGTGCCAACTAATATAATATTTCATTGTGCGAACAAATAACAGAAATAGGTCTAATAAAATATCCTTTGAATTCGAGTTTTGTGCATTTCCTTCAATTGCGCATGCGTTAACGATGTTGTGGATATCAAAATACCACTGTATTTTGAGCTTCACACATCCCACACGTCTTGAATGCTCGAGTCGTCATAAGTAGCGGGAGCGATTAAGTACTATTCGGTTTGCTCTTGGGTCCCAATGATGATTGTGTGTACACCAGGCTCCGGTTGCACGAAAGGTGAATAACGCTATCCACCGGATAAGTCCTATCCAACGGATAAAACTGATACAGTTAAAACTCATCCAATAAATTTTATCCGTTGGATAGGACTTATCCGGTGGATAGCTAGTACTATTTAAGGAATGGTCAACGCTTAGCGTGCGTCCATCGAGTTATGGAGCACGCGGGAATTTGGGAGAGCACGAGAGAAGCGTAAGAGTTGCTCGAGGCGTAGCCGCGAGCAACTCTAGCTTCACGAGTGCAAGTGCTCCATAAACTCGATGGACGCACAGCTAAAGCGTTGACCATTTCTTTTATAACATAGTCACTGCAAATTCAAATAAAACGATTTGATTTTAATCAATTTTTTTCCGATTAAATTCAGAGCGCGCGCTATGCCGATGACGTGAGCGTGTGTTCATGGGCGCGAGAGTGTGTCCGTGGGCTTACGGACACACGCTAACCAACCAATCAGAGCGCGCGTTATATCATACCTATGTTATAATCACCTTTCGTGCAACCGGAGCCTGGTGTATATGAGGGACTGACTTGCATCCTCATGCATAGTAATGAGGGATATTTAGTCTAAATTTCCCTCATGATTATATTCATGAATGAATGAATGAATGAATGAATGAATGAATATGGGTGAGTGAGTGTGAGTGTGAGTGAGTGAATTAATGAGTTGACATTTACCTTTTACGTTCAGAAATAGCTCAGTAACACAGGGAGCCCACAATATCCACTGCACTTTTCCATAGAAGCCCATCAAAAAGACGCGCCACATAATATCTCATTACACCACAACAACAGGGTTAGTTGTTAGAGGACATTCGTGACACCTACCCGCCCCAGTCCTACGCGACTATCGTGATCACAATCCGTTGATACTGCGCATCCAATACGACTACCGTATTTCCTTGATTAAGCGCCCTGGGCGCTTTTTTCAAATAATAATAATTTATTTTCTTACATTGACTTTATGTGTATATGGTTACTAGCGTATCACATAATATCAATATCAATATAAATATAAATATAAATAGCCTAAATAACATCGTTTTTAATCAATAAAGAAAAGAATCGAAAGACTGTTCATTTCGTACAGAGTTCGGAAGACTATTCCACAGTTTAGGATACAAATTAATGCTCCATCGCCAAGTGTAGTCTTAGAAGTTCTAGTAATCAATTCGGTATTAGAACAAAGCAGTAATATCTAGACTTATACTCTTTTAAAATCTTTATTAGATACGGTAGCTCATTATATAAATGTTTGACAGACCATAATTGGGGTCTGATCACGTGGTCATGTTTGATATTGTTATATATAGGGCCTCTATGGATACTGACAGTTTTTATATTCACGTATACTACTGATTGAGCTACCCTATTTAAATAAAGGTCTCCTCTCCTCTCCTCTCCTCTCCTCTCCTCTCCTCTCCTCTCCTCTCCTCTCCTCTCCTCTCCTCTCCTCTCCTCTCCTCTCCTCTCCTCTCCTCTCCTCTCCTCTCCTCTCCTCTCCTCTCCTCTCCTCTCCTCTCCTCTCCTCTCCTCTCCTCTCCTCTCCTCTCCTCTCCTCTCCTCTCCTCTCCTCTCCTCTCCTCTGAATATCAGAGAAATTTGTAAAAGTAACGACATAATTCTAAACGAGTAGTTTTACATTCGGCTGCCATTTTTCCTGTCTACATTTTTCCTTCGGAAAACGTCAATAAACAATAAATTCAGTGCAGAATATCTAAATATCTTCAAACCGAATTTTGTTTCCCTTTTTTATTTTTACAGTAAGAAATGTATTTTCCTTTATTTTCGTGCGAAACATCGATAAAGCGACACACGGCCATTTTCGTAGATCACTTTTCTTTTATATTCACCGCTCGGTGAATAATGCAAGATATGACGTAATTCTTGACCAACAAGAGCGCGCGCATCTTTATATTCACCTGGCTCCGGTTGCACGAAAGGTGAATAGCGCTATCCACCGGATAAGTCCTATCCAACAGATAAAATTTATTGGATAACTGCATCAATTTTATCCTTTGGATGAAGACTTATCCGGTGGATAGCGCTATTCACCTTTCGTGCAACCAGGGCTGCGTAATAATGCTAATTACTGATATTCACGCGTAATCATAACATATTCACGTACAACAGGCTGGGTACAGCCAGCTTTGCTCCATCAGGATTATTACCGCATCGTTATGGCTTGTCTCCGTCGTTATTATTCCCCATTATACCCTTAAACCCCTCCCCCCGGGAATGTTTAGGAAAAAACAAAAACTTTGGGGGTGGGGGGTAATTCCGACAGCCCCAGGCGATAACTGTAACGATTGGTCCCTTTAAAGTGAGAAAAGAAACATACTATGCTTTATTATATAGACACGAGTGTTTTACTGGAAAATATCTCACTCGTAAAATTCGTACGAAACTACATCCGGGACCCGAGTGGCGTATTTTCCATATCCTCACTATTCTCACTGCATACATAATTAGTGCTGCACGGGAAAATAAGTAAAATAAATAAAATACCCACGTGCTTTAGTCCGTGCTTCGCCGTAGTAATGCTTTGCGGTCCCTTGGTATAAATTCGCGTGTTTGGCTTGAAACTGGGCCATTTCACCGACGTTTGAATCTTCGGTTAGGAGTCTTTTGCCCCACCCACCCCCCCTGGCGGTGATTCACGGAACTCTCTGCTCTCCTTTATCCTTGCTGTATTCCTGTTGCCAATGCGGTCGCGGTCGCTACCCATAACTTATTCCCGTGCAGTGCTGATGGGTATGCAGTGAGGATATATTACTAGTGAGGATATCGATGACGTCGGGCTCAGTACTTTTAGTACAAAAATATATTTTTTCGTCAATTTTTTTTGGTCTATATAATAAAAAGAACATTACACGGTGGCTTGAAGATATGAATTTTATTTTCTCGTGTTAAAAACAATATTTTACTCACTCGCTGCGCTCGTTCGTAAAATTTGCCACTCGAAAATAAAATTCATATCTTCGCGCCGCCGTGTAATATCCTCTATATACGTATCTATAAAACATGTTTAAACACCATGATGGAATTATAATCTTGGATTTCGGCACCTGAAAAGATTCCTAGTTTTCTGTGGAAAACATTGATTATCTTTCTACGCAGCACCTCCTTCCCAATCTACTCCCTCCAAGAGATAACTCCCCGAATGGTTGAGGGGGAGGCACCATGCATGTCTAAAAATACAACTGATCAATTCATTGAAATATTTAGCTCGCGACATAATTAAACTAAATAACCGGCTGTGACAATAATGATATACAAATTATTCATCATCATATTAATTTGTTTTGAGCTATTGGGTCAGTTTTATCAGTCAGATTAGCGGACATATTATTCAAAACCTAGCGATTACTGAAATAACTGTTCATTTCATCTGTCTGCAGGCAGTTGGACTGTCGACCTACAATACTCCGAAAACTGAAAAGGGCAATCCGACTACTCTGCCAAGGTAGATAATGGTTTTCAGTCAGTATGTTTGTGTTTTCGTCCGTTTAGTTATTAATAATAGTTATTCGTACATTTTCTTCGTTCCGCTCGTGCTTCCGTTCAAGATGCAAACTTATTTTGTTCTTGTCGTTGATCACTTGGTTATGAAGTATTGCTCCTCGAGGCGAATTCATTCAGTCAACTTGGCCAACTTTGACGAATTTGTCGTTGATTTGTAGCTATCGTAGATGATGCAGTAGTTGGGTTTTGGACAGTACATTTTGTCGATCGGAGTAATGAATACATGGGTTTGCAAGAGGAAAACTGAACACATAAAAAGCACTTGTTAAAACTGATTAGGATTAATTTATGAACTCAATTCAATTCTAAAACCGCACGCACACTTTTGTACTTATTCTCCTTCAAACAAAAACTAGATTACTAGAGGTGTGTAGTGAGCACCAGCTGCAATTTGGTATTCATTAATGGTTCAGGTGATGCCGATCTAATCACGCTTACCAGCTTTTATCACTAGAATACATACAAACTAGTCAAACCAACAAAATAGCATTTTTTGAACGAACGAACGAACGAACGAACCAACCAACGAACCAACGAACAAACAAACGAACCAACGAACGAACCAACCAACGAACCAACCAACGAACGAACGAACAAACGAACGAACAAACAAACGAACAAACGAACAAATGAACCAACGAACCAACGAACCAACGAACCAACGAACAAACGAACAAATGAACAAGTGAACAAACAAACGAACAAATGAACAAACAAACAAACGAACGAACGAAAAACCCGGACAAACGAACAAATGAACAAACAAACGAACCCAACGAACCAACGAACCAACGAACCAACGAACCAACGAACCAACAAACCAACGAACGAACAAACGAACAAACAGAAGACAACCATAAAAGCGTGAAATGAAAGGAAATGAAATGCGTGAAAGAACAGAATCCAAAATACAGCTGATCTCTAAAGAAACCGCAAAGAAAACAAACTGTCAGGTAAAAAATAATAATGAAATTTGGGATTGTTAGTTGAGCTAAATTCATATTGCATTTGATTAAACATTAAACCATCCGATGTTCGTATCTGTATTTCCATGATCGCATTGATTTCACCTGGTTGTGGTCGCAATACGATGCCGAAAATCTAGCTTTTAAAACCCGCATTACACGGGGATCGATCTCCGTCCTTATTTAATTGGAATACTATTATGCTTTAGTGACATAAACAAAATAGGTGTATATAGTCTAATAACTAAATTAACAAAGTGTTGACAGTTCACGCTCACCGAGTATACTGAAATTGAAAGAAAGGTTTTAAAAATAAGGCCTAGTTCAGAGCCGTGATCATGAACCGTTCTCATTTCAAACAACAGATAATGAGACGGCTTCTTTTGAAGTAATAAGAACGGCTCTTGGAAAGTACGGCGTTTGAACTAGGCCTAAATTTAAGGTTTTGACGTGGTGTGAATAATCGTTATCAGCGATCAGGTTAGAGTCAGTGGGCATTGGGTATTGGGGAAGCTAGTGGAGTCAATCAATAAATATATCTTGATTACACCAGGCAGGATATATTTACTGCGTTTTGTATGTATAATTATCGGGACACAATTGTTTCACTGTCAGGTGTCATCCTCTTAGTGAAGATAATGATGGATGATGATGATGGATGATGGTGATGGATGATGATGATGGATGATGATGGATGATGATGATGGATGATGATGATGATGGATTATGGATGATGATGATAGATGATGATGATGGATGATGATGATGGATGATGGATGATGATGATGGATGATGATAATGATGGATGATGATAATGATGGATGATGGTTGACGATGATTAAGAAATGGTCAACGCTTAGCGTGCGTCCATCGAGTTATGAAGCACGCGGGAATTTGGGAGAGCATGAGAGAAGCGTAAGAGTTGCTCGAGGCGTAGCCGTAGCCGATGGACGCACAGCTAAAGCGTTGACCATTTCTTTTATAACATAGTCACTGCAAATTCAAATAAAACATTTTTTTCCGATATTGATTTCAGAGCGCGCGCTATATGGCGATGACGTGAGCGTGTGTCCGTAGCCGTAGCGTGTGTCCGTGGGCTTACGGACACACGCTAACCAACCAATCAGAGCGCGCGTTATATCATACCTATGTTATAATGGATGATGATGGATGATGATGGATGATGATGATGGATGATGGTGATGGATGATGGATGATGGATGATGGATGATGATGATGGATGATGATGATGGATGATGGTGATGGATGATGGTGATGGATAATGATGGATGATGGTGATGGATGATGATGATGGACGATGATTATGGATGATGATGATGGATGATGATGATGGATGATGGTGATGGATGATAATGATGGATGATGCAAAATAAGATCTCCAGTCAAGAAGGATATATAGATAGATAGCCGGATCAGTTCCAGTTCCAGTTCGCAATGCCCATATGTCAATCATACACCCTACGCCGAGCAACAGAACGCAACAGGACCAATTGTACATGTATATCCCACACGAACCCGAGTTTACAATTAAGAAACAGCGTCTACAAAATTACGTGCCTCAAATGCAACCAATTCTACATCATCAACATCATCAACATCATCATCATTATTATTATTATTATTATTATTATTATTATTATTATTATTATTATTATTATTATTATTATTATTATTATCATCATTATTATTATTATTATTACTATTATTATTATCATTATTATTACTATTATTATCATTATTATTATTAGTAGTAGTAGTAGAGGTAATCATACGGTTTCGAGTTCAATTTGGAAATAATTTGCACGAGTGGGTTTTTCAAAGAGTATCAAAATTGCACGAGCCCGTAGGGCGAGTGTAATTTGAGCTCTTTGAAAAACACACGAGTGCAAATTATTCCAAATTGAACGAGAAATCGTGTGATTACCAATTAATAATATTCATGAAAAAAAAGTAATTTGCACTGCAGTGCAATTAAATGTAATTTGCACTGCAGTGCAAATTACTTTTCACCTGCACTGCTCTAAGCCAATCAGAATCGAGCATTTTTTTCACGTATATTATTATTATTATTATTATTATTATTATATTTCTTCTTATTATTATTATATTATTATTATTATTATTATTATTATTATTACTATTATTATTATTATTATTATTATTATTATTATTATTATTATTATTATTATTATTATTATTATTATTATTATTATTATTATTATTATTATATTTATTATTCACGATGGCATCATTTCAATTTGATATGGCGCCAAATGATTGTATTTTCTCAACGAATTATGGCTAAGCTGTTAAAAGCTGTTATTTATTTAAAACATGAGTCAAGCAAAATGTTTCTTTATTTTCACTCTACCTGCATGTTCTTCTTCCTTTCCTCGGCTGCTTTCGATTCAGATATCTCTCACGAACAGCGCGTCAGCAACGTGAAGTATTTTCACTGAGTTCTGATTAGAAGCACAGCGTCGACACAGCGTGCTGTGCGCGTGCTGGGCCATTTGAACGCTTTTTTGCGGTTATTTATCTGTCACATCCGAGTTTTATGATGATTTTCAAAATGTTTTCAATTATATACACATTTGTTTTACTTGTCTTTGAGTTTTAAAACTTAATTAAGACGTCGTATCTATAGACAACTAAAAACCTGAACCAACAATACAGATATTTTCTCATTAAAAACATCTAACTTACTGTAATATCACCTCAAGCTGGGAGACTAAGCTGGGAGACTAAGCTGGGAGACTAAGCTGGGAGACTAAGCTGGGAGACTAAGCTGGGAGACTAAGCTGGGAGACTAAGCTGGGAGACTAAGCTGGGAGACTAAGCTGGGAGACTAAGCTGGGAGAGACTAAGCTAAGGGAGACTAAGACTAAGCTGGGAGACTAAGCTGGGAGACTAAGCTGGGAGACTAAGCTGGGAGACTAAGCTGGGAGACTAAGCTGGGAGACTAAGCTGGGAGACTATATATGGAAAGCCGAGTATGCGGTTAAAAGGTCGGTAAAATAGTCACAGATATCGCTAAACCACTGAGCAAATATATATAATAATAATAATAATAATAATAATAATAATAATAATAATAATAATAATAATAATAATAGATTCTTAAAAAACGATGTCTATGCTTTTTACATACCTAATAGTATAAAAACATTAAATAAAAATAAAATATATATGTAAAAAGAAATGTCGCTAAAAATATAATCAACGCGTTCAAATTATAAGCTAACTAAAAATGGTATTAAAAATAACATCATATAGTATATATAGTTCGAATTCAATGTATAGATGTAATCCCGATAGCACGGATCATATTGAACTAGTACCCGATCAAGAGGCAGCTGACACAGTAAGATCATTCACAAAGACAGAAACTACAGGTGTATGCATCCATGTTGTTTTGTCCCGTTTTATCAAAGTCCAACATGAACTTTAAGTTTAAAATGACTCATAATGTTTATTTAGTTTACTGTAATCAATTCAGTTGCTTTTCAAACACATATTCAATAAGTATTAGGCTGCATGCCAATTGAAGTGTACGTTCTGTTAACAAAGCAGATTTGTCATGGTATAGAATTTGCTTAACTAAAATGATCAATGTCAGAGAAATCTTTGCTAATTTTAACTGTACTAATGCCGTTCAAAGAATAACTCAAGAATAATTTCAGCAGCGCGTGTTTATTTCTTGATTGATTTTCATAGCTGTTCAGTCCTACTCAATGATGAATTGGCTGTGATGTCGTTACGTTTTCGATCGTTTTACAATCCTTTCAAAAACCACCACCTCTAATTTAGAACAAGAACAGTTTTTTATGATTTTCAACTTAGAGCTAGTAAAGCATTATAACACTACGTATAACTTATTTTGACGCTTGTAAAACTGATCAACGCTAACGTGCAACAACAACAACAACAACAATAACAACAACAGCAACAATAACAACAACAATAACAACAACAACAACAACAACAACAGCAACAGCAACAACTTTATTTGTACCAGAGTTTCTTTACACAGTTCCGAGTTCATTTAATTTTGTTGGAATCAACTCTCCCTTGCAAAGCCTTTCAGACGAGAATCTACTAGAATCTTACTCAGTGATATTGCCATTGAATTTCTGTTTCTGAAAATGTTCCGACCCAACGCGTCAGACACTGAATTGAACTTGAATTCAAATGTATTTTTTAAATGCTAAATGCGCGTCTTCCGATTCTGCGATGAATGGCGGAACCTTTGTGCTAAGCCAATTATGCAATAAACCTGTTAGTTTTCCAACCGTTAGAGTGTTATGACAGTTTTACTGCTTGCTTTAGCAGTCATAATTAGTCATTTTTTTGGAGTTTTAATTATAGTTCAATGCCAAATGTTCCGCGCAATCATTAGCAACCAAACTGTTTTAATTAGTTCAATGCCAAATGTTCCGCGCAATGAATACATTAGCAACCAAGGTTTCGCGGCACCAGAAGGATTCATCTGAACTATAAACGGTGCTGTTTGATCATATGTCAAAACACTTTGAATGATAAATTCTCCCCTGTTATTGTGTATCTATTACACAATGGCAGAATATCAATCGAGCGTAGGTACTCGCCGCCTCTCACTGATCAGAGCTGTGCTCCGTACTAAGACATGGGTCGTATGGTGGTAACACAATGCGCATTTATATGCCTTCGACTCGGCCTTCAGAATTCAGCCGCTGACTCCGGTAAGGAAGGATAATTAGCCCACCCATATTCTTCTTCTTCTTCTTGTTCTTGCGCGCTTTAGTATTTCCTAGATTTTACTAGATTAATTTCTTGTAGGGTGGAATCTGGGGGGACGCGGGATTCGGGGCGCGGGATTCGGGACCAACACTCACAAGAAGAGAGATCAAAATGAAGGATGAGAAGACCTTTTTGTACACTGAAACTAGCTGCCGGTCTTAATTTCTTAATTTTTTTTTGTAATACTTTCAGGGTTGCTGTCTGCGGTCATGGCGACCAAGAAAGGGAACGTCTTTCTTCTCCTGTTTAGTTTGCTTACTCTGCTGAGCCGTGGCTGCTGCTTTGGCGGTAAGAAAATCGTTTGTTCCAACAATACAGGGCTTTCACAGCAGCAGCCTGGGTCAATTAAGAACAATAAAATATAGTTATAAATGAGAAAATATATCACTACCCTGAGATTGTTTCCATCTTTGTCTCAAGATGGCCGCTGTAAAAGCCACTATATTAACAGTGCTCACTATAAAGTGTCTTTTGTAGTGCCATCTTTTAACAACGAAGAAGAACAATTCACCGAAGGCCACCAAAGGCTGTTACACCAATTAAGTAACTTAAGTCGACACTACAAGGCAATGCCGATATGGAGAAATAAATCTCTGGTCGTAGAGTTTGGGTTTTCACTTATAAACATAGTTGAAGTGGTAAGAGACCTCATAGTTCTATCCGATAGTGAGTGCCACAGCACAGCACAGCACAGCACAGCACAGCACAGCACAGCACAGCACAGCACAGCACAGCACAGCACAGCACAGCACAGCACAGCACAGCACAGCACAGCACAGCACAGCACAGCACAGCACAGCACAGCACAGCACAGCTATATTACTTCCCGGATGACAAGTTGGCCAATAGGATTACTAATACTCTAATAAATCGAAGTTATTTTCTTTACACAGAATGCAAAAAAACAGTTCATAACAGTATATGGGTGGGTTAGTCAGGTAGGTATTGTTGTCATGGTAGCGAACACAATGAAACGTTTACTAGAGCCCAGTGCTCCCTCGACCCTCCTCCCGAACATTAGCACACCCCACCCCTCCCCCACACAGTGTGATTATATTTATAGCGAGTTCATAAATAACCCATATACTTTCTATCATATATTCTTTAGAAATGGAAAAATCCATTCCTGATTTGGAATCCTGATGATCACGGGGGCTTGGATACTATTAGCATCAGTCCGCGTGAGATCTGGGTACCAGATATATTGCTGTATAATAAGTAAGTGTTAAACAAGAAACACAGAAAGCCCAAACTATGTGTTTAGACAGATAGCAAGTCAGATCGGCCAAAAGACCAACCGACTGCGACCGACCGACCGACTGACTGACGGACCGACCGCCTAACGGACCGACCGACCGACTGACGGACCGACTGACGGACCGACTAACGGACCGACCGACCGACCGACCGACCGATCGATCGACCGACCGACCGACCGACCGACCGACTGACTGACTGACGGACCGACCGACTAACGGACCGACCGACCGACTGACGGGCCGACTGACCGACCGACCGACCGACCGACCGACGGACAGGGAGACGGACTGGTCGGACAGATAAATGGACGAATTTGATCAAATACTATACAAACATACATATTTCATTACAGTTTAGACGCCCAAGACCGCGTTGCGGGGGGTAGACATACCTACAAGACAAACGTAATAGTGACAAGTGACGGCACGAATACTTGGCATAAGACCTTTTGTCAAATACAAGTCAAGTATTTTCCTTTAGACGACCAGAACTGTTCCCTCAAATTTGGATCATGGACACAAGACATCCGGAGGATGGTGCTGCGCCCGATGTCTATTGAATTCCCGACACCTCACTACACGAAGAACGGAGAATGGTCGGTGTATAACATGTCACTGTGTCAAGAGAGGCAAATCTATCAGTGCTGTAATTACTCATTCGATCGCGTGGTTTTGTCCATTAACATGAGCCGAGAAGCAAGTGATTATATCATTAACCTGGTTATTCCATGTTGTCTCATTTCTTCAATGATCTTCTTAGGCTTCGTGCTCCCCCCGGAATCAGGAGAGCGCATCGGTTTGAGCATCACGGTGTTATTAGCAATGACTGTGTTCCAGCAACTTACTGCTGCAATCATGCCGTCATATGACTTTCCTATCTTGGGTCAATATTACTTTGCCATTGTGTTGGAGATCAGCACATCCATTGTCGCCACTACATTGATTCTTAACTTTTACCATCGCACCCATCGCAAGATGCCATACATTATTAGGAAAGTCATCCTCCATTGGACGTCACGCCTGGTGCTACTGCATGGCGAGGTTGCAAAGAAATACCCACAATGCCGCACCAACTCAACCCGCGAAAACAAACCCAACACCGAGAAACACCGAAGAAAAACGTAGGAAAACCTTCAGGTCGAGTTCTAGAAGAAAAGACACTGGTTCTGGAATGGTCGACAGCGATCACTACGACACATATCGAGAAATCAATGACATATTTAGCAACGGGCAAAATTCAGACAAGGAAATGACTCAGAACCTTTATGGATTGAGTGTCGTGAAGGTGAACGAAGATGGAAACAGAGACAACTTGAGCAGAACGGAAAACGACCAAGACATCGGCGACGAAGAATACGCTTTGAGGAAGTGGGAATGGACTCTTGCTGCGAGAATCCTTGATCGGTGTGTTTTGGTAGTGTCCATTATAATTGGCTTCATCACGGTGGGCGCGGTGTTTCTAGGAGCGCCGTCTTTGTGGAAGTCTGAACCGGACGGAACTGACGTCAGAGTCTCCTATTAATATTGCTAATCGTTGTAATTACTAGAAGAACTACACAAGTGTTTTGATTGGACGAGCCAAGTTTTCAGCGATAGTGCGCATATACTGAAGGGAGTCAAAGGACAACAAAAAAGTGCATAGCGATTTGTGAACTCCTTTATTACACAGGTAGCCCAAGTTATAATTTCTACGAGACAAGTTATACAAGGTGTATCTTATGGCTACAGAATATTTCCCATCACTGCACGTATCAGGCTGTGAGCCAATGAGCGAGCTTTAACAACAATAGAGTGACGTTAGATAGCTATATCATATCATATATCATAGAGTAGCTATATCATCAATTATTCTATATATCGATTAAACCATTATAATTTTAATGATAATTTAATGATAATATTAAAGTATTATCAGCTAGATTTTTAACTGTTACAAGCGCTTTCAGCGCAGCTAGTTTTCAAATTGCTACTTACAGGGCCGTACACAGCATAGGGGCAAGTGGGGCAGTTGCCCCCCCCCCCCCCCCCCCTAGCAAGGCAAAAAAGATACCAAAAAGTACTGAGAACTGTACTATTTTTATTTATTTTTTGCTGTGAAATACGTACTGCCCCCCCCCCCCCCCCCCCCCCCCCTTGAATTTTGGGTTATGTACTGCCCTGACTTACGTTTGGAAACAGCGCCATAGAAATAATCACTGCGGATGAAATAATTGAAGTCTGGGCTTGTTTCGGCCTATAGTAGCTAAGTGAAAAACACTTCACAAACAAAAGATAAAACCGTGATCCGTGAATTTGAAAGAAAGACGTGCGTGAAATGGCTTAAATGATTCTTTTGAGTCGTGAATTTACGAAAAAATGGCACGTGAAGCGTGATCACACTCCCCCCCCCCCCCCCCCCCCTCGACCCCCCTCGACCCCCCCCTCTACGACGACGACGACCACAGGAAACCCAATCGCCCAAAAGACAACGACGACCACAGGAAACCCAATCGCCCAAAAGACAACGACGACCACAGGAAACCCAATCGTCCAAAAGACAACGACGACCACAGGAAACCCAATCGCCCAAAAGACAACGACGACCACAGCAAACCCAATCTCCCAAAAGACAACGACGACCACAGGAAACCCAATCGCCCAAAAGACAACGACGACCACAGGAAACCCAATCTCCCAAACGACAACGACGACCACAAGAAAACCAATCTCCCAAAAGACAACGACGACCACAGGAAACCCAATCTCCCAAACGACAACGACGACCACAAGAAACTCAATCTCCCAAAAGACAACGACGACCACAGGAAACCCAATCGCCCAAAAGACAACGACGACCACAGGAAACCCAATCGCCCAAAAGACAACGACGACCACAGGAAACCCAATCTCCCAAAAGACAACGACGACCACAGGAAACCCAATCGCCCAAAAGACAACGACGACCACAGGAAACCCAATCGCCCAAAAGACAACGACGACCACAGGAAACCCAATCGCCCAAAAGACAACGACGACCACAGGAAACCCAATCGCCCAAAAGACAACGACGACCACAGGAAATCCAATCGCCCAAAAGACAACGACGACCACAGCAAACCCAATCTCCCAAAAGACAACGACGACCACAGCAAACCCAATCTCCCAAAAGACAACGACGACCACAAGAAACCCAATCTCCCAAAAGACAACGACGACCACAGCAAACCCAATCTCCCAAAAGACAACGACGACCACAGCAAACCCAATCTCCCAAAAGACAACGACGACCACAGGAAACCCAATCTCCCAAAAGACAACGACGACCACAGGAAACCCAATCGCCCAAAAGACAACGACGACCACAGGAAACCCAATCGCCCAAAAGACAACGCCATAAGCGATGCTACAAGTGGCAATTCTATCGTTTTCTTTTCTCTCTCCTTCGTCATACATGGAAGAATTCCCGATTCTCCTTATGACGTAGCGATACCACTACTACCAGAATCCCTTTCGAATTCTTATTCAAATGCTTTAACTCCCATGAGAGTACCAAGGTATGGGGTGAATTAGAATAACAAAAGAAGCTACGAAAAGGATTCTGGGAGTAGTGGTATCACTACGTCATAAGGGGAAAGGTGAGTTAAAGGTTTCTATTAGTGTTATAATTACTTGGGCTTCCTCATTTTCAGGCTTTGAAGGTGTAATAGTGAAGGGGCGTGTTCGGGGGAATAAATGTAATATACCATCGTAAGTCATGATATAAGCACTGTTTATTCACAAGTACTACATCTAATTAACAAGCCGCTACATTTAGTATTCATTCTGTTGTTTTCATGTCCGGTTTTCATAGTTGAAATCGTCAGTTTTCCACGAGGAACTGAAATATAAAAAAGTTGAAGTTGTTCAGTTATGCATGACTAAAACTATAGAATTCAAGAGAGAGAATAAACCAAACTTCGACGACGGTAATAGTTTTGAAAAAGAAAACAAGAAAGAAAAATCAAGGGGGGGGGGGGGGGGGGGGTTGAAGTTGGTAAAAGCAGCCAGCAAACTGAACATGTACAGGACGTGGTAGGGACTGGATCAGGAAAGGAGTCTCGACAAATTAAATAAAAATATAGACTTATGTTAAGGATGAAGTTAGAAAATTGACTATAAGGAAAAGAAACTCATCCATAATAAGAACTACCAAACATGTTAGTACATGACGTACGTACCTTTCTAGCACTGTCCACACATGTGTCTACAGTACTTACGGGCAAATCGACCCTTTCTGGACCTCTGAATTGCGCAGTTAAAAGGTTCGACGAGCTGCATTTGTAGAAGGAGAAGAACAATTGAAATACGTGACTAAATTAAAGTAAGGCGGATTTGTCAGTATTGCCCCTCCCCCCGTATTAACCCTCCCCCCGTATTGACCCCGTATTGGTCCCCGTATTGGCCCCCGTATTGACCCCCGTATTGACCCCCGTATTGACCCCCGTATTGACCCCGTGGTACAAAAGTAAACAAAACCATTACTCACCCCACCACAAATGTTCCCCTTGTACTTGTTTACACATCCTAAAGAGGTGAAATTAGAAGACGATATTATTATAACAGTAAAGAAACATAACAGTGAACTAATCGACACTTACCACGGTCTGGGTTTGCATCAGAGGCAACCTCTCTCACTATCAAAAGTGTAGAATCAAATCAGAGGAAATCAATGTCGAAGCAATGAATAAATGAAATTATGAAAAAGTGAGGGAGAAAAAATAAAGGAAGAGAAGAACAAAAAGCGAAAAAAGTGAAAATGTGACAACGAAGTGAATTCATTATTATTAATGAATAATAAAAGAAAATAAATTAAAACATTAATGAATGGAATAACAATCGAATAGAATGGATGAATGAATAAATGAACGAACGAACTAATGAATAAATGAAAGATGAAACAGAATGAATAAATGAACGAACGAACGAATGAATGAATGAATGAACGAATAAAAGGATAATGAATGAACGAATGAACGAACGAATGAATCAAAATGAACGAATAAATGAATGAACGAATAAATGAACGAATAAATGAACGAATGAATACATGAATGAATGAACGACTGAATGAATGAATGAACGAATGAATACATGAACGAATGAATGAACGACTAAATGAACGAATGGATGAACGAATAAATAAATGAACGAAAGACTAAAATGAAGGAATAGATGAACGACGACTACGGAGCAACGAATACAGAGAACGATACACTTATAATGATAGCTAGTGATGAACTAAGAGGAACTGATCCATGCATGAGAGTACAGTTATCTGTCACGTACCCTAAGCATGAAAGTGATAAACATGGTTTATACTATTTTCAAACTATTCTACGTACCAACTTCCAATAGTTCTTGTTCAGAGGCATTGATCATAGCGATGCCAAGGAAGGCAATGAAAAGTACAACGAGGTATTTCATATTGGAAGAGAAGGCTTGAACTGTTTCACTGTGCTGACTCGTAGTTGCAAAACTGGTTGTGTACCAAGAGCTCTGTATGGAAGGTTTATATAGTATTTGCACAACATCCAGATGCAAACATCTTGCGCGACTTTAGTGATTGTTAATAGAAGATTAATTAGTGGTTTTTTGGCCATTAATCGAAAATCCTATGCATTAAAGAAGCATAATACTGTACTCAGACCTCACGTTGGCGTTTATCGCTTTGTGGTTCTAAAGTTGCTTTCAGGGATCGACATTTTTCTGTAAATGCACTTTTTTCGATGATTTCAGCCGAATAATTAATTAAATAAATAAATAAATATTTTCAATTGCCACTAGTCCACACTCACTACCACTACATTCAATATTTAATATTTACATCGAGCCAGAGATTGTTTAATAAATGGCAAATCTTATTAGATTTATCATGAAATCAATCCCAGTCTGGTTCAGTTCTTTTATGAGAGGGGAGGGGTGGACGACCGAGAGGGGAGGGGTACTGATAGAAATTGCATGTAATCTGCCACTATAAACAATATACAAACTACAGTAATAAATACTGATATCTGTAAACAAACATAAACATATAAATAAATAAATAATAACATAAAAAATAACATATAAATAATAAATAAATAAGTCGCACAAGAGTAAATTACGATAAAACATCTTATCACCGGTGATCGTGCAAAGCGACCAATAGATCGGATTATTGTGTAAACCTACGCAATCTAGCTATTTTCATTCATTAAAACCACAGTTAGAACCCCACTGTTTTCGCTTGTTTGTGGATACTGTTGTGGTACCATGACGTTATTGGTAATGGTTCGTTAGTATTGTCATCAACACGTCGGTAAACCTGAATGGCGCGCGGTTTTGCATTTAGAACCACGAAATAGTACAATGGAGCTCTAAATTAGAGCCAGAAATCAGTTGTTGTTTGACTTAGAATTGGAAGGGAGAGAGGGAGGAAGGAATGAAGGAATTAGAAGGAAGGAAGGAAGGAAGGGAGAAAGAAAGGAAGGAAGGGAGAAAGAAAGGAAGGAAGGGAGAAAGAAAGGAAGGAAGGGAGAAAGAAAGGAAGGAAGGGAGAAAGAAAGGAAGGAAGGGAGAAAGAAAGGAAGGAAGGGAGAAAGAAAGGAAGGAAGGGAGAAAGAAAGGAAGGAAGGGAGAAAGAAAGGAAGGAAGGGAGAAAGAAAGGAAGGAAGGGAGAAAGAAAGGAAGGAAGGGAGAAAGAAAGGAAGGAAGGGAGAAAGAAAGGAAGGAAGGAATGAAGGCCCACCAATCTTTGT
Organism: Actinostola sp. cb2023; assembly: GCA_033675265.1. NCBI lineage: Eukaryota > Metazoa > Cnidaria > Anthozoa > Actiniaria > Actinostolidae > Actinostola > Actinostola sp. cb2023. Next base: position 434,291 of record JAUJYZ010000974.1, read on the forward strand.
ACTCAACGCGCATTTTCCACACTTCGTTCAATCAGATATTGTTCAATCTGATAAATCTATAGATGGCTGTGAAGGCATAATTAACGACCGAGACGATGTACTGAACGGTTACAATACCTTAGCATGGCTGCTGAATCATTTACTAATACTGTGGGTACATTATATTAACTCGACTGGAACTAATTGAGATCAATTCACTGAGTTTTCGATTTCTATTTGTTAAGAGTGTGGCTTTCAAATCCACTGACCGGTTGAGGATATAATATATGCGATTCGTTTGTGGCTTTTACTGTCATGTCGTTTTGTGGGACACTTTCAAATGATTCATCGCGTCAGTATTTTACTCACTTGCCTTTTCGTCACGATATAGTCGCTTTTCTATTTTGCGGCAAACCAAGTTTGCGCATTCGATGCCGCATGATGTAAAACATCTAAGACATTGGTATTGAAAAACTCCTTGGGGAACCGATTACATACAATCTCTATTTGGTAATGTAGGTTCAATTTAGAGGCTTAATAATTTAGCAATCCCGTTATACTTACAATCTCTATTTGGTAATGTAGGTTCAATTTAGAGGCTTAATAATTTAGCAATCCCGTTATACTTTCTAACTTTATTGTGGATTCACTGAGGTTACCAACTACACTCTGACAGCGTGAGGCTTTTGTAAATGAAAATCGACCTACAAGCTGGAATAGTCCTATCTACCTATATACAGCTATATTTCAAAAAATGTTGAAAACTGAATACTGCATACTGAATAGTGCATTCCTAGTGCGGGCCTCGTTATTTTTAAATAAAAAGTAAATATACAGCGATTTGTTCGCCATATGGAGCTAGTATATTGTTTCTGATGGAATACACAAAAAATAAAATAAATTATTATTATTTATATTACTTTAGACAATAAAACACAAGTCCCATAATGCATTTCGGTCTTGGAATACACTATATTCAGTATCAACGTTTTTTGAAATTGCTGTATATATATGTTCTTTGTATGACAGCGCTTAGAACAGTCCTGTATAGGCGCTATACAAGCAATTATTATTATTATTATTATTATTATTAAAATAAATGATCCTCGGAATGACAAATGATATAAAAATAATATGATATTTAGAAAGCACTGAACACAGGAGATTGAGACTGTAGAGTTTTTATTGCAACAAATTGACAATGATTTCCAAATAGCGATTGGCTTATTGTACACTGAACTGCTTTGCGACAATACTGAAACTACGGTGTTAGTACTATCAATTACTGCATGATACGGTACGCTTAAAGCTCCCTTACGAGTTTAGAGCTCCCATAAATAGCTTAGAGCTCCCATAAAGGGTTTAGAGCTCCCTTATCGAGTTTAGAGCTCCCATAAATAGATTAGAGTTCCCATAAATAGTTTAGAGCCTCCCTTCACGAGTTAAGAGCTCCCTTAAAGGGTTTAGAGCTCCCTTAACGAGTTTAGAGCTCCCTTGACGACTACACTTCTCAAGTACATTAAGGCCTGGGTCTCAAACTTTTCAAAATGGCGGCCGCAATTCAAGAGGGGGTAGTCTAATTCTTTCTCCTTGTAATATTTCTTCTTAACACTTTGGCAATTACAATATAGCCACGATGTTCACAATTACACATGATATTTTCCATGGAAACATGGAATGTGACCTTTGAACTCTAATTTAAATAATTAATATAAAAGCCTCCTGCATCATATTAAAGCGTTTTACTATGCAGGAAATTGTTATACAAGTGAATCAGAGTTAGTCCATAGTATATATATCAAATGAGGACAATTGCAAATATTATCGGTAAGGCTGATTTAGGCTAAAATGAAATATGATACTTTCAATTTAAGATCATTTAAAAATATTTTTCTTCACCGTCCTCATTGGGATTATAAGTAATGACTTACCCCCTATTCATATCCATAAAAATATCAGACATATGAAAACACTTTACTATAATGCAGAAGGCTTTTATAAAATTAGAGTTCAATTAGAGTTCAAAGGTCACATACCAAGTTTCCATGGAAACTGTTATGAATTTTTTGTTAAGGTCGTGACTATATATTATTTGTCAAAGTTTTAAGGCAAAAGATTGCAAAGATAAGGAGAAAGACTACCCCCTCATCAAATAAACGGCAGCCATTTTGAAACCCAGGCCTTAATGCACTTGAGTTCGCGACTGAGTGATCTTTTTGTTGATATCACCTCTTGTGTTGTCGTTGTTTTGGGTCCATACAAATAAAAACAAAGTAAAATTAGATTTCCCTTGAGGGTCGGTATATTAAACATTGATTACTGCTCAGTCGTAGCGTACTTGACATTCACTTTAATTTCACAGCTGAGACGGAATATAACCGAAGATAATTCGGCTAAATACTCTTTATATGGCTTTCATTACGGTTAGGTTTGGAGGTAATGTTGTGGCAGTGTTGTTTAGCTTGTGTTCTTTAGTCTTTTTGTTCGAGTTTTGTTTGAATTAATGCAATATTTTCGTCTTCAAGATGACGAAGAAGAACTTTTCAATCCCAATTGTGTCACTCGAAATCTGATGGACAATATTCAGCGTCGCTGCCGTTGCCAAAAAGGAGGTAAAATTGAACATGATTTCAGTACTCTCCCAGCCTAGAGTGTTTCAATAGTTCACGGACTGGTCGATGCTCCTTCAAGCTGATAAAGTATAGTTTGTTGTGAAAACATTCTGTTGACTGAGTCGAAAGTACATGTTACTTTCTGTGGCTTGGTCAGGGCTATGTTCTCATCACTTTGAGGTGTTTGTATGTTAGTTCTTTATTGTTGAAAATGCGCAGTTTATTGGCATCGGTATTTGAAGTTCAATGATTATTATTAAGACTTATGAATGTATGTGTGCTTATCTGAAATGTGTACTCGATCACAAGTGATTGCCAGGGTATCGTACTGAAATGGACGTCGATTTCGCTGACCAGTCAGTACTGTGTACACCACACGATGATACCGATAGTCAATTCACTGTTGATGCGTTTAATATGAAAAGCTCCGTGTGACGTTGTACTCGCTGCATGACATTCACCTATTTTAAAAAAACGTTGTCGGTGAACTTGACCGTCAAGCCTACGCGACCAGACTGAAAAGGGTATGCGACATATTTTAATTCTGACATGGCCAAGTTAAGTTCTGCGTTGTACTCTCGCTTGATGGTTAAAAGCACAAATAGACTTTCAGATGTTGCTCAACGTGATCATAAACATCAAAATGTACCATCTACTCATGCTCCCTTTCCTTTCGGTCTAGTCGCGTACAGACAACGTTTTATGAAATAGGTGTACAGCTATTTCAAAAAATGTTAATATCTCGTGCGTATTGCACATTGCGTTTTGCATATGATTATACTGAGAATCATTTTTCTATTCTCATGAGGGCATAGAAATCTGAATAAGAAAGAAAATTTCCAAATCATTCTGGTACTTGTAGTCATATGACGCCATCGTGAAAATCGCCTATAACTGCTGTTCCCTTTATTTACCCAAACTCCTTTGCGCACTCCAATGAATCTGTTCACCTTTTTGCAACTGCTGTAACACACCAGTTTTGCAGTTTCAGATGCAAATTGTTATTTGGTTGCAGTTACGTTAGATCTGTCAGACGAGGAAGGAGAGCTAAAGAACCTACCAGAATACGCCAATCAATACGCTCACAAAATCCTCAAAGGAAGACAGAAGTTTGTACTCATAAAAATAGAAAGTAAGTATTGAATCACGTTCACGTTCAACTGGAATTAACACGCAGTCATAAGCCTGGTTCACACTAGCTCGGAATCGCAAGAGGAGCTTATGACCAGTGTGAACTAATATTAAATCGGAGTCGTAATCGCCGGTAAGATCGAGGAGCTTATGACCAGTGTGAAATGATCTAATCGGAGTCGTAATCGCAAGAGGAGCTTATGACCAGTGTGAACAAATGATCGGAAGCAGAAGGGCGACGGAATCATAAGGGTCAGAAGGTTTTCTTTTTCTTACTTTCTTCTCACCACTAGATCGTAAGCTTCTTGCGACGCCGGTTAGTGTGAAGCCACGGAGCCCATACAAGCCACTTGAGTTGTCGTCCATCATTGAAACTATCAGAGATTCTAGTGATCAGTTATATTAGTGGTTTCACTCAGTTAACCCGTGAAACAAAATAGTTAATGTTATTTATTAACTGTTATTTCAGCACACTTAAATAAAGGTTATATTCTTCTTCTTCTCACATCAGAGGGACTGGGCGATACTCCTACCACGTACACATCCATGTTGAACGACTTAGAGACAATCAACCCAAAACTACTTAGTAAGTCAATCAACAACACATCACTCCTGCAATCATGTATTTCTAGATTGCAGCATGTTTGCTTCTGCAATTGATGCATGCCAAATACTGTTGCCAGGCAACATTGTTACTAAACATTGCAGAGGTGGACATAGACTGCAGTAATACCGATGTCAGCAATAGAGTCGTGTTCATATGAGTGGGAAACCTACGGTACGGAGTTACGGTCACGGTACGGAATCGAAGACATTTTATTCAACCAATCACAGCGCGCAAAATCATCGCTCAACCAATCAGAATGCTTGAATACCGCACGATGATGACGCGATACGGTCACGGCACGAACCGTACCGTAGCTACTTCCCACTCATACGAAAACGACTCTATTGTACACAATTGATTACAATTAAGAAATGAAAGATACCATAATCCATTGCGAACCTATAAATCAGTACCACTGTACAAACGTTCTAACACGTTCACACAAATGTGATGTTTTTATGAGGTATAGTATTATTGGCGCGCAAAGGATTGTGGTACAATGTACAACACTACTCCAGTGTAGACTCACTACAGCTTCGGTTAGTACTGAAAGTGGTTTCAATTACCATTTAAGCCCCATCTGGACATCTTAAAGAACACTTAACGGCCGATTTTCTAACAGTGGTTTTTCATAATATTGTCCTCCTGTTCGCTCAAAAGTCGTACGATTTCTACGAAACTTCAGATTCTTGTTAAATAGATTGTCATAATTTTGTCTGCCAGGTTTAAAAAAAATCTCTCGACTGCAAGTTGCGCGGCATTATTTTTATGGTCAGTTTTTAGGCCGCGCAACTTGCAGTCGAGAGATTTTTTTAAAACCCGGCAGACAAAATTATGACAATCTATTTAACAAGAATCAAGTTTCGTAGAAATCGTACGATTTTTGAGCGAACAGGAGGACAATATTATGAAAAACCACTGTTAGAAAATCGGCCCGTAACGGCAAACGCGACTGAAAAATAAAATTTTGAATACATCCTTAAAAGCCTACATGTTTGAGTTATTACATGTGTTAAATGCAGAAATATCCGAGTGTTTTTGACGCGATACGAGCGAGTTTAAAAAATCACAGAATGCACTCGCAATTATGTTGGAGTCACCAGATAATTACATCAGACAATCAGTAATGCACATGAACCTCGTAAACTCTATCATGATTCATCATTCTTGTAGCTCGTCTTGAATTACTGTCCAAAACTAACTGCGACGGCAAACAGAAATCGGACGGCAGAAAGGAGTCAATGTGGACGGTGGCCAATCGGTCGCGAAAAAGCAGAGGTCAAGGTGGAAGTGCAGGGCGTTCGAGAAGTGAATCTACCCCAAGCAACAAAACCGACAGTAAAGGTTCTGGTTCAAGCAATTCACCACAATCAAAGACAAAGTCAAGAAAGGCAAACAAATAATTAATAATTATTATTTATTAACATAACGTCATTGTACATTACTGTAAAATAGTCAATAAATGGCCGATTTTCTTAATCAAATTGGTTCGAGATGTGTACCTTTACTGAAGGAATCAGAACTGAACCCATTCAACCTGATATAATAATAGAGCGAATGCAATAATGGCATCCAATTTCAATCGTCCATTGCAAAAAAGAGCAGGGGACTGGGAACGAGTTTATTAGAATTAATGTAATTACGAAATTAAGTTTATGACATGAAACAACATGTTGAAATTATCATATGTGCAAAGTTTGATGTGATTTGAGTGAATTCTGTCGGAATTATAAACTTTTGAAATTTTACAGTGAATGTATGGTTTGGGTAGACAACGCAAAAAAATACAGAGTTTGTATGGGAAAATGTACATCTTTGATGCCCTCTAGCATCGTCAATATTAAGCCAAAGTTCACCAAACTTTCCAGATTAGCTAAGTTTGATTTGCTCTGTCAGAAAATGATGCCCATTTTTGCTAGTTTCTTAGTGAATTAGTTTTACGGACTTAGTCCCAGTCCCCTGCTCTTTTTTGTAATGGCCAATATTGTTCTGGACTGACTAGCCTCTCATACAAGTAAAAATGCTTTTGTGTTTCCACATGAACACGAGGCTAGTCAGTCCAGAACAATGGCAATTGAAATTGGACGCCATTATTGCATTGAGTCTATGAACAACTCTATTCGACACACACACGGCAGCACACAACAAGTTCAGGGTTAGATTAAAGAATGCGCCCAGCGTGAAAGCCGCGGTAGAACTATATTCTGGGGTTTTTACCACTACGACAAATTTACCATTTGAAATGCAATTATTTAAGAATGGTACGAATATGCGCAAATACTATTCCAGACTTCATTCTTTTCGCTCCTTGGATTCCGTGGCAAAAACGAGGAGGGCTGTGAATAGAAAGGGGAGGGGAAGGGTTATCCATTACATGGCTTTAGCATAGGAATACAAAATGTAATTGTACAGTTTTCCTAATGAAATTGCTGTTGTTGCCCCGAGTAACCCAGGCCAATTCCGCTCTTGCCACCGGCACCACGTGACAACTGAAATGCACGTGATCTCTCGAATTCTGCCTCTAAATCTTTTAACAGCTTGTCTCCCTCTAAGCCTTGTCCCTGGCCCTCTGTTGTTTCTGATGCGTTTCCTTTTATTCCCATTAATCGACGGAATTTAGCCTCCATTTGGCCACCTTGGTCGTTGGAAAAATGTGCACCCGAGCCCCATTGACCGGGCGCCGTCTGGAAATAAAAGATACATGTTATAGCACTCTACCACAGGTAGCCCAACAGAGTTGGATTACCTGTGGTAATTGTAAGCCAAGGTATAAATAAAGAAATCATGTTGCATTGGGCTTCCTGTGGTAATTGCCCTATACCATTATGACGTAACGGCTTATTTATGAGGGGGACAGAATCGTGAAGAACAATAGAAATTTGAAATCTGCTCTGCTGAGGTTCGCTTGATTTCAAATTGGCTAGTTTCCAGATATTATGTTCATCGATGCTTTTCCCACAATATTTACTGTGTTTGGTGACTTTTATCGCTTTCAGACCATCTGTAAAATACATTTATTTGGGAAATCCTGTGTGTTGTTGCTGTTTTGTCCCCCTCTAGCGACCATGATCCTTAGCGTTTAAACAATAGATTGTTTTGATGTGACGTCATAGTGATATAGGGCAATTGTTAGCCAAGGGAAGAAACTCTGTTGGGCTTCCTGTGGTAATTGTGAAGAAAGGGAAGAAACTCTGTTGGGCTTCCTGTGGTAATTGTGAAGAAAGGGAAGAAACCCTGTTGTGCTTCCTGTGGTAATTGTGAAGAAAGGGAAGAAACTCTGTTGGGCTTCCTGTGGTAATTGTGAAGAAACTCTGTTGGGCTTCCTGTGGTAATTGTGAAGAAACTCTGTTGGGCTTCCTGTGGTAATTGTGAAGAAACCCTGTTGGGCTTCCTGTGGTAATTGTGAAGAAAGGGAAGAAACCCTGTTGGGCTTCCTGTGGTAATTGTGAAGAAAGGGAAGAAACTCTGTTGGGCTTCCTGTGGTAATTGTGAAGAAAGGGAAGAAACCCTGTTGGGCTTCCTGTGGTAATTGTTAGCCAAGGGAAGAAACTCTGTTGGGCTTCCTGTGGTAATTGTTAGCCAAGGGAAGAAACTCTGTTACAAAGGCCGTCGTTACCTCATTCTTTTTGCTGCCCCACAAAAGTTTCTTCTTCTGTTGTTGCGCAGCGTATTGCTGTGGATTCACTACCGAAGGGTTTAGATATTCAGGCATGTTGATAGCATGTGCTTGAAATTGAGCTTTCTGTCTCATGGCTTCCGCATGTACGGCTAGTTTGGCCTGGACCTCTTCTGACGTAGGCTGTTTGGTGGGCCCTACAGGGACTACACGACAAGATACTATTTAGAACATATATAGTACATTGATAATCCTTATTTATGGTTGAATTATGTTTATACACCCTGTGACACACCCTGTGACACACCCTGTACGCTCATGTCTGACGAGAAAACAATGAAACATTATCGAGAGAAAACTGTAACAATTGGTCCTCAGATTGACTCGGCAACGTTACGACGCAATGTGTATGTCATTGATGTCATCAATAACAGGACAGACAGACACATAAAAACTACATGTCAATCTGTTTTTTTACAATAACAAAAACGCAGACTTTTCATAATTTTCTAAGGGAAAATACGACACAGATGTAGGTGATAAATGAAGCAATCAGCGTACGAGAGTTATTTGTAACCATACAACTATAGCGAGCGGCTTTACCTTTCACAATAGGTGTTTTAATTCTGTACGATATACGATCTTCTGAGGAATATCTTCTTTCTCTGCCATCATCACGTGATCTTGAATCACGCCTATCGTCACGTGATCTATAACGCCCACGCCCACGCCCACGATTATCGTCGCGATCCCGACGATAACGATCCCTATCACGATCCCTATCACGATCTCTGCCTCGATCACGATTCCGATCCCTGTCGTAATCTCTATTACGATTTCTGTCACGATTCTTGTCACGGTTCCAGTCACGAACTCCACGATCAACCTCACGTACGCGGTCACGTCCAAATTTGTCTCGGTATGTCTCTATACATCGATGAAAAAAATGTTTTTCTAAGTACAGTAGAAAATTATCTACAAACGCTGCAGAACCTTTGGTACAAACTGCCCTTTATCTTACACAGTATAAATTCCAGGTAGTTTGACTCTTTTAAAATTAGATGCGTTTGAGTGTTACATGTAGGTGTGAATGGGGTAAATGACTCACAACACATTAATCTACCTTTCTGAGGACTCTTTGATCTACTTCTCGAGCGCGATCTTGAGCGACTTTTAGATCGGCTGTGTGACCTATCTCGATTCCGCTGCTCTGATGATTTTCTACACGACGAAGTTGAGCTCCTTCTGTTCGAATCAGGAGATTTGGATTCCCTGTGTTTGTCGTTTTCTCTTTGTTCCGAGGACTCTCTACGAGCCGACGTGACCCCGGGAGAACTCGGTCCACTTGGTGAATATCGTTCGCCAGGAGAACGGGATCTTTCTTGTCTTGTTTGTACGGGACTATTGTCAGGTGACGCCCTTCGTCTTGGACTATAACTCTTTCTCTGCGAGGGGCTGGTGCTCTCCTATAACATGATATTTTAGGAACTTTAAGAAAATCATTAGTATTTGAACTATTATTAAGCAAAGTCCATTAAGGGAGTGTAGGTCAGTGCCTCTGGGACCAGGGTAATAAAATAGTAAGTTTGACTGGATTTAACGTGGAGCCCTGGGGTGCTTACCATTTACCCGGAAAAACCGGAAATTCCGGTTTAAAAAAAAAGCCGGTATGTGTCATTCCGATCGGAAAGTTTCGGAAAACTCGGTCTAATGGTACGCGCGTCTACGGAAAAACTGAAAAGAGCGGGAAAAGTGGATTACCTCAATCGCTGGACGCGTTTTCTGGAACTTTCCGATCGGAATGACGACACATACCATTTGTTTTTCCAACCGAAATTTCCGGTTTTGCCGGGTAAATGGTAAGCACCCCAGTTCTGGACTTATGTACGTTCAATGCTCAGAGGTACAATACGTGTCCCCACCCTGTTTGACACAGTACGACTGTTTATACCAACAACAATTAACCCACCTACACAAAAAGCAGACGCTTTTTGGGTCGCGGTTCTTTCCTTTCCCCACAGCTAGTGGGGAAAAAAAGCGTCTGCAAAGGAGGCTAACCTACATTACCTCAAGAAATCGAGCGCAAAGGCCGGGAATGATTAACCGTTGACCAACTTTGCTTTACGCATGAGGACTCGCAGTCCAAGCTCCCCACCCTTTCCCTCTATTAGCTTAGGCCCCGTTTACACGGTGCGGACGAATTTTTAACCGTTCAAAGTTGTACGTTTAGGCGTTCTGTGCTATCCGGACAAAAATTCGTACGCCTAGCCACAAGATCGAGGTCAAATTTTTGACTTACACGGATAAAAAACATTCTCGTTCCCAGAGCTCCTCGGTTTCGGTCCTCTCCCGAGAAGGCTCTGGTCGCAGCCATTTGAGGCTCGATGCTGATTGGACGAAATATAACGCATGCGTATTTGAAAACATATATCAAGAACAATAAGAACAATGAGCCCAAAGGTAGCCCAAACGTAGAATCAGTGGGTCGTGACGTCATTGAATATTCGTTTGACCGTTGGATTTCCGAATGGTCTCGGGAATGAGCTCTTAGAAAGCCTTCAAAGGGTATGAGATTCTCAAAAATGTCTTCACAACAGTAGTCTGATAATTAAAGAACACTTTGGTGTAGAAATCTGAGCAAGAAATTGTATTTTTGAGTGGTTTTGAGCGATTCGAAAATTTCACTCGTTTCGAACATACCGTATAATTAGGAAAGGTTTGCAACTCCGGCCACCAAATGTTTACGACAACTGTCGCTAGCTCCAAAAGCATCCAAACACTCAAATAGCTTAAATAATCACACATTCTCAAATAAATTCTCTTTTAAATGAGCTTTTAGTCACATTTTTTTGTCCACTCTATCCGGAAAAATATTTTTTTGAAGGTCGACAAGTCGGCTAAAAATCTGCCGTGTCCATCCGCAGGCGTTTGCTTTGCGGTTACCTGTGGACTCATTGTTCTTGATATATGTTTTCAAATGCGCATGCGTTATATTTCGTCCAATCAGCATCGAGCCTCAAATGGCTGCGACCAGAGCCTTCTCCATTCTCGTACCCAGTGCCCACTCGTCATTTGGTTGGTCGTGGGCTCTGGGAAACCCTGAAATTTTAGCGAATTTCATTGGCTGATGAAATCAACAATGACTGATCGTATTTGATTGATCCATGAGATCAACAAAGATTCAAACTTGCAAGGCGAACGAAACGATTGACAGTGACGGTTGTATTTTCATACAATGGTATTCCGTTTTTGAATTATAAATCTATGAAATGAGTGACTGTGTAGACATAAATTGATCTGAATTCGTAAAGGGAGATCTAACAATATATATATATTAACGGCTGCAGTGACCTACCACCGGAGAAGACGTAATCGATCGTACCGTCGAGCCAAAGGAATATTTTTATAATTCAAGAGAAACAATATTAAACAAAGCGGAAGACACGAAGGCTCACATGCAAGATTATATTAGAACATGTATTTATCGTCCAGCCTTTATCGCAACAGAGCCAGAGAAGAACCGGTGATGAATGTCGAAGGGATTTTAAACGGCTACACGAAGATAAATGTACAAACTTGTGTACTTGTTACATTGTTTGAATATTCAAACCAACGTGAACACTACGTCGCCAGTAGACTCTTCCACAGTACCCGCTCTCAGCGGTCTTTAGTATGAGCATGCGCTCTGACGACTTGGTCGTCAAAATTTGACGACCGAGCAACAGGGTTTCCCAGAGCCAGCGACAAACCAAATGAGGAGTGGGCTCTGGGTACGAGAATGAGCCTTCTCGGGAGAGGACCGAAACCGAGGAGCTCTGGGAACGAGAATGGATAAAAAATTGACCGACTGGCAGTATGCTCTGCGCATGATCAGAAGGTAAAACCACTGACATTGTCATATTGATCCGTGTGAACGGTGTGTACTCGTCCGGTACCGTGCGAACGGATCCTTAGTCTCTATATAGCGTAGTTAAGGTTTTGAAGCCTCACCTTGAACGAGTCTACTCCATTACCCCGTTCATCACGACTGGATTCATGACGATCACTTGGGCTTGGTCTACGTGGTGACTATGTCGATTGGTGATCAAAAAGAGCATTTATAATAAACTGTCTCACTCCTCCCTTTGTGCATGCTAAATAGACTTTTCTACATTCGGTAATATAAAGTCGTGAGACATCAACACCAACTTTTATGTGGATTTTCATCTTTCTTAAATTCAAAGTGGAAAATGTGCACATTTTTCTACCGTTTCCACTCCAACGTGAATTAAAGGGGGAAATCAATGCACATCCCATGTTTTCACAACTCTTCCGGTGAATAGATATTGATTTACAGTCTATAATGAATAGCTGACAGGTGTGTTTCAGGTGTGTTTTAGCTCTGTGACTCAATTAAAGGCTTTACTACAAATCAAGTTCAGTATTTACATTTAATTTACCTAAAATCTTATGGACGTTTTAAGTTAATTTTGAGTACCATCATAATAATGCACCTACATGGTACATGTACAGCACATGATAATTTGCTGTACATGTATCTTACTAACTGAATATGGTAGTCTATCCAAACACTGAGGCACCTAGTACCTACATGGTAAAGTACCAACAGTATAATCAACTTGTGCCTCAGAACCTGCTAAATAATGTACCACACTGGCAAAGTACTAATATGGCAATATCCTTTATGTAACTACCATCATAATATTGGACGGACCTATACGATATTGCACCTACACGATATTGAACCAACATGATATTGTACCTACATGACAATGTACCTACATGACAATGTACCTACATGACAATGTACCTACATGATATTGTACCTAAATGTACATGTAAAAATCAGCCTCAAGCTACCTACATGTAGTCTATTTAAGCAATGTCCAGTCTGATTAATGAATAACCATAAAGTAATGAATGTAATATAGATTACAATGAGACACAATCACAAATGTCTTCTAAAAGCTCCATATCAATAAAAAGGTAAAAATTTCAATACAATTCACTGGACTGGAAATATATAAATGAAAACCTTCCTTAGCATACAATTATGTATGATACACGCTGTGTAACTTGAAGTAAATACATAAAATGTACAACTTTTAGATGTTTGAAATGCAGCTCACAGAGCCTAAGATGAGTACAACTTGTATAATAATCTTACTATCATGTTTCCAAGTTACATTTTTATCTATGTTTTACTTTCTACTTTAACTGACAGAGGATGGAATTGCAACAAGTTGAACAGTTGTAGGGTCACTCTCAGATTCTCCAGAATAATCAACAGTAGTGGCTTTTGTTTGCTCGTCTTTGTTCTTGTCTTCTTCCTCAGACAGCCCTTCTTGGCTGACTGATCTACTGTTAGCCCTTGTCCGGTTACCGCGGCGGAGATACTCATCAATGGATACAATACACTTTTTTCTCCAAAGGTTTTCTTGCTCAAAAGCATCACACTTGTTATACAGTCTAAAAGTACAGTATTTGACAAAAGCCAATTTCTCAGGATCAAGAGCCTTCTTGCCTCTGGTTCCAGAACAGTTCTTGTTTTGTATTTCGTCCTTGGTGAAGAGGAGCTTCACTAAATTAGTAGCAAAGTTCCCAATTGAGCAGCTCTTGCTTTTGATTTTCTGGGCCCACCATAAAAGATCTTTCATGCGATCACTATCAGCATCAGTAAAATATGGCATTTCATCTTTAGATATATTTTCTGATTCGCTACCTACTGACTCCAAATGGAAGTCTGCAGGAAGGGAAATTTCGTGGAAAATTTTAGCTTGGTTGGTAGGTGTTGTGGGCTCCATAGTTTGAGTATCACTTTTCAAAGTAGCATCTTGCGATTGCGCTACCGCCTGATTGGTTAGAATACTATTGATACACGATAAAAGATTATTTTCAGATGGTAGTGCGGGTATTTTGAACTCTGTAAAAGAAATATCACTCTCAGTAATACCAGTAGTCTGTTTTGGGAGAATCGGAGTGCTAGTGTTAATGTCATTAACTGGTGAGGACGATGGAATCAATGCACGTACTGTCTGTTGCTTACTGCTCTCGGCATTAGTGCATTTATAATTGGAATCCAGCAAGGCGAGAAGTCTTTCCTGGTTTATAAGGACCTTTTCCTGATTTTTTAGCAGTTGGTCTACCCTTCCAAGCAGTGTTGATAGTTGTGCCTTCAAGCCAGAATCAACCTCGGAGCTTTCAATCAACTTAAAGAAAAATTATTTGGTCAGACTGAACATATATGACCTACATGCAATATTAATGCATGTTTATAATACATCATCTACATACATTAACTACTAATATTGCCTATTACAATTGTACATTTCCTGATAAAACCAATAATTATTGAAGTATAACATCATAAAAAAGCATTTATAAGACATTACAACTATATTTTGTTTAGAATTGTCCATTTAGTTTAGTTTATTTCAAAATGAAAATGACATTTAAAGTTCAAGATATTGTACAGTATGGCCACAATACAGTCCTCCTCCATGGAAACAATTTCTGCATGGCCAAAGAACACAATTATCAGCTGCATACCACAACAATTTAATGTACTATTAACTGCTGTTTGCCGTTTTACTCCATGGATAATTTTATTACAACAAAACAAGGCCAAAACCACCTTCTAGTATATAATTTTTAAACATGTAGTTCCAGTATAAAGGGAGCCTGTCCAGGGGTAAGACAATAACATTGCTAATTAATCTTTGTATCACAACATGAACATGAACATGCGACTAACAAAGATTGATTAAACAAATGTATTGTTGTACCCCTGGACAGCGTCCTTTTATACCAAGACTGTGTTAAGAAAGTTGAATGGATGTTTTGAAACCTTTACAACACCTGCCAGCTATTATAATATCAACAGACTGCACCTAACAAAAACATTGGGATAAACTGGGTTTTACAGTGGATTACCGTATGAATAGGTCAACATTCTAATGCTCGTAGTAAATAAAGAATGGATAGTGCTATCATAAACCCTTGTCCAATAGATATATGGAAACTAGCAAGTACACTAGTATGGGCTGCATCGGTGTATAATGATAAATTCAATGGTTAAGGAAATCTATAACACTGTAAAAAAGAGTACTTAACTTTACTGGAGTTTCGCGCCTTAGCCCTTCATCGGAGTAAGAGGGAGTTTAACATGAACAATGTACACTTTCTCTTAATCCGACGAAGGGCTATGGCTCAATATGTCAGTAAAGTTACTCTCTTTTATGGTGTTATAGATTTATAATAAAGGTAAATACAAGAACTTAGTAACTTCATTTTGTTGATTTACTGAATATCAACAAAATGAAGTTACTTCTCATATTTACCTTTATTATCAATATACACCTATTCCAAATATTGTTGTCTGGGCCGAAAGCAACAAGCAAGAAGCTGATGACCGCAAAGGACTTTGGGAATCTCCTAATTAATCAATTTACCCGTGGTACTTGAGAAGTTATCCCTACGAGCTTGATTAGCAATCATTTGGAACTATTCGGCCATTTGAAAATGCATGTTGTCAAAATGTCTACGGATGAATCAATGAATAAGGAGAAAGTCCCAATGACCTTTGCGATCGTCAGCTTCTTGCTTGTTGCTTTCGGCGGGGACAACGATTTTTGGAATAGGTGTATATGCCCGCAAATATGTTATGAATGTTTACCAGTGGACTTGTGCACAAAAAATAATATTAGACAAGGGTAGTGTTCAACATGTAACTTCTTTGAAATAAAGCCAATCAACTTATCCACTAGATATGAATTGATCCATGTTATTAAACAACCAGGACCAGATCTGAGAGTGATTTGATTCCGTGTTTAAATAAAGTTCATTCATTCATTCATTCATTCAGTACATATTATATGTTGTATCTGTAGAATCCCACAAACTGTTTACTGAACTCTGCTTACCCTGGAATAAGAATCCAGTGGACTGCTTCTACTGTGATCTGGACTGCTGTTCTTGTGATAGTTTGTATCTAGAATAAAAACACAACATGCTGTATAGTTCAAATAGAAAACTTGTACAGTATAACTCCACTATATCTACCTTGGTGAACTTGTACAAAGTACATCAAAAAGAAATGTTTATCCCTAGAATTTGGAATCAGTGGATTTGAATCTAAGTATTTTGTCCTGCGAGTCTTTAAAATAGCAGGGTTGTATTATATAAATAATGCACATGTATGTATGATTGAGAACCTGTTGTGTTAGAGTCATTTTCATACAATGTACGAGTGCGAAAACCAAGGCACAGAGTTACGGTCATGGTATGGAAATCGAAGACATCTATATAGATTCAACCAATCACAGTGCTCAAAATCATTGCTCAACCAATCAGAATGCTTGGAAACTGCATGGTTACCACACGGCACGAACCATAGTGTAACTAATTCCCACTCATACGAAAACGAATCTATTTCACATAGAATAGAAGGTTGTCTCCCAGCACAACAGTCTGTAGTCTTACGATAACCAATTTTATTTTTTAAAAAAAACATTGTCATTTTTCAGCTGATATGAGAGTTACATGTAATTTGGATGAACAACACTGTCAGTGATTGGGAAGGCTGAAAACAGTGATGGGCCAATGGCCCATCAATTGCTACATTTATGGGCCATAAATTTTCTAAAGGGGCCATCGCTCTTAAAACCGGAAGTCAAAATGACCCAAAAAACTTTTTTTTCGAAATAGTATCCATGTTTTCCCTTTTTGATATCTAAAATAGCTTTCTGAACATGTTTTCGATTTTCAACTGCTTTTTGATGTTGAAAAGCGCAAAAAGCAGCGGTTTTTAAAGAAACGAACTCTCATTATAGTACCCAGTCTCCCCTGGGAATTCAAAATGGCGGCCAAATTTTCGATTTTTACGGCAAAATATCTCCGAAACGAAGACGTGGACCCACGTTTTTTTGAAATTGTAATGCGTCCCTAAGGCCCCAAAGATTTTTTTTTTTTGCGCCGTACGATCTAAAAACGTGCCAATGGCACATGGCGCACGTCCTTCCCTATCACTGCACTGTATCAAAATTATAATTATTGTTACTGTCTGCTGTTTTGATTTGTACGAGAAACATTTGTAGAAACATTTGAACATGACTTCTACCCAGATTGGTAAAATATAATTATAATAACTTCTCAGTTTTATATGCATCATCTGGTAACCATGGAAACAGGGTTGGACCCCCAATAATCTGCTATAAAAGCTAATCAAAGTTATAATATGTCCAGACAATATGTTAGTACCTTTATTAATATCAGTTCTGTTGATTGCTATTGATGTCTCAGCTTCTGTATCCTGTTGATTACTTCGTGACCGTTTGGTCGGAGTCGATGGTGAGTATGGGGAGGAGTCTCTTTGTCTTTTTTCAGTTGTAGATGGCTGGATAAATGGCACAGGAGATGACGAAGGGATTTTACTTAAACCCTGTGAGAACATCAGTCAAATGTTATTGTTAAATTATAGGCCCTTGAGAATAATTATCTAAATAAATATATAAATAAATTCAAATGCAATAACAGACACAGACACATGATAATCAAAATTAATGTTGAAATAATTTGAAATGAAAATTGATATAACTCTAGGCTCTACTTCAATATTGAACATTAACCTGAGTTTCAGGCCCAAAGGGGGGATAGGAGGGGGACTGGGGCGGGCATAAGAGGAAAAGGTGGGCCTGACACCAATCCTACACAGAAGTTGTGTTGTTCGCCCATATTTTGGGCGAATCGCTGATTGGACGAAGAACAATGAAATGTAATAACCGAAAGTCAACATTGCAAATCTGATCCGTTGTCTGTTGAGGCAGCGATCTTGAATTTTCAAATTAGTGTGAAGTTTTTATATATTTTATTTCTTGCATCGAAGAAGAGTCATAATGTTTCTAAAGTCGAATGTGAGGGAGTTTAAGCACGGACTTGAGGAGTACTACTTATTTTACCAGGCGATCTGCGATCTCATGTTCGCTTCCCCTGATAGAATTACGCGACCGTTGGGAACTACGAGACTGACATGTACACTATAAAGTGAATGCGGTTCCTTACAGTTTACGGGATCTCAAATATAAGGTACAAGTGAATGTGACATTATTCTCTATTTCAAGTATTTTTGTTTTGATCGAAATTGAATCTTTCAAATCCAGTGTAGGGGTACGTCGTACATGATCAAGCTGTACGTATCTTGTATTCATCAAGTTTTGACAGTTGTGACACGTCAATTTTCAAACCAGAAGAAATTGTTATTGGCTAATATTGTGGGGGTACTTCACAAAGGTCATAAGGGGCGGAACAGGTTCTGTATAGCATTGGTGTCAGGCTCTCATTTTCCCTTTCCCCCTTCCCTTTCCTTTCCCCTCCTCCTCTCCCTCCCCTTTGAGCCTGAAACTCAGGTTAATTTAACATCACTTTCAGTGTTAAGCTTCTGCAAAACAAAATTTATAATTTATTCCTTGGCCTAAACCATTGGCATTGTTTACAATTGAACTTGAATTTAGTACTGTCTGACACCCTAAAACCTGTTTTGTTAAAACAAGTATAAAGAATGCTTGTTTTAATGACCCAGGTTAAGTATTAAGATACTTGTTTTACAATACTTGATTTAAGACATTTGAAACTTGAATTAAGCATCAAATACTGAAAACAAGTCTACCAAAAATACTTGATTAGTATCAGTTTCTTACATGTAATTCAAGAGGTTAGTCAAAAGAGTGATATGAGTTATGACTGAGTCGAATCAGGCTGGTCTAATAAAGGCTGATTGAAATGTCCAGTTTCTATGCATTATTCAAAAAGCATTAAAACCTCCAAGCAGAGTATTGAAGACGAACATGACAAACACGACAAGAGTCAAGACTCTGCCAACTCAACTCATGTCTCTAATAACACTTATTAATAGCTGGCATTTTACAAGGAAAACAGGGATTAATACAATAAAAATCATCACAGAAGGACCCATAATGTATTTATCAATACATTCACTAAGTTTTAGTGATTTTGTACCTTAGAAAGAGGATTATTTCGCATATTTTCTCCATCTTCTGAAGAACTCGAAGTGTACCCTGCCAAGCCGTCCATGTTGGTTCAGACTACAGGTCCCGGATGCTGCATAAATTATCCAAATATGGAAAAGAGTTACATAAATTATTTATTTTCCTTTTAATTTATTCCACATTTTTTATACATTATTTTCTTAGTTTAGCTTATTTTACGAAAATACTATTATTACCACTAATCGTATCGGCCCTACTAGTGTGCAGTAAAAAAGAGGGACAAGTATAAACAGATGCCATCGATGCCATGTGAATATTTTCGTATTTGAGGCCGACTAAATATGGGTTTTCAACATTTTTTACATGTAAAAATGAAATAAAATCTAACACATAAATGTGGGTTTAGACTGAAGTGTATTTATGGAAGAAAAACTTGTCAGAACTATCAGTAGCGAAAGTATGCCCTTCGAATCCCCCCCCCCCCACCCCCCACCCCCCCCCCCCCCCCCCCCCCCCCCCCCCCCCCCCCCCCCCCCACCCCCCATCCCCCTACCGTTCTCCCGATTCCTTACCAGTCCTCTTCATTTGACGCGCGAAAATAAACATTCATGTTGAAAGAATCGTGACTAGACGTCGTTTAAGCTGTGCGATAAACTGGAACTACTTTTCATGCAACCCCACGCTTCCCACTTGTAAAATCTCATCCAGCTATCGTCACCTAACTTTCATGGCAGTTTTGTTCGATTTCAAACTACATCTGCAATCGTGCAACGGTTTGGAATCTTAGAAAATCGAACTTGTGGTTGACTGAAATTAATAGAATGGGGAACCTACAAACTCGAAAACCTGTCGACCCAAGTAAACGAAGACGACGGCCAAACAGTATTGCTGTTGACAAACCGATCGAAACACTGTCATCTGAGACGTCGGGGAAGCGTGAATTACGCAGAAGCTCGAGCCAGAACTCATTCAGACGACGCTATACAGAATCGGGCAATTATTCGTACAAGACACCATGGCCAGCTCCAATGAGTGAGGTGGTGTTCTGGCCCGAGTACGAGTCCAAACCTCCTGTAAAGTTTACTGATTTTGAGGTAGGGTTCGAGTAATGTAGAGTACTGTTTTGATTTCTAAAAACAAACACATGCTTGTTTAGCTCCAGTGTTGTTGATGTTCATTTATCTCAGTTTGTATGTCATTTTGAATCTTGTCATCGGATCAAATTATCTTGTAGCCTGCAGGCGAAAAAACGTTTAGCTGTGCGTGTTGAAAATGTGTTTTTTATTTATTTTATTTTCCATGATAATAAAGAAAAGTTTCTTTCTAATCAGTAACATTGTTTAAACAAATGCGTCATTGTGAAATGGACATCCCAGATTTTAATAAAATCGCAGATAGTTCATTATTTTCATTTTCTTCTCATTTCTTCTCACTTGATAATTATGTCAACGCTGCCCACATTCAATATCAGACAACTAATCTTCTTCTGCAATGTTATCAGCTGTATACATACATACACGGCATACCTGGGGAGCTACTGTGATCAAGTGCAAATTGTATCAACCGGCATGGCTTGTGCATTTCTTTTTGCGTTCGCTGCCGTTTTGAATTAAACGGATGCTCAAATATTATATTTGCATTTTAGTGGGACGATTCTATTGTAGGCATTTTGCACAATTTAAGCTAAGTCAATATTCCAAGGAACATATGAGGTTGCTGTTTCATTATGCGTGAAATATGTCTTGCGTGTGAATCACACAGGAAACTGACAACATTGTGGTCGAAATTTCATTTCCCTGAGGATATACGCGTTTCATTCATTGGGCTTTTTGCCGAAGTTTGTAATTATCAGTGAATATATTTCTAGAAATTAGGTTATGTGGAACACTATTCAATTTCGATATGAAATTCGGTCATCACTTTGTTATTCAAATGTTGCCCATTTTCCATCTCTATGAATATTTATCACATTAAAAAGCTAGTGTCGCAGTGTTGTGAATAAATTAGAAAAAATGTGGTATATTTTCACTATCAATAATTCACATCTTTCTTATTTTTAATCAAAATTTTAAGTTTATAGTGATTTGTTTTCAAGAGTTTAGAAATAAATGTTTTCACTTGGCGAGAACATCGGATTGAAGGTGCAATATCGTTAGCAGACGAAGAGATGGAAAATTTGCATTGACTTTAATCCAAAATAATGTTTGCTGAGACGGTGAATTGAGATATACCGCAGGAAGATTTCCAGACAAGATATACCGCAGGAAGATTTCCAGACAAGATAATTCATCAAGTAACTTAAAGCTTAAAAGAATTTGCGCACGATTTCGCGCATGACATAGGATCGGATTGAGAATCCTTTTTATAACCGCAGAAAAGAACTTACCGATGAAAAAGATGACAGATGAATAATAAAACAACATCCTGAAACATTAATTGTTTGCAATAAGAGCAAATGACTATTGTTTTGAAAAGCATTTGAGCGCCGATATTCTGAATGTAATTCATGCTGATGCTATCGAGAGAAAACAACAATGATTTTCAGTCCTTTTGCATTGAAAAACAAAAAAAAAAAACAAAAAATCTTAACATCTGAAAGGTGAAAATGTCAAAAAGATCGCTTTCAGTTATTTTATTGCTATCACCCACTTATGAACTGGAGCGCAAAAAAACCAAATTTTGGATCTTACCTGGATGGTGGCAGCTGTGTTGTTGGTATTTTAGTGTTCGTGAATGACTAATGAATTTTGTTTTTGGCAATATATATAATCTTTTTTGTGCCACGTTAAATAACACACATTTGATACTCTTTTTATGTCAATGTTTACAGCTATTAGCCAATTGGAAAAGGTGCATTTGCTCGGACATGTAAGTAATGTGTAATTCTTTCTTTAGTATTCATTTTTGATTTTCCTTTTTGCTGAACTTAATATTGTACTGTATGACTAATGTTGTTTTTGGCAATATATATAATCTTTTTTGTGCCACGTAAATAACACACATTTGGGGTTTACAGCTATTAGCCAATATTGGGGTGGGGGGGGGGGGGGGGGGGGGGGGGGGGGGGGGGGGTTACACAGTGGAAAGGTGAAAATGATAAACCAAAAAAAAGATCAATATGGCAAAAACTCAAATCCACAATATCCTATAGTCCATAATGCTACGGGTACCCCATCCTCCAAAAATGTGGACTTCTCCCCCAAGTCCAAAATTGCAAATTTCAACCCCCACTGGGAATATTTTCCTTGATCACTGTTTTCAATAGTTCGCTTTGAAAGATGAACCCAATATAATTATGACATTCTTGTTTGCCTTTAGGTGCTGCAAGTCAGAAAACGAAACACAGATAATGTATTTGCAATGAAGGTAAGACATAGCAAGTAAACTTGTTTGGCACTAGGGTCTCTTTGTACCAATAGGATGCAGAATCACTATTAATAATGGTAAAGGACTGAGTGGAGTCCAATTCGGTCTGTAATCATACGAGTGATAAACAAAATTGGACGACCGCGTAGCGGGAGTCCAATTTGTTTATCACGAGTATGATTACAGACAGAATTGGACGACACGAAGTCCTGTTACCAATTAATCATAACTATTATAATTTCCGAGAAAAAGATCTTCATGATAAACAATGCTAAAATGCCCCAAAACAATGACGATATTTTGGTGAAAAAGCGAGAAAAGTTTGTGAAAAATTTCTTGAGCGCACGCTCGATAGCGTAGTGATTGCGTGATAGCGCGCGCATTTTACTGAAAAGGTAAAATGTGATTGGCTCTTGCAACTGTCCGATTACAACTGTCCAATTAATGCTAAAATAGGACAGTCTCTCAACCAATCAGATTCGAGGAAATTGTAATAGTTATGATTAAACATATATATACTGACTGCAGTCACTGTAGCTCATACACTTGCACATTCAGAGAACTCCATAATTAGCTATCAAATGAAACTGCAATCTATTTCATATTATTTTGCCTGAAGGCTTCCAGTTGTGATATGTGTTACAATAATAGTTTTATATATTAGCTAATTAAACCTCTGGGGATTATTTTATGGAGGAAATAAAGAATCACTGTAATGACAGGTGGACATGTACAATGTCAGGAGCCCATAAGTAGGAGCCTCCATCTACCGTACTGGGCTTGTGAGATGACCTGTGACCGGATCAGGCTATTTTTAGAACACCTTTTCCCGCGAACTAATCATCAATCAATAGGAATCCCCCATGGGAATTAAACATAGCCAATCAGCATCAATGAGGTAGATGATTTGTGTTTATTTGTGATATATGAACAAAGTGGCGGCCGAAGAAATTGGCGAAATTGAAGAAACTGAAAGTGAAGAGAGCGAAAATGATAGTGATAGTTACAGTGACTCTTTTGCAGAGTTTAGTACTTCATCGGAAAGTGACCAAGAGTCTTCAAGTTCGTGTTCTGTTTCTCAATGAACTAAAAAAATATCAAATAGTAAACCTACCAAGCCAAAAGCTAGAAACTCCGTAACAAAGCCGAAATCAAAAATCCCTGGTGTTAAAATTTCGCGGCAAAACTGGTGTTCTAAAAATAGCCTGATCCGGTCACAGGTCGTCTCACGAATACATCCCAGATGGAGGCTCCTACTTATGGGCTCCTGACAATGTACATTGTTTGGTAAGTTATGTTGACAGAGTATACTCAGATAGTTGAAGCACTCTTAACTTAAAAGTACATTGTCAAGTATTGTTTGCGGTTTAGATTTTGAGCAAAGCAGAAATCATCAAAGAAAATGCCATCCAGCAATGTAAAGATGAAGTCAATATTCAGGTATAATTTGAACTCTATATATTTGAAAATTACACATTAATAATAAATGATCTTTAATTAAATTTTATCATTTTCACTTCTTCAATTTATCATTTCTCCCATTCTCTTTCTTCAGATGAAAATTAATAATTTTCCGTTTCTCGTCAAGACCTGGTATACTTGGCAGACAAAACACAATCTGTTTATTGGTTTGTATTTCTGTTGTTATAGACCCATGTGTATATAAATAGAATAGAATAGAACACTGGAAATGACAATATAGTGATCATCGTGCTTGCTTGCTTGCTTGTGGGGGTGGGGGGGGTGGGGGAGTTTCTGGGGGGGGGGGGGGGGGGGGGTTTCTTCAAGGTAAAAAGGGTAGGGGTGACCATCGGAAAACCGAAAAAAAAATACCCGAAAAAAATACCCGAAAAAAATACCCTGAAAATACCAGCTCTTTAAAAATAAAATAATGTTCATTTCTGTGTTGGTAATTAAATCAGTCTAGACTGTGTAGAAAGTATAATGCCTTGTTAATGTTGATGAGATTCTGATAAAGTTGTTAATTTTAGTATCAGATTTCATTGATGGAAGTGATCTCTTCACTTTGTGGCTCCAAGAAAAGACACTACAAGAAGACCTAGTTCAACTGTATATATCAGAGCTTGCGTTAACAATGGGTATGCTTATTAATCTTATGGTTCATTTAATAATTAATAATAATTTAATGATTTCTATTGCAATTTCATTCATTTCTTCGTTTATATTTTCATTTTTTCATTCATTCATTCATTTTTTCCTTCTATCTTTTCTTTCATTCTCATTTTATTTTTTAGACTTTCTTCACAAGTGTGGTGTTGTTTACAGGGATTTAAAGGTATGTGACAACCACATCAACTAAATCCCCAAATGACTGACTGATCACTTCTTCTAAATGACTGATCACTTCTTCTAAATGACTGATCACTTCTTCTAAGATGACTTTGAATTCTTTCTACGTTATTGTATTTTTATCTTTAGGAACGTCTGTAACTGCAACTGTTTTTACTTTTTTAACAGCTTGAAAATGTGTTATTGGACAAAGAAGGTTAGAGAAGGTTGTGATCACTAATAGAGGGAATGGAACAGACATTAGTTTATTTAGTTTAATTTGTATTTCAGGACATATTAAGATTATTGACTTCGGTTTATCCAAGCTCATGTCGAGGGAAGAAAAAACTAGCACAATATGTGGTACACTACAGTACATGGGTAAGTAACCTCCTTAATGTCTTATAATTTTTTGTCTATCTTCTTCTAAAAGGATCCAATATTTTTATATCTTTTAATAATTAATTTCATTAATTTTAATTTTAGTTAATTAATTTTAATTAATTGAATTTTAATTAATTTTCTTGCAATTTATTAGCTCCAGAGACTTTGAAAGGTGAACAGTACAACTACTTGGTTGACTGGTGGGCATTAGGTGTTGTGATGTATGTGTTACTAGTCGGCAAGGTAAGGAATAATCAAACAACATTACACTACTTTACTAACATTGTTTGGGTTCTTTATGAATCGTTTAGCTTGATTCAAAGTTATATCTAATATCTAAACCATCTATATTAATTCTCTGTCAAAGCCTATACAACAACGAAACGGAGAAATTAAATAATAATAAATAAGAATTCTTGAATGATAAATAAATAAACATAGTCACTATTCTTCATTAACGTCTTGTATAAATACATGGCTGCTAGTTTTCATCATAACGCAAGTGTATATATTTTTCGTACTTTTCCGTAATCTCATGCAATATGTTCTTTATCATACTGTATGTACTAATCCGTACCTTGAATGGCCTGTAACGGTTAGATTTAGTAACAATAGGATTCGGGGATTCAGAGTAATCAATCATGCTCCGCGGTCCGATGTAATAAATGCGTAATACAGCGAAAATCGTAAAATAGATTTTTGTGAAGAATCGTAATCGAGTCGTCCAAGGCAAAAGCCTGTTTTTTTCTTGAGGCGCAAGCATAAGCAAAAGCTACAAGCTAGCACAAGAGGCGGGCCTGACGCAAGTATAAGCGCAAGCTACAAGCTAGCACAAGAGACGGGCCTGACGCAAGTATAAGCACAAGCTACAAGCTAGCACAAGAGGCAGGTCTGACGCAAGTATAAGCGCAAGCTACAAGCTAGCACAAGAGGCAGGCCTGACGCAAGTATAAGCACAAGCTACAAGCTAGCACAAGAGGCGGGCCGGACGCAAGTATAAGCACAAGCTACAAGATAGCACAAGAGGCATGCCTGACGCAAGTATAAGCACAAGCTACAAGCTAGCACAAGAGGCAGGCCTGACGCAAGTATCACAAGCTACAAGCTAGCACAAGAGGCAGGCCTGACGCAAGTATAAGCGCAAGCTACAAGCTAGCACAAGAGGCAGGCCTGACGCAAATATGAGCGCAAGCTACAAGCTAGCACAAGAGGCAGGCCTGACGCAAATATGAGCGCAAGCTACAAGCTAGCACAAGAGGCAGGCCTGACGCAAATATGAGCGCAAGCTACAAGCTAGCACAAGAAGCAGGCCTGACGCAAATATGAGCGCAAGCTACAAGCTAGCACAAGAGGCGGGCCTGACGCAAGTATAAGCGCAAGCTACAAGCTAGCACAAGAGGCAGGCCTGACGCAAATATGAGCGCAAGCTACAAGTTAGCACAAGAGGCAGGCCTGACGCAAATATGAGCGCAAGCTACAAGCTAGCACAAGAGGCGGGCCTGACGCAAGTATAAGCGCAAGCTACAAGCTAGCACAAGAGGCAGGCCTGACGCAAGTATAAGCGCAAGCTACAAGCTAGCACAAGAGGCGGGTCTAACACAAGTATAAGCGCAAGCTACAAGCTAGCACAAGAGGCAGGCCTGACGCAAGTATAAGCACCAGCTACAAGCTAGCACAAGAGGCGGGCCTGACGCAAGTATAAGCACAAGCTACAAGCTAGCACAAGAGGCAGGCCTGACGCAAATATGAGCGCAAGCTACAAGCTAGCACAAGAAGCAGGCCTGACGCAAATATGAGCGCAAGCTACAAGCTAGCACAAGAGGCGGGCCTGACGCAAGTATAAGCGCAAGCTACAAGCTAGCACAAGAGGCAGGCCTGACGCAAATATGAGCACAAGCTACAAGCTAGCACAAGAGGCAGGCCTGACGCAAGTATAAGCGCAAGCTACAAGCTAGCACAAGAGGCAGGCCTGACGAAAGTATAAGCGCAAGCTACAAGCTAGCACAAGAGGCGGGCCTGACGCAAGTATAAGCACTAGGATCAAACTTTGTCCTTTTCTTGTGTTTATGCTTGCGTCGAAGTAATAACCAGGCTTAGATTCTCTAGTGGTTCCATGGCACTAATTCCCATTATGCGACACAATATAATTGGAATTCCTCTACCAAAACGGTTTCGACCGTAAGTAGCCATCTTTATGGACATACAGCGCGTTTGATTCTGATCTATAATTCTAATATACAAGACAATATGTTTTAATCTAGGCATGTTTGTTTTTAATGAGACGTACCGTACAACGCGTTTGATTCTATATTGTACTGACTATTCTACAGTATCCATACGCTGTTTTCAAAGACCACCAGACACAGTCTAAAGTAGTACAAGAAACAGAATTTGACTTCCCTGATTCTTTGTCGACCAAATCGATTAGTCTAATGAAACAGGTAAGAAAGAATAATGGTGATGTTAACGATAATTTTGTTATTAATGATGATGATGGTGGTGGTGGTGATGGTGGTGGTGATGGTGGCAATGTATGATGGTATAGAGTCGTTTTCGTATGAGTGGGAAGTAGTTACGGTTCATGCCGTGTCGTGACCAAGCATTCTGATTGGTTGATCAATGATTTTGCATTAAACTGATTGGAATAATGAACTGTCGACGACGGTCTTTTTAGTCAGCGGGATTAAAATTGAATAACAATGGAGTGTAATTCTATTACAGCTTTTACAGAAGGATCCCAAACAGCGATTAAACTCGCTGGAGTCTCTCAAACGACACCCGTTTTTCATGGACTTTGCATTTGATGACGTTCTGGACAAAAAGGTCAGTGCAGAAACCCAGAAAATCCTACATATTACCATCGTTATCTAACTTTTTCACTTTTCTCCATACAGAAAGTGCCACTCAATGAAACAACGTTCAAAACATTACGACGACGTAGCGCGGCAGGTCGAACGTAAGTACGAAACACGTGATTGGTTCAGCGGCAAGAAACACGGCGCATGCGCACTGTTCAGTGCATACCATGTCGCGCGTTTTTATCGCTTTAATTTTGTAAAAAAATGTCTCTGATTTATTCTGACTTTCTTTCTGCCCTTTAATTTGAAATCATACAGTAACTAATTCTAATCGTGTTTGTGTGATTTCTAGCTTATTCCCTCGTCAAGTGGAACCAAGAAAAGACAGAAAAGTAAGAAAAATATTCTTGAGTTTTTTACATCTGATTTCTGCTGGATTCGTATGTATTCATGATCTAAAATCCTACCTTTCGTTCTTCTAGTCTCGTCCACTGTCTTGGGCAAGTCCTGGCAGCTTCACAATACACGACAAAGTTGAGCTCGATTATCTTGTGGCTGATCTTGGTAGCTTCGGTGTGACGCCGTCCAGTACAGACAGACCAAATAAAACACCGCTGGCCACTGTTGGTGAATTATGTACAGCAGCGTCGTAGTCATGGGCTTCCTGTGGTAGACTAACCAAATAATACAAAGTCTCATTTTCTATGCGTTTCTTGTGTTCCGTCTACACTGTGATGATACACCATCATTGAATTACTGTCAAAAACTCCGTATCTGTGGCGGGATGTTATGGTTCATTTTAGTTTGCGTGACGGGCTTCCTGTGCGGGATACCTGT
The DNA here is from genome assembly GCA_033675265.1 of Actinostola sp. cb2023. NCBI lineage: Eukaryota > Metazoa > Cnidaria > Anthozoa > Actiniaria > Actinostolidae > Actinostola > Actinostola sp. cb2023. The sequence continues at coordinate 462,913 of JAUJYZ010000974.1, forward strand.
ATCACAGAAACCCCACGTCGTCTGCGATTGGTTTATTATTTGGGCTTTTTATAGATGAACGGCTGCACTTCAATGTGTCTGGCCTGGTTACAAAGGCGGTCGGTGCATCCTTGGGTGCATCAGCAAATCCAATCAGCATTCTCGTACCCAGACCCTTCTCAGCTTTCTAAAGGGTTTGGGTACGAGAATGATCCAATCAGGCGTTGATTTTGAAGGAAAAAAAAATAACATTTAAATTCGAGAATTAAATGAGAAAACGTTTAAAGGAGAGATATTTTATTAACATACTTAATCACTATTTACTTTTAATTATAAGTAATAACTGTTCAAAAGTTATAGAGGTACTCGGATGTAGATGTTAAAATATTCCTTCGTTGAGTTAATGTTTATTGTTTGTAGAGCGCAGTCATTATACCCGTGAAACAAAATCACAAAACTGTTTAATTGTTTTTATTTATGGAAAAATAGGTAACATCATTCTTCACGGCCTCTTATATTGAAATTAGTTTCTATTTAGTTGATAGTTTGGTGGTATTTGAAAAGTACTCTAACTATTTTATTTTTGTTTCACGGTTATAATGACTGCACTCTATATTAATTATATCAGGTTTAGGTGTAGTATTTATATATGGCATTGACGTACTGCAACATCTCTTATTAACTAAAGTTATAATGAGATATTTGTAAGTCGTTCCATGAATACAAGTTGTTATAAGGTATATTATTATTTCAGTATCCATGATACTACGTTGTAGTAAGTTATCGTAAAGATCTGTTTATTAGTGTTGCCTATATATATAAGGTATAGATATATTATTATTATTTCAGTATCCACGATACTACGTCAGCTACGTTGTAGTAAGTTATAAAGATACATTACAACCTATCTGTTTTGTTTAAGTGTTGTTATAAGGTATATTATATCGTTTTTTGAGTTTCAGAAAAACTTAAATTGTAAAACGGTATCAGAGAATATATAGGATTTTATTAGTATATTAATAGGCTAAAATGTGGTATTATTTGCTTCGTTGTTAAAAACATTCATAAATGAGTCGCCCTTGAGTCACACATTAAAGGTGAGATACCAGAGGGTCATGGGAGTTGTCTTCAGTCTTTATTTATGAAACAATGTAACCACAAGCCTGCATGGGTTTACCGCAAGTCTATATATAAAGCACAAGGGACAATTTCTTATATGACAGGCTGTTGTGTGATAACGACCGAATTCTAGGACAGTATCTATACTAATATCTCCACCGCCAGCAGAGCAATGCTTTTTAAGATTTACGACACAGGATAACTCAGCTTTCTGAGAAAGTGACCTATGAAAAAACGATGTCAGTTGTGATAAATGGAAGACAAAGCGAGCGCACCTAGACCATCTTAACCATGTAATAGTTCAGTTTTATATCAGAACGGCCGTAACAACAGCTATTCTTCTTTTTACTATAGTGACGCCAGAACGGTCATTCAGCAATATGCATGCGCAGAGGCAAAACCTACGTGTACTCAACCTGATGAGAACTGAGGGTTCTCTGCTCTGGCGCTAATGCATGCTTACAGAGATAATCTAATACGGGGATTTTACGCTAAGGAGAGCAGAAGGTTGGACTGAGTTTAATATTCAATTTACCTAGAAAATATCCAGGAAAATATGTCCGTCACGCATTAATTATCATAAATTATGATGATGCGCTACGGGATAAATATTAATGCAACCAAACTAGATCCAAACTCTTTGATTGTGGTTTCAATCTCTTTAATGCAGCGTGTTAACTGTTTTGATACCAACTGTACATGTTATAGTAGTAGTCTTAAAAGGCGTACAAACTGAATTCAGCACAGAATCATCGGTATCATTTATTACAAAATATTAATGACTGTTTAAATATAGATCTAAAGGTGTATATTCACTGGTACTGGTGATGAAGCCAATGTTCTTCGTTACTGGCCGTCTGTCTCTGCCTTAGTAGAGTCACTCATAAATCTGAAAATCACGTGAAAAATGAAGTAAATGACGATTTTGTATCAGATATGTCAGGAGCCCATATGGGCTCCTGGATATGTACAATCTATTGTGATTTGAATTATTCATGAGTTTGATAAATATAGTGTATATTCCGTAGAACCCCGCAGTAACTCGAACTAATTTTATTTTCCCTTTGCTCAAAACAGCGTCAAATTTTCGGCCACTACTAAATAGCGTTATGCGTTATGAGTTATGAGTTATGAGTTATGAGTTATGAGTTATGAGTTATGAGTTATGAGTTATGAAGTTATATCAAGTTATCAGTTGTTTCGAAGTTAGACCAAAAAAATATGTACGAAGTTGCAAATTTCTATTTTTAAAATCCTATAGCTGTTACAAAGAGTACAAAAGAGTACAATACTTGTATGTTTTGTGGATCTGCAAGGATAATGTCAATCAATACGAGAAATGTCACGCAAGTTGTAACCGAACAGCTTTGTTATATTTTCGCTCTTTCGATTCTAACAAGCCCGCAACAGTGACAGTTTTTGGTGTCTGCATGGCTATGTTAGTGTTACATCTTGCGAGATGTCAATATATATAATATCATAATTTATGAATGCTCTAAAATCCGGTATATTTTAAATATTACTGAATTTTAACTGATCACGCTAAAAAAAAAACCTTTGATCACTCGATCGCATGAATGCAATGCACCATACAACCAGGGGGATCCAATCCCGGGGGGTACTCCTCCGATATATGCTATACGGGTATGTGCCGCGGGATAGGGTATGGTTTTTGAGCTCCTGGGTCTGGGATAGGGTATAGTTTTTGGACTTTTAGTCTAGGATGGGGTACGTTTTGGTCTGGTATAGGGTATGGTTTCCGCAATAAGGCCATTATCAATCGCTATCAGTTTACATATCTTTATCACGCTTTCAATCTGGGATAGGCAGTTTTTAAACTGTTTACCCTATCCCAGATTGAAAGCGTGATAAAGATATGTAAACTGATAGCGATTGATAATGGCCTTATTGCGGAAACCATACCCTATACCAGACGTCGTCGACACAAAATAAAAATAAAAAATAATAAAAAATAATAAAAAAAAGCTTTAGCCTGGGATAGGGTATGGAAAATCAAAATTTTAGGTCTGGGATAGGGTCAGGGTTTTGAGGTGTCCACGATGTGCGTTATTATTTTAATACTAAGAGCGTTACCATACATAGTGGGATAGAAGACGTCAGCCAGCGAAACATTTTTTACTGTTATCGTCTAAACCTCGCAAGATGTAACACTAACATAGCCATGCAGACACCAAAAACTGTCACTGTTGCGGGCTTGTTAGAAGCGAAAATATAACAAAGCTGTTCGGTTACAACTTGCGTGACATTTCTCGTATTGATTGACATTATCCTTGCAGATCCACAAAACATACAAGTATTGTACTCCTTTGTACTCTTTGTAACAGCTATAGGATTTTAAAAATAGAAATTTGCAACTTCGTACATATTTTTTTGGTCTAACTTCGAAACAACTGATAACTTGATATAACTCATAACTCATAATAACTCATAACTCATAACTCATAACGCTATTTAGTAGTGGCCTCAAATTTTCCCCGTTTACTCGAACCCCCGCTAACTCGAACCATTTCCCGTTTCCCTTGGGAGTTCGAGTTAGCGGGGTTCTACGGCATTTTTCGTGGATCTACTTACGACTCTGCCAGATTCTGCGGTCCAGGAGCATCAGCGACTTCCTATACGATATAGAAATTACTTGGTTGAGAATCAGTTTATCCACAAATTCTAGAGTCCAATATATTTCAATTCCTACGCAATAATCTTATACATTTGGGAATTTGCATTTGGGAATTGCCAGTGAGATAACTTCATCGAACTTTTATACATACTGTTTGTTCGGTTAGTCAAGTTCGATTTCATACAAAACACCATATTTTCTTACCTCATTTTTGCCAGTAGTATCATCAAACACGTTCTAAGTATTAAAAGACATCGAGAAAATTACTAACAAATTACAAAACTGACAGTCACCGCTCTAAAGTTTGGGTTCTGAATCGAATCGAAGGAGTGATTCTTACAACAAAGGTATTACCATTTTTAAGCCACTATAAACGCTAAAAAATAGTTAGAAACAAGCAGAATTAACAGTGGAAGGTACATGCATGCAGTGTAAGCTAGATGTATTTCTATTCTTGATTAAAGCGCCGAAGCACTGACGCAGCTACTACTCAGTACCTTTGCTTCCGTTAGAGCTGCCAAAGCTCCAGGCTCGTCCTCAGTTTCGGCAGTTTTGGCCTCATCGGCGGCAGCTTTCATTGGAGAACAGTAGTAGCACACAACCAAGACACTAAAAACGCAGACAAAAAGTGCTGTCTTCATTTTGTAACAAGTCCAAGGATTTTAGTGATAGCGAGTAAGGTTACTGTTAGCCGAATCACTCAACTCTTCCCGTCTTATGGAATGCGGAGTTTCCGCAGTGAGCGATAATGTATGCAATTCTTTACGCACTACTGCCGGAGTAAAACTACTGAGCACTAGTTAGATATATTTGTAGTTTTACTTTACTGCAAATGTTCGATATTAGTTATTCTCATTACCTCACATTGAGGTGGATTAAATTGGACTTGCCAGTCCGTTGTCCAATATTCAACAGAGAGTCTAAAGTCTGACTAGAGAGCTGATGTCGATAAATTTTTGTGTCCAATCGGCATGCAAACATTTTTCACGGTGGGCACATAGGAGCCCAAAATGTCCGGGTTGTGTTCTTTTTCTACAGTATTAATCCAATCAATATGAAACTTGGCAACGTAACAGTACATGTCAAGGCAACAAATCTGTTCTTTTTTGTTTTTCGATTTTGATGCTATTTGATGGGAAAATGACATCACGAACCTGCCAACAAATTTTGAAATTCACAAATACACTAATTTGATTATTGCAATCGAACGAACATAAAAAATTAGAGATATAGCCGAAATAATATCTCAGATATCTTTATTCAATCCAAAGATATGAATTTTTGAAATTTGAAATTTCCGCCATTTTGGACTATTTTTAGTAACAAAATGGCGGATTTTCAAAATTCAAAAATTCATATCTTTGGATTGAATAAAGATATCTGAGATATTAGTACGGCTATATCTCTAATTTTTAGAGTTCTTTCGATTGCAATAATCAAATTAGTGTATTTGTTAATTTCAAAATTTGTTGGCAGGTTCGTGATGTCATTTTCCCGCCAAATAGCATAAAAATCAAAAAACAAAAAAGAACAGATTTGTTACCTTCACATGTACTGTCACGTTGCCATTCATATTGATTGGATTAATACTGTAGAAAAGGAACACAACCCGGACATTTTGGGCTCCTATGTGCCAGGCGTGTTTTGGTAGATGTAGTTCAGTTATCTGAAAAAAGTGTAGTCTAGTTGTTATCCATAAATATCATAAACTATCTTTCATTCATTTTTGCTGAACTGACATTACTGTATATATATCCTAACAAATAGTAATAATAAAGAAATATTTTCTATCCAATTCTAGAATATGCCAGTCTGAGTTTGCCGTTCACCCTACCTCGTTATTTTCTTGGCTATCGAAAAAATTACAAAGAAATTCGAAGAGCATCGAATATTTATTACACATTGAGAACTATTGATGCGATTTAGTAGAGGATAATTTATATGTATTTATACTATTTGTATAATATATTCATAAGATTTTACTAGATAAATAATATTTTACGCAGAGTTACATATCAAACTTATGTTATACAAAAGGTCATTGTTTCACATATGCAGATGAGGCGAGTCTTGTTTAGGCGAAAAACAGCATGATTTTGATACATTTTTGCTTTTTACTGCATTGTTAAAATACAAATCAAAAACCTACCAACGGAATATAAAAGACGAATATGTAAGGAATGAATAAGCTGGCAATTCAAGCACAAATAAATAGGTTTGAAGGTGGCATTTTCCGTTTCTTCAAAGTCAATCGAACTGAAATCTCTGAAGAGATATAGGAGAGCGTGACATACGCTGCGCACAAAATCCCTCTGAATTCTTTGGGAATTTTGTCAATCAAAAACCTACCGCCGGATTCTAATGCTCTGTAATTGTACGCGCATTTTGATATAAAATACATGTATATTAAACTTAATTAAGCGGTGGCAAAATGAAATCTAAAACTCTTTGTTTGGTAATTGTGAACATCATATTGGTGCTCTGTATCTCGGTCTGTATGTAGAAGCTACATAGGCCGGCGAATTCACAAATAAATTATGGCTCGGAAAGGACGTTTTTTGAAGGCAATTTCCAATATTTACACGTAGTTAACGCACGAGATCAATAAGTTAGTTCGAATTTGTGATATATTTTCCCGTTGAGGAAACATATGCAGCTTTTCCATCCTCTCTTATATTTTAGCTACCTCATTTACACATTGTCAAAGGAAAAAGATGAATTCAGAAATGATAAACCAGTCACGTACGAATCTGCTTTATTTAGCGGTCATAGTGAACAAATTGCTGGATCAATCGGGCCACACGTGCATTAGTAAACAAAGCATTAACAAAAAACGTTGTCCGCGTGATACTGGATCCCAACAGGAGCAAATGTTCAACGATGCAGGACATAAGTTTGATATGATAACATGAGATTTTATTATATCTTATATACACTCAATTGCAGAAACGTTGTAGTATACATTTATATACAAATATCTAATGAGATGCAAAATGTTAAACATGCTAAAATACAACTGTTTAAGCACAAAATATCGCTGAACCTTGCTAGATGTGATAGTATATATTCTAAAATTGATGTTTCTGACATATTAGAAGAAAATAAGTCCAATGTTTCACACTTTGCATCTCTTGTATCTCATTAGATATTTGTATAAATGTATTGACAACAACGTTTCTGCAAACGAGCTAGTGTACAGGGGCGTAGCGTGCATTACAATTTAAAATACTTAAAATATAAATATTATAAGAAACATAAAAATATTTTTAAAAACATGAAATCTAAGACAAAATCTTAACAGCTGAATCAGTTTAAACTTCCTGGAAACTACTCACGGAAAGCAGGAAAATGCTATTTTGGAGACCCTATACCTCAAAATTTTTCGGGGAGCATGCCCCCGCATCCCTACGAGCTCACGCCTTCGCCGCTCGTCAGATTGTGTCGCCAATAAATTTCTCCCGATCCAGTCAGTCATTGTAGGCATGTATAATAATAATTGTAGTTAGTACAGTCTCAAACAAAATAAATACCAAAAAACTGGCTTCGCCTCTGGTTAGCGATATATATAATGGTAGCGGTATATAACCCGTTTACATAAATCCCTTACATAATTCCTTTAGATAAATCCTTTACACATCCGTTACATAAATCCTTTACATAACCTAATATACATAAATCATTTACACAACCTTTACATAAATCCTTTATATAACCTTACCATAAATCCCCCCAAAAAACTGAGTGATAAATGCATTTCACTATGTATTTATGTAGCGAGAAAGTCCGCTGGAAAACGAAGAAAATGGTATTTCCAAGGCTCTAGATTTCTAAATTTTCAGGAGAGGCATGCCCCCTCACCCCATAGAAGCTCACGCCTTCGGCGTTCGTTGCTATGTGCGTACATTGGAAAAAAAGCACGCTACGCCCCTGGTGTATATAGCTAATTGCATAATCGTTGTCGGGTTGAAAATCATGAAAGCTATGACCAAAAGGAATTCTGGGAAATTAAAACTCTCAAATAACACCGTCAAATCATCGACCTTTCTATCCAGACTTGTAGGATCTTAGTTAAATAGCTCATATACCTTCAAAACTACGAGAACATAAAAGGGGGTAGGGATGCTCGTCGGGAATTTTGAAAATGACCCCTAAAAGGGACCGGAGTCTTGTCTTGGTGGGCGTGGCAGCGAATATTTTTACCCCTAAAAGGGACCAATTTAAAAAGTCATTTTAATAGTATAAAAGACACTAGCATCAAACGCCTTCCATTCTTACAAGTTTAAGAAAACGTTGTCATATAAATCTTTATTCTATTTTTAAAGAACGTTTTTAAATATCGTTGTTGATTGAATACCCTAAAAGGGACCGGAAAACTCTATTGGTGGTCATTTTTATTTCTGACACCCTAAGTGGGACCAAAACACGAAAAAAAAACCTAAAAGGGACGACGAGTATTCCCGCCACTTTGGTATCGGACATACGGTGTCCGATACGGACATACGGTGACTCGGCATAATGTCTGGGAGTATGGGCCTTTTTTGATAAATTACCGGCATTCACTCTCTTTTGAACTTGGGGGTCCAGGGTTCGAGTCCCAGCCGTGACACGTTTTTTTTCATTCTCTCTTCTTTTCTTTTTTTTGTTCTTGTTTGTTTGCTTTCTTTTTTGGAATTGGTCACATATTTTATCTTTTTTTTTTTTTTAATTGTAACTGTAAAAATAATTGTAAACTGAAACATATTGATAAGCTTTCACCTCTTCTCCTTCTCTGAGCCCTAGGTCCAGTTGAATAATTTAATTATAAATGATTTTATAATTTTTTTAATAATTTTAATATCGTGTTACTTTCTTTTGAGAAATAATTGGCGATATTCATCACTCAGACACAAGAATTCAGGAATTTATTATCCTGATAGATTCACCTGTTCTTATTATACATTTTAGTGTGCAGTACGGATGGAGTCGTGCCGTATTTTGACGAAATGTAGGCAGCCGTACTGCACACTAAAATGTATAATACGTTAGAAAAAGAGGAGTTAATATGGATATATGTACGGCTAATAAAACAACCCAGTGGCCGAGACTGGATTCGAATCGTAACCGCTTTTGAGAACACAGACCTCATACTAGTCGGATATAGTACATACACTTTTTAGATTTCATTATTTCGGGCCCTTCCGAAGGAAGCCCGAGTTATAAAATGGGCTTTCTTGTTTTTTTTTTAGTTTTGTTTGGTCAAAGAATGAAGAAAGAATGCGACGTATTTGATCGTATCGAGTTTCAAGATTACTCAGCAGATAAGGGAAAACAAACGACACACAGGACTCAAGTGGATTTGAATCTTAGTTTTGAAAGCAGCTGTAGATCTTCAAGCTATTAAAGGTCAGGATTCTAGTTCATCGTTCGACGATGCAGCTAAGGCGCGTTTGTTTTTGTTATAAATGAAACGACATCTTTCAGAGTGGGCACACACGAATCGGCGTATGCTTTTGTATGTGAAATGAGCGTGTTTAAAGCCCGTGTTTTATTTTCATAATACCATGATCACCTCGGTTTTCATTGTTCCACGAGGGACATTTAACAACGAACATCCCTCGCGAAAGCTCTAAGTCAAGCATCGCTCATGCATAGTAATGAGGGAAATTTAGACTAAATCTCCCTCATGAATACAATCATGAGGGAAATTTAGACTAAATGTCCCTCATGATTATATTCATGAGGGACATTTAGACTAAAAATCCCTCATTACTATGCATGAGGATGCAAGTCAGTCCCTCATATACACCAGGTGTACACACAATCATTGGGACCCAAGAGCAAACCAAATAGTATTTAGTCGCTCCTCTACTTATGACGACTCGAGCATTCAAGACGTGTGGGATGTGTGAAGCTCAAAATACAGTGGTATTTTGATATCCACAACATCGTTAACGCATGCGCAATAGAAGGAAATGCACAAAAGTCGAATTCAAAGGATATTTGATTAGACCTATTTCTGTTATTTGTTCACACAATGAGTTGGCACTTTCCTCTTTTTCTGTATGTGCTTTTTAGTATTTTGAGGAACCGTATTCTCTCTTACTTGCTCCACTTCGTCATCTCTCACAAAAGTAAACCGACCTTCCGCCATTTCTGATCTGTTTACCTTCAGGTACTCCTTACTAACTAATTTATACTCTTTTATTGTGTAAATGAAACAAAGATGTGCAACATGAAGCATTCCCCAGAGTACAGTCTAATCAAGACTCTTTCACAAAACACTATAATATATTCTCCTTTGCGCCGTTAACTCAAGCCTGTATTTTTGTCCATTTCCTCGGTGATCATGGTATTACAAACTAATACCATGGCTTCTTCGGGATATTAGTGATTAAATGTCCCCGAAGCCGAGGGAAGTTTAGTGGAAGTCCCGAGCCTCCGGGCGAGGGACTTTTACTAAACTTCCCTCGGCTTCGGGGACATTTAATCACTAATATCCCTCAGTGCCATGGTATTACTTATAAGTAACTCATGATGGATGTTTATTTTATTCCACGTTTGAAAAATTCAGAAGGAAAAGGAATCGTAAAAATCGTACTTCAAAACTACATCAAAGCAAAGGCGAGCAAGGTCAATTGTTTTGAAAATAAACAGTGTTTGCATGATAAAATGTAGGTTTCTCCGTGTTCTTTTCAGTACGATTACAGTTGTATGATCCTTGTCTGAGTCATACATCTATTACGCGACCTAATTTTAGAACCGCCGCGTAGCGCTATTTAAAACAGAATTTCCACGCTCAAAACAGGTCAGTTAACGGTAAAAATACAATCGAAATCTAAACGTCCTTAGATTTTAGGGATCTATTACAGAAGAAGACGCTCAATGAGCGTAGTCGGGCATTATGACAATGACAGTTGCGTGACGAGGGAGACTATTTGTGTCGGTGAGCATCGATATAGATCTCCGACTCTTCGAGGTACGTAAGTGGTACCGTCTTTAAACGTACTTGAGGTCACTTGAGGTCACATCTTAAATCTAACAGAAGCAGCTTTTGATTTTTAATCGATAATTCCTTTCTGATTTCGAGATAAATCGAACAAGATTTTTCAATGTATAGGCAGAGACAGCAGATTGGTCGAGCTTTGTCACATCATACCGTAGTCTGAATCAACTGGATGTTTAAAAGATACGAAGTTCGGGAGGAATTCTTAAGTCCTTTCATTTGACCGACTTTCCTCTGCGATAACGAAGAAACCAAAGACGTTATCAGAACCGTCTGACCATGAATATGAACCTCAACTGAACGTTCCAAGTACGTCCTACGGAAGTACGATTCGGAGATTTTTATCTATGCTCACCGACACATATATACATAGTCTCCCTCATCACACAACTGTCAGTCATTGTCAGGTTCCTCCTCACGCAACTGACATTGTCCTTGTCATAATGCCCGAGTGTACGCTCCTCGTCACTTAGGGTTAGCAAATCGAGAGAGTTGGGAATGCAGTAGTTCAAACTAGTTTCTTAATTCATGCTGACGACATGAGCACAGCCAATATAATGGTCATTATCACTTCATTTCCTCTATTCCAATTTTGTATCGGAATTTGGAACAAATTTTGATTTTTGTGACCTTTCCGAGCACAGGCAATTCAAAATGGGCTCACTTCGAAATGTTTGTAGACGACTTTTCCCACCCCTACCAAGAGAAGATATAGTTTGCGGAAGAATTAATTACAACTGAATTATGCCAGCATCATAGCTATTAGTTTCACGTTTTTTGTTTTTTGTTTTGCTTTGCAGTTTTATTTTTTTGCTTCAGTTGATTTGTTTGCTTCAGATTCATTATGTGGGAGCAATAAAAGTATATTTCATGGCATTAATCAATTAATTATTTATTCATCCATTCATTCCACATCGTTTGCCCAATCTCAAGTATATTAAGGCCTGACACATGAGCCTAATTGGCATAAAAACCATTATTACTCGGGCCCAGGCCGCAGGCCGCCCGAGTTAGAAAATGCGGATTTCGGTAGTAGTAGTAGTAGTAGTAGTTTTGTTCGGCTTCAAAATGACGAGTATGCGACGTATTTAATCGTATCCGGAGTTTCAAGATTACTCCGCAGATTTGAAAAGATAAAGGAGACACAGGACTCAAGTAGATTATGAATCTTAGTTTTGAAAGCAGCTGTAGATCTTCAAGCTATTAAAAGGTCAGGATTCTAGTTCATCGTTCAATGACTAGAAGTGGTAAAAGGACTAGAAGCTCGCTTAAAATATATATTTTTTTAAACAAACGCGAGGCCGTTATCGGAACCATCTGACCTATGCAACCTCAAGACGTATCATGTTCGTACTCACCGGACTAATAGTCTCCCTCGTCACTCAACTGTCACTGATTGTCATGACGTCAGAGAAATTATATTGTATTGAAGAAGATATCCTTGTTTTATTCGACGTTCGAACCGTAACTCGAACCCGAACTCGATTCCAAACTCGACGTTTCGGGATCTGAAGCTAGAGAGGGGGCCTTTACACAAACTCATCAAAATCAAATCAATTGAACTCAAAGTCAAAAGGTAATCAAATGAACTCAAAGGCAAATCAAATGAACTCGACACATACATGTATATACATAGTCTCCCTCGTCACGCAACTGTCAGTCATTGTCAGGTCTCTCCTCGCGCAGCTGACATTGTCCTTGTTCTTCAACCAACTGGCATTCATTTTCAAGTACTTCCTCGAACAACTGACATTTTCCTTTTCACAATGCCCGAGTGAACGCTCATTGAGCGTCTTGTTGTAGCTAAAAATGCACGCAGAACAAGGCTTTGTAGTGGCTTGATGTTGTGCGCAATTATATATATATAACACAGGTTCCTCCCTGAAACAGCGCTGCACCAGAAAAATATGATTGACAGCAACCGCAGCAGCTATGAACTTATGGTGAGTACAGGGAGGGAAGGGAGGGGAATAGTGAGGGCATATGATTGGGCTTTTAAAGTTTTTCCCAAAACTGAATCACTGTATTTGTTTCGAGGATCGATGCGCCTAATAGGTGAGGTGCGTCTTATACACAAGAAAACACTGATGTGACAATTATAACTCAATCGTAATGGTTGATTTTATGAACATTGTAACTTACAATACCATGAAATAACATCTCGTGTATATTCGAACAAGGCGTTATTGATTGACATTATCTTTTCTATCGACAAATATTATTCGATAGAAATGCAGCCAAACATATGAGGCCTGTTTTCTTAAAATGGGTCTTGTTGACGAATCGAATACCCCTTTTGTAATAATAGTTCTCAATGATTGTGCTCCTAGCAACAAATTGACCTAAAAATGAAAACCAACACCAAACTGAAGCGTTCTGATAGTTTCACGAAAAAAAACTATCTCATCACATCACTCCATCCATCCATCCATCCATCATCCATTTATTGATCGATCTAGTCTAGTAACACTTTATAATAACGAGGTACTTTACCGGCTCTTGTCTGACTTCCGCGGGTCGATATTAAGTCAGCACAGCATTTTGTCCTCAGCAAGTAATACTGTTGTGTGCCTCCAATCTACTTATCGATATTGCTATAATAACGGCTAAGCGGTTAATAGTTATTTATTTTTAAAACTAATTTCTTTCAAATTAAAAATTTTCAATTCGATTAATCTCGACATTTTGCAACGATAGAAAAGACAAGAAGAAAAAAACGGTAAAAAAAGATACGTTATAGAAAAATGTTGATGTCCACGGAGAGTCGATCCCGCGTCACTCACTGGCGTCGTGGTCCGGCGTATTTCCAGAGGGCTACGTTAGTCAATAAATTTCCATAACAATAACCGTCACACGATAGACTACTAAATTTACCCTCGAAATCAATCGGAAGTACAGATAGCTGAAGTAGTACGGGGCAGTCATTTAGGACTAGGATACGACTGTTCCCTCCCTCTTTGACTACTACGCTGATTGTGTACTACCCGATAGCGCGGATGAGGACGAAATCTTCCTCCTATACGTAACATACGGTGACTCAGCATTTAAGTCTGGGTGTATGGCCGATTTTTAGTGTTTTGCATAAATTCAGCTAATTATCGCTGGTTCAAGTCACAGTCCCATCGACTTTTTATTTTATTTTTTTTCGATAAAGTTTATTTTGAAATGATTGTTTTTGTCTATTACATATTTTTTTACCGGTAAATTACACATTTTTTCGGTAAATAAAGTTTATTTCTAAATGATTGTTTTTTTCTTTTTGGTTCTGTTTTGTTTTTCGGTACAGATTATTTTCAATTTCTTTTAGTTTCCTTTCAGTTTCTGTATTTTTTTCCGATAGAGTTTCGACTATTTTCGGGAACCCTGGAGTTTTTTTTTGGAATTAACGCACCACCAAGATGTTTTATGGGTAATCACGGAACTACTCGTGCCCGACGGCAAGCAGCATTTCCCCTTTTATGTAGTTTTGTTTAAAGTCTTTTGCCACCCCGACCTACAGGCAAAATATTGCACCGGTTGCATTCTTTACAAGTCGAAAGTGGCCAAAACTACTGCCTAATTAGTAGGTCCTGGAATCTACCACAGACAGGCCAGAGACACAATCTCACTCCTGAATCTACGAGCATTTTGAAAATCTCGTCGTTGTGTAATCGCATCTAACCCCTGGATTCTTTCAGAAGAAGAATCCGTCTTCTGCGATTTTGTTCTTCACACCTTAATGTCACCGAGATAAAACATCATTCACTTCAACGACTATAAGTATCAATTAAAGCGTAAGAGCTTGCTAGAATAGCCCGGTGCGTGCCTCACTGTAAGAGGTTATTATACACGTGAAAAGAGATGGGTAGAATGTTCTACTTCATAAGTTAATCATAGGATGGCAGAATGGTCTAACGATAACGTTAATTGTAGCTAAAAATGCACGCAGAACAAGGCTTTGTAGTGGCTTGATGTTGTGCGCAATTATATATATATAACACAGGTTCCTCCCTGAAACAGCGCTGCACCAGAAAAATATGATTGACAGCAACCGCAGCAGCTATGAACTTATGGTGAGTACAGGGAGGGAAGGGAGGGGAATAGTGAGGGCATATGATTGGGCTTTTAAAGTTTTTCCCAAAACTGAATCACTGTATTTGTTTCGAGGATCGATGCGCCTAATAGGTGAGGTGCGTCTTATACACAAGAAAACACTGATGTGACAATTATAACTCAATCGTAATGGTTGATTTTATGAACATTGTAACTTACAATACCATGAAATAACATCTCGTGTATATTCGAACAAGGCGTTATTGATTGACATTATCTTTTCTATCGACAAATATTATTCGATAGAAATGCAGCCAAACATATGAGGCCTGTTTTCTTAAAATGGGTCTTGTTGACGAATCGAATACCCCTTTTGTAATAATAGTTCTCAATGATTGTGCTCCTAGCAACAAATTGACCTAAAAATGAAAACCAACACCAAACTGAAGCGTTCTGATAGTTTCACGAAAAAAAACTATCTCATCACTCCATCCATCCATCCATCCATTCATCCATTTATTGATCGATCTAGTCTAGTAACACTTTATAATAACGAGGTACTTTACCGGCTCTTGTCTGACTTCCGCGGGTCGATATTAAGTCAGCACAGCATTTTGTCCTCAGCAAGTAATACTGTTGTGTGCCTCCAATCTACTTATCGATATTGCTATAATAACGGCTAAGCGGTTAATAGTTATTTATTTTTAAAACTAATTTCTTTCAAATTAAAAATTTTCAATTCGATTAATCTCGACATTTTGCAACGATAGAAAAGACAAGAAGAAAAAAACGGTAAAAAAAGATACGTTATAGAAAAATGTTGATGTCCACGGAGAGTCGATCCCGCGTCACTCACTGGCGTCGTGGTCCGGCGTATTTCCAGAGGGCTACGTTAGTCAATAAATTTCCATAACAATAACCGTCACACGATAGACTACTAAATTTACCCTCGAAATCAATCGGAAGTACAGATAGCTGAAGTAGTACGGGGCAGTCATTTAGGACTAGGATACGACTGTTCCCTCCCTCTTTGACTACTACGCTGATTGTGTACTACCCGATAGCGCGGATGAGGACGAAATCTTCCTCCTATACGTAACATACGGTGACTCAGCATTTAAGTCTGGGTGTATGGCCGATTTTTAGTGTTTTGCATAAATTCAGCTAATTATCGCTGGTTCAAGTCACAGTCCCATCGACTTTTATTTTTTATTTTTTTTCGATAAAGTTTATTTTGAAATGATTTTTTTTGTCTATTACATATTTTTTTACCGGTAAATTACACATTTTTTCGGTAAATAAAGTTTATTTCTAAATGATTGTTTTTTTCTTTTTGGTTCTGTTTTGTTTTTCGGTACAGATTATTTTCAATTTCTTTTAGTTTCCTTTCAGTTTCTGTATTTTTTTCCGATAGAGTTTCGACTATTTTCGGGAACCCTGGAGTTTTTTTTTGGAATTAACGCACCACCAAGATGTTTTATGGGTAATCACGGAACTACTCGTGCCCGACGGCAAGCAGCATTTCCCCTTTTATGTAGTTTTGTTTAAAGTCTTTTGCCACCCCGACCTACAGGCAAAATATTGCACCGGTTGCATTCTTTACAAGTCGAAAGTGGCCAAAACTACTGCCTAATTAGTAGGTCCTGGAATCTACCACAGACAGGCCAGAGACACAATCTCACTCCTGAATCTACGAGCATTTTGAAAATCTCGTCGTTGTGTAATCGCATCTAACCCCTGGATTCTTTCAGAAGAAGAATCCGTCTTCTGCGATTTTGTTCTTCACACCTTAATGTCACCGAGATAAAACATCATTCACTTCAACGACTATAAGTATCAATTAAAGCGTAAGAGCTTGCTAGAATAGCCCGGTGCGTGCCTCACTGTAAGAGGTTATTATACACGTGAAAAGAGATGGGTAGAATGTTCTACTTCATAAGTTAATCATAGGATGGCAGAATGGTCTAACGATAACGTTAATTGTAGCTAAAAATGCACGCAGAACAAGGCTTTGTAGTGGCTTGATGTTGTGCGCAATTATATATATATAACACAGGTTCCTCCCTGAAACAGCGCTGCACCAGAAAAATATGATTGACAGCAACCGCAGCAGCTATGAACTTATGGTGAGTACAGGGAGGGAAGGGAGGGGAATAGTGAGGGCATATGATTGGGCTTTTAAAGTTTTTCCCAAAACTGAATCACTGTATTTGTTTCGAGGATCGATGCGCCTAATAGGTGAGGTGCGTCTTATACACAAGAAAACACTGATGTGACAATTATAACTCAATCGTAATGGTTGATTTTATGAACATTGTAACTTACAATACCATGAAATAACATCTCGTGTATATTCGAACAAGGCGTTATTGATTGACATTATCTTTTCTATCGACAAATATTATTCGATAGAAATGCAGCCAAACATATGAGGCCTGTTTTCTTAAAATGGGTCTTGTTGACGAATCGAATACCCCTTTTGTAATAATAGTTCTCAATGATTGTGCTCCTAGCAACAAATTGACCTAAAAATGAAAACCAACACCAAACTGAAGCGTTCTGATAGTTTCACGAAAAAAAAACTATCTCATCACTCCATCCATCCATCCATCCATTCATCCATTTATTGATCGATCTAGTCTAGTAACACTTTATAATAACGAGGTACTTTACCGGCTCTTGTCTGACTTCCGCGGGTCGATATTAAGTCAGCACAGCATTTTGTCCTCAGCAAGTAATACTGTTGTGTGCCTCCAATCTACTTATCGATATTGCTATAATAACGGCTAAGCGGTTAATAGTTATTTATTTTTAAAACTAATTTCTTTCAAATTAAAAATTTTCAATTCGATTAATCTCGACATTTTGCAACGATAGAAAAGACAAGAAGAAAAAAACGTAAAAAAAAAAAGATACGTTATAGAAAAATGTTGATGTCCACGGAGAGTCGATCCCGCGTCACTCACTGGCGTCGTGGTCCGGCGTATTTCCAGAGGGCTACGTTAGTCAATAAATTTCCATAACAATAACCGTCACACGATAGACTACTAAATTTACCCTCGAAATCAATCGGAAGTACAGATAGCTGAAGTAGTACGGGGCAGTCATTTAGGACTAGGATACGACTGTTCCCTCCCTCTTTGACTACTACGCTGATTGTGTACTACCCGATAGCGCGGATGAGGACGAAATCTTCCTCCTATACGTAACATACGGTGACTCAGCATTTAAGTCTGGGTGTATGGCCGATTTTTAGTGTTTTGCATAAATTCAGCTAATTATCGCTGGTTCAAGTCACAGTCCCATCGACTTTTATTTTTTTTTTTTTTTCGATAAAGTTTATTTTGAAATGATTGTTTTTGTCTATTACATATTTTTTTACCGGTAAATTACATATTTTTTCGGTAAATAAAGTTTATTTCTAAATGATTGTTTTTTTTCTTTTTGGTTCTGTTTTGTTTTTCGGTACAGATTATTTTCAATTTCTTTTAGTTTCCTTTCAGTTTCTGTATTTTTTTCCGATAGAGTTTCGACTATTTTCGGGAACCCTGGAGTTTTTTTTTGGAATTAACGCACCACCAAGATGTTTTATGGGTAATCACGGAACTACTCGTGCCCGACGGCAAGCAGCATTTCCCCTTTTATGTAGTTTTGTTTAAAGTCTTTTGCCACCCCGACCTACAGGCAAAATATTGCACCGGTTGCATTCTTTACAAGTCGAAAGTGGCCAAAACTACTGCCTAATTAGTAGGTCCTGGAATCCACCACAGACAGGCCAGAGACACAATCTCACTCCTGAATCTACGAGCATTTTGAAAATCTCGTCGTTGTGTAATCGCATCTAACCCCTGGATTCTTTCAGAAGAAGAATCCGTCTTCTGCGATTTTGTTCTTCACACCTTAATGTCACCGAGATAAAACATCATTCACTTCAACGACTATAAGTATCAATTAAAGCGTAAGAGCTTGCTAGAATAGCCCGGTGCGTGCCTCACTGTAAGAGGTTATTATACACGTGAAAAGAGATGGGTAGAATGTTCTACTTCATAAGTTAATCATAGGATGGCAGAATGGTCTAACGATAACGTTAATTGTAGCTAAAAATGCACGCAGAACAAGGCTTTGTAGTGGCTTGATGTTGTGCGCAATTATATATATATAACACAGGTTCCTCCCTGAAACAGCGCTGCACCAGAAAAATATGATTGACAGCAACCGCAGCAGCTATGAACTTATGGTGAGTACAGGGAGGGAAGGGAGGGGAATAGTGAGGGCATATGATTGGGCTTTTAAAGTTTTTCCCAAAACTGAATCACTGTATTTGTTTCGAGGATCGATGCGCCTAATAGGTGAGGTGCGTCTTATACACAAGAAAACACTGATGTGACAATTATAACTCAATCGTAATGGTTGATTTTATGAACATTGTAACTTACAATACCATGAAATAACATCTCGTGTATATTCGAACAAGGCGTTATTGATTGACATTATCTTTTCTATCGACAAATATTATTCGATAGAAATGCAGCCAAACATATGAGGCCTGTTTTCTTAAAATGGGTCTTGTTGACGAATCGAATACCCCTTTTGTAATAATAGTTCTCAATGATTGTGCTCCTAGCAACAAATTGACCTAAAAATGAAAACCAACACCAAACTGAAGCGTTCTGATAGTTTCACGAAAAAAAAAACTATCTCATCACTCCATCCATCCATCCATCCATTCATCCATTTATTGATCGATCTAGTCTAGTAACACTTTATAATAACGAGGTACTTTACCGGCTCTTGTCTGACTTCCGCGGGTCGATATTAAGTCAGCACAGCATTTTGTCCTCAGCAAGTAATACTGTTGTGTGCCTCCAATCTACTTATCGATATTGCTATAATAACGGCTAAGCGGTTAATAGTTATTTATTTTTAAAACTAATTTCTTTCAAATTAAAAATTTTCAATTCGATTAATCTCGACATTTTGCAACGATAGAAAAGACAAGAAGAAAAAAACGGTAAAAAAAGATACGTTATAGAAAAATGTTGATGTCCACGGAGAGTCGATCCCGCGTCACTCACTGGCGTCGTGGTCCGGCGTATTTCCAGAGGGCTACGTTAGTCAATAAATTTCCATAACAATAACCGTCACACGATAGACTACTAAATTTACCCTCGAAATCAATCGGAAGTACAGATAGCTGAAGTAGTACGGGGCAGTCATTTAGGACTAGGATACGACTGTTCCCTCCCTCTTTGACTACTACGCTGATTGTGTACTACCCGATAGCGCGGATGAGGACGAAATCTTCCTCCTATACGTAACATACGGTGACTCAGCATTTAAGTCTGGGTGTATGGCCGATTTTTAGTGTTTTGCATAAATTCAGCTAATTATCGCTGGTTCAAGTCACAGTCCCATCGACTTTTATTTTTTTTTTTTTTTTTCGATAAAGTTTATTTTGAAATGATTGTTTTTGTCTATTACATATTTTTTTACCGGTAAATTACACATTTTTTCGGTAAATAAAGTTTATTTCTAAATGATTGTTTTTTTCTTTTTGGTTCTGTTTTGTTTTTCGGTACAGATTATTTTCAATTTCTTTTAGTTTCCTTTCAGTTTCTGTATTTTTTTCCGATAGAGTTTCGACTATTTTCGGGAACCCTGGAGTTTTTTTTTTGGAATTAACGCACCACCAAGATGTTTTATGGGTAATCACGGAACTACTCGTGCCCGACGGCAAGCAGCATTTCCCCTTTTATGTAGTTTTGTTTAAAGTCTTTTGCCACCCCGACCTACAGGCAAAATATTGCACCGGTTGCATTCTTTACAAGTCGAAAGTGGTCAAAACTACTGCCTAATTAGTAGGTCCTGGAATCCACCACAGACAGGCCAGAGACACAATCTCACTCCTGAATCTACGCGCATTTTGAAAATCTCCTCGTCGTGTAATCGCATCTAACCCCTGGATTCGTTCAGAAGAAGAATCCGTCTTCTGCGTTTTTGTTCTTCACACCTTAAAGTCACCGAGATAAACCATCATTCACTTCAACGACTAAGTATCAATTAAAGCGTAAGAGCTTGCTAGAATAGCCCGGTGCGTGCCTCACTGTAAGAGGTTATTATACACGTGAAAAGAGATGGGTAGAATGTTCTACTTCAGAAGTTAATCATAGGATGGCAGAATGGTCTAACGATAACGTTAATTACTCGGGCCCAGGCCGCAGGCCGCCCGAGTTAGAAAATGCGGATTTCGGTAGTAGTAGTAGTAGTAGTAGTTTTGTTCGGCTTCAAAATGACGAGTATGCGACGTATTTAATCGTATCCGGAGTTTCAAGATTACTCCGCAGATTTGAAAAGATAAAGGAGACACAGGACTCAAGTAGATTATGAATCTTAGTTTTGAAAGCAGCTGTAGATCTTCAAGCTATTAAAAGGTCAGGATTCTAGTTCATCGTTCAATGACTAGAAGTGGTAAAAGGACTAGAAGCTCGCTTAAAATATATATTTTTTTAAACAAACGCGAGGCCGTTATCGGAACCATCTGACCTATGCAACCTCAAGACGTATCATGTTCGTACTCACCGGACTAATAGTCTCCCTCGTCACTCAACTGTCACTGATTGTCATGACGTCAGAGAAATTATATTGTATTGAAGAAGATGTCCTTGTTTTATTCGACGTTCGAACCGTAACTCGAACCCGAACTCGATTCCAAACTCGACGTTTCGGGATCTGAAGCTAGAGAGGGGGCCTTTACACAAACTCATCAAAATCAAATCAATTGAACTCAAAGTCAAAAGGTAATCAAATGAACTCAAAGGCAAATCAAATGAACTCGACACATACATGTATATACATAGTCTCCCTCGTCACGCAACTGTCAGTCATTGTCAGGTCTCTCCTCGCGCAGCTGACATTGTCCTTGTTCTTCAACCAACTGGCATTCATTTTCAAGTACTTCCTCGAACAACTGACATTTTCCTTTTCACAATGCCCGAGTGAACGCTCATTGAGCGTCTTGTTTTCTATAAACTGAAAACTATACATGCTTTGGAGATAAAACTTCACCAAAATGTTTAGTCCCTTGAGTGTGTGAAAATTTGATGTGGTTTATTGCATGTGCTGGGTCACGTGACAAATCACATGGCAACATATGTCCAAATATTTCAGCTTAAAATGGGGTACATAGAAACGTTGTTAAGAATAATGAATCAGATGTCAAAAAGTTACATTTAGAAAGGTCTTTCTAAATCCGCCTTTTAACGTTGTCCTTAATCATTAGTTATAGAGATAATTGATAAAACAGGTCACGTGACCAACCCAGTTATTTGCATATTTTTATTTTTCTCGTAAATGAGAATATGTAGACATCATTAAAAGGCGGGATTAGAAAGATATCTACCAAAGGTATTTACCGAAACATTAGTTAGTGTTCTAAGAAAAGTCTCTACGTACCCCATTTTCGATTAAATTTTTCAACCAGTCTTGGCCACGTGATTTGTCACGTGACACTTCATTTGCTATTATCGCGACTATATTTTCACAAATTCATGGGTCTTAGCATCTTGGAGAAGTTTCAGCTTCAAAGCATGAATAGTTTTCAGTTTATAGAAAATAATGTGTTTATGCTAATTAGGCTGAAATGTCAGGCCTTAATATACTTGAGATTGATCATTCTTCATCCATTCGCTCGTTCATTCTATTCACAAGTTCTTTACTTCCTTCCCTTTTCATTTCTTTATTTTATTCTAAGTATAACAACTGAGCTCTTAACTCAAACTGATTGCTCATACTGCCTTTTGTATTGCAATGGGAAGCCCGTGGGCAGAGGGCAGGTGCAAATAAAACCGGACAATTGATCAGGATATGAGTAGCTCATTTCCTTTGTTCGTTAATTCCTGTTTGGAAGCTATTTACTAAAATCCAAGAAAAATTCGCTGTTGAAAACACTAGAAATCAATTAGCCATTTCAAAAACGAGTGGAGGACTGGGAACTAGTTTTTAAAATTACTCTAATTAAAAAATGAACCCCATCACAAGAAAGAGCATATCAGAATTAGTAAGTTTCAGGAGTTTGATAGGGTTTGGACAAGTAGTAAATGAACTGCAGACATTCAAAAACTGCAAAAATTACAAAGAAATGTATGGTTACGGGGGACACTTGTCCCTGGTAAACATACATTTCTTTGTAATTTTTGAGATGTTTGGAAAGCTGTTACTCGTTCAATATCTAACTAAACCTATCGAAACTTTGTAAACTTACTAATTCTGATATGCTCTTTCTTGTGATGGGGTTCATTTTTTAATTAGATTAATTCTAAAAACTCGTTCCCAGTCCTCCACTCGTTTTTGAAATGGCTAATTTTTATGTTCCTTTTCTGGTTCCTCGTTTTACCCAAACTTTGGAGGTATCCATGGCAACTTCAAGGTGTAATATAAGCCGATGTTTACCTAAAAGCGCGTAAAGATTTCTTGCGCTAGTGTTTGCTTTGTTCTTACAACGATCTAATTGCTTTCTAAACGAAGTACAACCTTTTGTTGATAATGACAGGAGACCTATCTAGAATTATAATTTGTCAAGATCTGCAATACCAACCAATGAAGTCGAGATCTCCCGTGGGAACCATCAACCAGTGACTACATTACTGAATACGACAGTCAGCGATTGTTTTTGGAAATATTAGATTTACACTTCGTTTTGAAGCTGTTAATAAGCCAAGGTCGTTGAATAGTTTGTGTATGATCAATATGCCTTACTTGACTGTTAACCCTTGAGCAACTCTGTAAATCATCAACTGAATTCCATCACTTAAAAGCGGGCCAAAGGACTTCATACTTTAACAAGTACAACTTCCTTCGACGCTACAATTTGCATCCAAGAAAACAGTACCACGAGTTTCTTGAAAGAGTTCATGCCGAACAGGGTCAAACAAACAGTTTCAACAAAGATTCAATATCCTTAGTACAAGACGTAAATTAACGTTTACAAATTTGGACAAACAATGATGGAGCGCCGGTCATGGAGTTGTCATATCGTCTTGCTTTTTAATTTAACTTATGTTGAGTTTATAATCCGGCGTTTTTGACGGCGAAAGAACTCTAAAGAGTTTAACATCTCTATAAAATACACAATGGCATTCTCTACTATTTCTGCTATGAACAGTTTCTAGAGATAAATGGAGGAAGGTGCTATAAATCCTCAGAACCAAGTGATGAAATACAAGGCAGAGACGCCGAGTACGGTTGCTGAAAGTGTAGACATTCAACAGAAAAACAAAGATGAACTCGAAGATTCGGACTCCCAGTGTGACACCCCACCGCTTCACAGGTACACTAATGCCTCCTGTTGAATAATTTGACAAAATACAGTGAAAATATTGTGGTTTATTACTAATGAATCAAATATCTTTACGTGAATGTGTGTTATCGTAATTGACAACACGCGTATCACCGCAAGTAAACTAAGTCTCAACGATAATGTTTTACTTTCTCTTCTTTACCCCATCAATATCTGCTAATCTACGCCATTATAAGGCTTTCAAATCCATACAACTGTTAGTATTCGTAATGTCTTCAGAATATAATTCTAGCATTTTTATATTTCTACGTTTTGTTTTGTTTTTGTTTTTTCTTCGGCGAACGCGCGCGCGCTCATGCAGATAAAATTGTAATACATATTTTTCAGGTTTTTTTCGTTTTCTTGATATGTTAATTAAATTATAAACCTGTTAGGTTCTTATTAACACCAAGGAAATCATTGAAGTGTTAATCAGCTGGTATTTACATGAAAGATTTCATCTACATCACGAAAAGCAAATTGCATGATAACATCAGCCCTTCCTAAACCTAATATTACTAATGCCGGCTGTCAGATTTTAATTTAGTTCATTTATTATTGTTTATATGCACTTTGTAATATGACCCCTCTACACTCAATCTTTAATTGCATTGTTTATAAACTACAGAAATGATATCATAATTGTGAAATGAACTGGTCCATACTCATTCAAAGCTCATTCCACAAAAAAATAATTGTTTTCTTGGATTGCTGGTTTCAATTTTTTGAGGGTTGTTTTAGGTTAGGTTAGGTTTTATGGTGGATATATGTTATGTTTGAACTGAAAGGAAGTAGATTATGAAAGTAAAACAATGCCCTAACAAAATTAAACCAGTGAAAAATGTTAATTTGACCATCTTATTTTTGTTTCCCAAAAGTGATGAAACGAAATTGTCAAGGCCATCGTCATTCCATTCTGGTTTGTCAACAATGTCCACAACCGACAGTGACATAGAGAGTGCAACTACAGACAGTATCAAAGTGGTTGTCAGGTAAATACTAGAGGTTATATGATCAATGTTCATCTATCTATTTATTACACTAATTGTCTGTTACTTTTGGTATTTGTCAATGAAATTTCAGAAATCAAACAATATTTATTTTTCAAACATTTCACAGAATGCCAATCCTTTTTGTTTCATAATATTTATGTCAACATAATTTATATAGGTTTTTATATAGGTTGGGGGCATTCAGTCACAAAGGAGTGTTTAAGGAATCATCTTCATTACTTTCTAGATATTAAATCAGTAATTTTTGACAACAAGGAAAAACTTTGAAAATGAAATAAAATTCTGAAGCAGTCATTTTTATTCAGGTTTTACAACGGTTATTTTGTTGTTACATGACAGGTGGTGTTTTTCTGATATTTGTACAACAGTATCAGCTATATGATCTATATTGTTTATTGGTTTCCTAGGTAACTGAGTTGTTGTTATTGTTTTGATGCTATTTTAGAGTACGCCCACTAAATGCATCTGAATGCGCAAGAAATGACAAGAACATCATCAAATTCCCCGGCAATGGGGCACTTTGGGTAAATATTGGCCTTAACTAAAATAGACTGTCCTTCATTGTTGTTCTCTGTGAGGAAATGGGGCAGGGAAACAATACAATAAGTTATATTTCATTATAAAAATAGATGGTACAACTGCCTTTCATTTAGGTCTCTGAGAGGAAATGGGGCAGGAAAATAATACAATTACAATACTTTATTTTTCATTATAAAAATAGATGGTGCAACTGCCTTTCATTGTAGTTCTCCGTGAGGAAATGGGGCAGGGAAACAATACAATACAATACTTTATTTTTCATTATAAAAATAGATGGTACAACTGCCTTTCATTTAGGTTTCTGAGAGGAAATGGGGCAGGAAAATAATACAATACAATACTTTATTTTTCATTATAAAAATAGATGGTACAACTGTCCTTCATTGTTGTTCTCCGTGAGGAAATGGGGCAGGGAAACAATACAATACAATACTTTATTTTTCATTATAAAAATAGATGGTACAACTGTCCTTCGTTGTTGTTCTCCGTGAGGAAATGGGGCAGATCGTCGAGAAACAATACAATACAATACTTTATTTATCATTATAAAAATAGATGGTACAACTGCCTTTCATTGTAGTTCTCCGTGAGGAAATGGGGCAGGGAAACAATACAATACAATACTTTATTTTTCATTATAAAAATAGATGGTACAACTGCCTTTCATTGTAGTTCTCCGTGAGGAAATGGGGCAGGGAAACAATACAATACAATACTTTATTTTTCATTATAAAAATAGATGGTACAAATTCTCCGTGAGGAAATGGGGCAGGGAAAAAACAATACAATACAATACTTTATTTTTCATTATAAAAATAGATGGTACAACTGCCTTTCATTGTAGTTCTCCGTGAGGAAATGGGTAGACCCAAGCTATTAAAAAAGACAATTCTGCATGTAATGGCTTTACCAGTATTGTAATAATATAAATAGTCAATAAATGATTATAAATGATATATATTGATGAAGGGAACAGGATGGCCATACATAACTCTAAATGGAGGTGAGATGGGTATTATATATATATAACCAATGTATATTACTTTCATCATAGTTGTTTTGCATTTGTTTTTGTATTTGTGGGCAACTCAGCTAATTAATCCCTTAATTTGTCAATCCTAAAGGATGAGGAGAAGTAAAATGATAGCCATACAGCCGACATATGACATCAACACAGTTGAATGTTATGTACATGAAAGTTTAGAAGATATTTGTAATGATTGTTTATAAATTCCTTTTTATAGATTGACAACAACTTTGGCCAGATTAAGCCTTTTACCTTCAATGCAGTTTTTGAGGAAAACACAAACCAAGCTGAAATGTTTGAGAATTGTGGTATCAAACATCTTATTAATATGGCTCTTGAAGGGTGCGTGCTTGTTTTCCACTTGCTATACCACCAATAATAATAATATTGCATATTATGACTATGTGTCACTGTCTGAGTTTCACTTCAAATGTTTGGGTGGGATCCCTGTGGTAAGGATTCTTTGTAAGAGCACAGGGAGCCCATAACAGGTATTTACCTAATAAAGTGTTTTTACAATATTTCATATCCCACAGATACTCATCCACAGCCTTTGCGTTTGGTCAAACTGGATCAGGAAAGACTCACACAATCACTGGACCTATGAATGCAGTAAATACATTACTTTAATACTTTTACATCAATGACTTCTTGAAATAAAATAAACTATGTTTATGATTTCTCTGTTTTAGGACGGTTTAAGTTTTCATGCTAAAATGTTACCAAGTCCAGAAATGTTAGGGTTAATAGAAAGGTAGGGTTGTTTTATGTGATAGTTAAAATATGAGTGGGAGACATGGAGACATTTATGGGCATTTAAAAGGGTGAGCCGCGGACGACCCCTTTTGATGTCCATAAAGGTCGGACGCGAATATTTTAAACTCACTTATCAAATCCAACAATGCATCACTCCATGTTTTGCTCTAATTTTGAAGAAACAAATTGATTTGACTGAGAAAATCCAAGTTAAAGTTGAATGCAAATCAGGACGAATCTCTTGCCGATTTAAAGATACTCGTTCCGCTTTTGCTTTCTATTGTATTTTGCTCATTAATTATTCATGAATTTGATAATGATTGATATTGTTTGCTGTAAAATTAAAAAAGAACCTGATCTCACATGTATCACACATCTACAAATATAACATACATGTAGTGGAACAGGGAATAATTCCATCAGACTACTTACAGTCTTTTTAGTCCTGTTATTATTAAGTTGCAAATATAATCTGAGCATGTTATCTATTTGTTGTACACCAATGATCAAGTGTCAAGCAGTGATTGTTTAATGTTTCAGGTCATTTCAGTACATGTTTGATATGATGGACAAGAAATCAGAGCAGGGTAACTTTACTCTAAGGGCATCTTATTTAGAAGTCTACAATGAAAGGGTAAAGAACTATACAGATTATGATATAGCCTGCATAGCTGATGCTAGGGGGAGGGGAGAGTAGGAGGGGAGCTCGAGAGTAGGATGGGAGGGGGGAGTAGGAGGAGGGGTAACTTTACCCTAAGGGCTCTTATTTAGAAGTCTACAATGAAAGGGTAAAGAACTATACAGATTATGATATAGCCTGCATAGCTGATGCTAGGGGGAGGGGAGAGTAGGAGGAGGGGTAACTTAATCTCTTCTTCCCCTGTCACTCCCTCCATCTCTCCCTCCTTGCACTAGATACGCAGGCTAGTATCACAATTCAGTACATAAAATCAACCGCTTCCACCATTATCTATCCCCACCCACCATTTCTCATAATTTCCATAATTAGCGTTATAGAATATAATATTTATATATTTATCATATGGCAAATAAATAAAATTAGTCAATTGTGATTGGTCCATTAGGACGATTAGCGGTCCATAACTTCCCGTACGGACCGTAGTGAATGAAAACATCCTTTTTGTGTGTATTTGTTGGTGCAGAAGCCATCATAATAAACACCTTATTAACCTCGTTTGCTCGGTCCGTACCGTAAGTTATGGATCCCTATTTTACACTCTTTTTGAAAACTCAGTTCAGTACGGACCTCACACTCGGTTAATAAGATACTGATATAGTATAGATATTCATTACTTTGACGAGCTTTCTTTGAGCACGTACACTGTTCGAACACTATTCTCTAATCTTATGTTGCTGTAGGTTAAAGATTTGTTAAATCCATCCAGTACGCACGACTCTCTACCTGTGCGCTGGTCACGTGACAGGGGTTTCTACGTTGAGAATCTGTTTTACGTGGAGTGCGATACATTGGATGATCTCACTGCTGTACTCGAAGAAGGTAAACTTTGTTACCAACAATAATCACTGATGAAAACTAATTAAATATTTCAATACTGAATGGCAACAACCGCACTCGGCTATAACTAAACGCGTCTCAACCAAGACCGTTGTTCTCTAGTTCAATGTTTACTACAGCCAGCCAGTGCGGTTTGACATCACTACAATTGCATTATAGCTGGTAGCGTCTTCAAGTATCGAATAAAAACTCGGATTTGATGTTTTTCAGTGGAATCAGCGTTGTTGTTACAGTTGTTGTCGTTTCTTTTCGAACCTATTTGAGATTTGTTCTACAAGTACTAAGTTAAAATAACAGTAATTGAATGTATAACACTTCTATATATAGCGCATTGTATATAAAATTAATGTTTTATGCTATTTACAGTAATGAATAAGCGTTATATTGTTGAGAAAGATAGAGTTTATTGCTTCTATTCATGTATAATGCTTGTTTTTATTAGGCTTAAAGTATCGACAAGTTGGCTCTCACGGTATGAACGATCACTCAAGTAGAAGTCATAGTCTATTAACTGTGTATTTAGACATTGAAACGGTAAGCTTCATTGTGATCCTTTGAACTAATAAGCAGTGATAATTTGAACAACATTTCCTTTCATTTAGTAACATACAAGAACAAGGAAATAAGTATGTATGATTATGTTACAGGTTGATCCTAGTGACGAGTCGGGAATTCCCATCCTAAGACATGGCAAGATAAGCTTTGTTGATTTAGCAGGTATACATCCTTCTTTACACATATCTATATCATCCCCCGTATTCTGTATGCTTGTAGCTAGAGTCGTTTTCATATGAGTTGGAAACCTATACGGCACGGAGTTACATTCACGGTACGGCACGCAAAATCATTGCTCAACCAATCAGAATGCTTGGACACGGTCACCGCACGGCACGAACCATACCGTAACAATTTCCCACTCATTCGAAAACGACTCTTAATGCACCGTTGATACGGTACCCTGATAAGGTCCCGTTGGGTTCCTAATTTGTGTCTATGATATATTGATAGGAAGTGAAAGAGTAAAGGAGACCAAATCTGTTGGAGAATCATTCACGGAATCACAAAATATCAACAAGAGTTTGTTGACACTAGGTAAGCCTGCCAGGAAACAGTTCCCCCCAATAGTTGGAAGGCGCGCGCAACGACTGGTATGGGAACGAGAAGGGAAGGGAAGGAAAGGGAAGGAAAGGGAAGGAAAGGGAAGGAAAGGGAAGGAAAGGGAAGGAAAGGGAAGGAAAGGGAAGGAAAGGGAAGGAAAGGGAAGGAAAGGGAAGGAAAGGGAAGGAAAGGGAAGGGAAGAAAAGGAAAGTGAAGGGAAGAGAAGGAAAGAGAAAGGAAGGGAAGGAAAGGGAAGGAAAGGGAAGAAAAGGAAAGTGAAGGGAAGAGAAGGGAAGAGAAGGGAATGGAAGGGAAGAGAAGGAAAGGGAAGAGAAGGGAAAAGAAGGGAAGAGAAGGGAAGGGAACGAGAAGAGAAAAGAAGGGAAGGAAAGGGAAGAGAAGGAAAGAGAAGGGAAGGGAAGGAATGGAAGGGAAGAGAAGGGAAGGAAACTGCTTGTCCTTCCCCGATCTCTCCCATTAGAACACCTAGAGCAGCCTATTGCTCGTTGTGTGTTTGCGCCGCTATAACTACTGCGCCATTTGTATTCCGTAGGAAACTGCATCTCAGCTTTGAGTGATGCTAAGAAAAGAACAGGTCACATACCTTATCGTGATAGCAAACTTACCAAACTACTTGCTGATAGTTTAGGTGGTGATGGAGTTACACTTATGGTAAGGACAACAGACCCCTAGCACTAATGGTTTTAGCAACTTTGAGCGGGTAATTTTCAACCGTTTCACGTCGTTTGCCCCCCTGACAAAGCAAAAATGATACAAAAAAGTAAAAGAACGGTACTATTTATTTGCTGTTAAATACGTACTGCCCCCCCCCCCCCCCCCCATAAACGTGTATAACCATGATTGATCATGTGTCTTTAGATCGCTTGTATTTCACCGTCATCCTACGTTGTGTCTGATACTCTGAATACACTACGCTATGCTAATAGAGCCAAGAAAATTAAAAACAAACCTGTTGTACAAATGGTAAGTTACATTCTATCAGTAAACACTCCAATGGTAATCCAACGCCAGTCAAAGACTTTGTATGACAATAACACTTTATTTAACGAGGATGTACAGATAAAGCTATGCTTTTTTCCAATCTGGTCCTCCTAAGTAATTACTAATGATAAAATTATAAATATATGTACAAACTTCAAATATGATTGATTCTAAATACTATATTGAGTCCTGACTTGTGAATGGTTACATGCTTTTTACGACACTCAACACAGTCAGCCCAACCATTCTTCTGAGTGCACGCGTCTTTTTTGATGGGTTTCCTGTGGTAGAGCGCGCGCGCGATACGTATTATATTGGGCTCCCTGTGCTCGTCCCGCAAGATCACCCGCACAAATACAGTATTGAAAGTTTTCTTTTTTATTCACCGTGTTAGCATACGTTTGATACTCGGCCACGCGTCAATATGAATTATGTCACACTCTTCTCTTATTCCTGCTTCGTTAGGATCCAAAGGAAAAACTTATCATCAGTTTAAAGCGTGAAATCAAGTTACTGCGAACAGAAAACAATTACTTTCGTCAACAGGTAAAAGAGCAATGTTTTGTTCTGATCGGTAATGACGGCGGCGTCGTTGTCTGTATCGGTGCTTGTGATGTAACTGCTGTTGTTAGAGTCGTTTTCGTATGAGTGGGAAGTAGTTATGGTACGGTTCGTGCCGTATCCAAGCATTCTGATTGGTTGAGCAATGATTTTGCGCACTGTGATTGGTTGAATAGACGTGCCGTAGGTTCCCACTCATACGAAAACGACTCATATATATTTGTGGTTGTGATAAGTTTTACAACTGTAAATATGTTGTCTTTTGTTGTTATCAGTGTTTATGATATCGTCGTTGTTGTTGTTATCAGTGTTTATGATATCGTCGTTGTTGTTGTTGATAATGTTATTGTTATTGTTTATCTAAATAGCGTTAGTATTTATTTTCAGCTTGGTTTACCCAGTAGTGAATCGCAGACAACTATAAAGAGTACAGAACAAAATAACAACAAACCTATCCTAACACTTAAAGAACCTTCTAAGATGATAAGTAAGTACAACAGATCGGTTTGATTACCGGTACTTATCACATAGACAACTATAACGAGTACAGAACAAAATAACAACAAACCTATCCTAACACTTAAAGAACCTTCTAAGATGATAAGTAAGTACAACAGATCGGTTTGATTACCGGTACTTATCACATAGACAACTATAACGAGTACAGAACAAAATAACAACAAAAACCTATCCTAACACTTAAAGAACCTTCTAAGATGATAAGTAAGTACAACAGATCGGTTTGATTACCGGTACTTATCACATAGACAACTATAACGAGTACAGAACAAAATAACAACAAACCTATCCTAACACTTAAAGAACCTTCTAAGATGATAAGTAAGTACAACAGATCGGTTTGATTACCGGTACTTATCACATAGACAACTATAGCGAGTACAGAACAATCCTACAATAGTTTCCGCGTGGATTCTCACTGAGGAAACGTAGCCTAGAGGACAGACGTGGAAGAGACAAGGGAGTTGAAAGAAGAAGGGGACGAGAGGGAAGGGGTGGGGACAGGAAGAATGAAAGGTGGGACACAGTTCTAATGATAAGTGAGAGGACAGACGTGGAAGAGACAAACAGACGTGGAAGAGACAAGGGAGTTGAAAGAAGAAGGGGACGAGAGGGAAGGGGTGTGGACAGGAAGAATGAAAGGTGGGACACAGTTAAGAGGACAGACGTGGAAGAGAAAAGGGAGTTGAAAGAAGAAGGGGACGAGAGGGAAGGGGTGGGGACAGGAAGAATGAAAGGTGGGACACAGTTAAGAGGACTGACTTGGAAGAGACAAGGGAGTTGAAAGAAGGAGGGGACGAGAGGGAAGGGGTGGGGACAGGAAGAATGAAAGGTGGGACACAGTTAAGAGGACTGACTTGGAAGAGACAAGGGAGTTGAAAGAAGGAGGGGAAGAGAGGGAAGGGGTGGGGACAGGAAGAATGAAAGGTGGGACACAGTTCTAATGATAAGTAAGAGGACTGACTTGGAAGAGAAAAGGGAGTTGAAAGAAGGAGGGGACGAGAGGGAAGGGGAGGGGACAGGAAGAATGAAAGGTGGGACACAGTTCCCCTGATGATAAGTATGATTGTATATTGATATAGATTCTTGTTTGTTGTAGACAAATCACGTAGTTTGTTGGTGATAGAAGATGAAAGAAATAAGCTCACTACTGCAAGGTAAGACATCTTTGATAGACAGGCAGACAAACAGACAGACAGACAGACAGACAGACAAACAGCATGATCGTGCCATAGAGAGCAGATTACCACAAAGGTCAGATGAAAGCTGAATATCATGTAGAAATAAGTCGGGCTACGTACTTCTCCCCCCAACCCCCCCCCCCCCCCCCCCCCCCGAAAATCACCACCGTGGGAGCTTCGAAATACTGTCAAAATATATGAACCAACGAACGAATCAATGGATTAATAAACGAATCAATGAACGATCAAAAGAACGAATGAATGGTTAAATGGGACAAACGAACGAATGAATGGTTAATTAAATGGGACAAACGAACGAATGAATAAATGGAACGAACGTCTATGTGCATTATTCATTTCAGCTTAACCGCTGGGGCAAATAGTGGTTTATATGATATGTTACAAGAATATATGATGGAAAATGAACATTTAAGGTGAGTCGGTAATGTGTTGGTGATATATCATGTTTTACTTGTTATCCTAACTGTTTATCATCACATCAAGGTCTGAAAATAGTGAACTTCATAAATCACGAGAAGAAGTATCAAGACAGCAGGAGGTATACCGTGCTTCCTTGACTTTTATTGTTCGTCGCATTTTATCAATCAGATAATCCACTGTTCAGTAACTCAGTAATTAGATATGTTTTGTGCCCTCTGATTTAACCTACCAAAGCAGCCTGGCTACACTGGAGCTCCTTCAAACCAGCGCGCGACTAGTTCCAATATATATTCACTATTCTCATATTCTAAAACTGAATTATATTTTCAGATTGTTTCACGAGAAAATGAACGATTACTAAAGAAACTTGAGGATCTCGAACGGTAGCTATACATTCTTTGTTATAACGCTTCGTCATCTATATGATAACATATTTGCTTTTCTACGCAGAGTTTTCGTATCGTCTCCGATGTCCTTGAGAACGCTGTCGGGAGTCGAACGCGCCCGATCGTTACCCGAAGGTGCTGCAGAGAGGATGAGTTTTGCCGGATCGGCTGGTCAACGATCGACACCTCATTCTTTAGATCTTACTCGAACTGTAGTAAATCCTGGTAAGGGCGTTTAAAATATAGACTGACTGACTGAATGAATTGATGAATGAATGAGTTAGTGGATGAATGAATGAATGAATGAGATAGTGGATGAATGAATGAATGAGATAGTGGATGAATGAGATAGTGGATGAATGAGATAGTGGATGAATGAGATAGTGGATGAATGAGATAGTGAATGAATGAATGAGATAGTGGATGAATGAATGAATGAATTAGATAGTGGATGAATAGTATTATGAATGAACCGAATGAATGTTTAAAAACCGAAGTGAATGTAACCGCAGCAATAGTGGATTGAATGAGAAAAGTCTTGCAACACATGAGATAGAGCTTGTATTATATATTATAGCAAAGCATAGATGAATTATAGTGGTTACGTTATATTATAGATTCACATAAACTGAAGATTCGACACAGATCATCATCAGAGCCGTCGTCACTCACGTTTCCACCACTTAGGAATGGTCCCTACCCTAACTACACCAATCATACATGGCGGTCTGATAGTGGTCTCAAAGGTAACAACTACGACTAGATCTGTAAATTATATACAGTGGAACCTCTATATAACGGCCACCCTCGGGACTTTGCAAAGTGACCGTTATATAGAGGTATAATTTACAGAGCTTGACTGACAAAAAAAATCGGGACCTTGAAAAATGGCCGCAGAATAGAGGGTGGCCGCTTAATAGAGGTCCGTTATATAGAGGCTTCACTCTAATCGATTTCACACAATATTGCTGTTTAGAGAACAACAGCAGTCATCCCAGTTACTCGTCAGCTGAAGGGAACCCTAACCGTGGAACTTGGAGTAAATCATGTCCCGCCAAACTGTAAGTTCTTACAGCGGTGTTCAACATACATTACGCGGGCTCAGGAGTTCAAACGTCAAGTTTAGACTTTCGACACTCAGCCGTATAACTGAACGTTGGCCGGTCGTCGGTCGGTCGGTCGGCCGGCTT
The DNA here is from genome assembly GCA_033675265.1 of Actinostola sp. cb2023. NCBI lineage: Eukaryota > Metazoa > Cnidaria > Anthozoa > Actiniaria > Actinostolidae > Actinostola > Actinostola sp. cb2023. Next base: position 498,245 of record JAUJYZ010000974.1, read on the forward strand.
TCGTGCACTCAAGCGCTCGGAAGTTTGATTGACAGAAGCCAAAACTCCCGAAACGAAGTCGGCGTTTGAACTTCTGCAATTCAATCTTCGCAATTCAGCCTTCTGGCTGCAAAGTTTTAAGTTCAATAAACTATCTATCTTTCTGCACGAGCCCGCGGAATCATTTTGAAAACCGCTGTCAATCCTTGGAAAGTAAGTTTGTCAGAATTCTTTACCCCGTTATTGATAGAGGAGCAAAAAACGCATCGAAAATTGGAATATGCATGCATAGACACTTATAACATTACAATGTAATGCACCATGCAATGAAGAGAGTGCAGAGGCGTAGCCAGGAGTTTCCACTGGGGGTCACACTCCATATCGTTCACCACCAAATCCCCTCCCTCCCCTCCTCAAACCTGATAAATTTAAAGAGTAGACCCGGAGGAAGGGGGGGTCACCCTGCACGCTGCGACCCCCCTGCCTATGCCCCTGGAGTGAGAAGGGAGACGGTGGTCCCTTTCAAAGATCATATAAATCATTATCATCGCCATCATTATCATTGCTATCATTATCATCATCATGAGATTGCCAAACTATCTCATGCAGGATTTACCTATTCTCTCCTATCTTTCCTCCAGTCGAAGACCACCATTGGCACCAGATAAGCACCAAGGAGGATACGCCCAAATGTTTGCTAAAAACCGAGAAAAGAAATCAAAAGACAATAGACACAATGTTGCTATGCAACCAACTAACCAACCAGTGAAGGCACTCAATACGCATGCGCAAAACTTTACAAGTTCTTCTCAAAGTGTCAAATGTTATGCCGATTATTCCAGCCCCGCCCTACAACCATATCAGACGATAGACACCATAGGGGATCAATCGACTAACTATACTGGTATGACATACAGTAATAACAACAATAGTCGACAGTATGGTAAGTAATCTATAGTTGTGAGTCAAGATGATTGCTTGTAGCAAGTGCTCACTTCAGGGATACAGGGTATTATAACGAGGGCCCACGAAGAGAGAGGGGCAGGTACAGGGCAATAGCCCCACCACTTTTTTGTCCACAGGTAGTAAAATTTTTAAGGAAATATTTAAAAATGGTATCGTGATTGCGACCCTTGTACGGAAGAAACATTTTAGCCCAACCACTTTTAAGCTTGCTCGGCGGGCCCTGATAACATGGTCGCCCATCTCTGTGTTGTTTAAAACATGTGTGCACGTGATGGAGAGAGATTTTGATCGTTTATTTTACTTTGTTACAGTACCGAGTTCTACACAAGCAAATGAGAGCCTGCAACAAGAAATAGGAAGCATTGACTCACAAATCCACTATTATCAATCTATCAACCAAGGAATGCATGGCAAACCACACACATGACAGTAATGGTGTACAGTGTCAGTGACACGCCCTCCCCTGCGTTTTGAGTCCCCCTGTTCCTACCGGGGCTTCAAAACTGGCTCGAGTATAGTCACATACTCGCCCTAACGATGTCCCAGGTACAGGATGCTCTATCAAAGTAGCCAAACCATTAGATATTCCACACGAGATCCGCCGTCCAATAAATCCACCACGAACATTGTTAACTAAAGCAGCACTTATTTGTTTTGACATTTTGTAAAGAAGAAAGGACCATACTACAGTTATGTTGGTTTATATATAGATTTGTAATATTATTATTATAATAATGCATTGGTAGGTTTGCCAGCTCAATAAATAACTGAACTATCTCTCGCCTACTAACTTATAAACTGTAGTCTTTGTGATACTAGAAAGTTAATTTTCAGGGGGGGCGCGGCGGGTGTATACTAGTACACTAGGTTATTATTATCAGGCAACGTTTGTGACAACGTTTTTGGCTAAAAGTGGGGGGCAGCCCTCCCCCCGCGATCCCTGGTACTCTCTAAGTGGGATGTACGTTTGAACCAATCAAATGTTATCAGCACGCAAAGTACTACTGGGAAATATCACGTGACAAATGCATTTTACGACAGAAAAATACAGACACGTGCACTGTGCATATATTGACTCGCGCTACCACAGGTAGCCCGAGTAATAATGAACAACATATATAAATGGAAAACGAACGGACCATCAACTTCATCATGCGATAAGTTGCCATGGTTTCAACTTGTGAACCAATTGAATCACGAAACCTAGCCACGACCGGGATTGACTGGACTTTGTGACCCGACCAGTGAGCAAACTGCAGATTTAGACGGTAGCCCGAGTAATAACTGTAATTTTTTATAAAGCCCCTCCAGCTTACACAAATAACCTCTTTACGTGATATTTACTGCATGAGCGGCCGTGTTGTATCGGTAGGCTCGGATCTATATCTCCGATACAACACGGAAGCGAATGCTGTATAAATGGCCTCTAAATCTCCATCCCAATTTACCTTGATTTAAAACAGTATTACACGAAATCTAAGCAAATAACACAAGAAAATTACAGAACTTTCTTGTATAGGTACTTTTGACGTCACTGTCATGCGCAGGATACACCTCAAGTCATCCCACATTGGAGAAAGTTTGTAAATTGGGACGGAGGTTTAGAAGCCATTTACAGCATTTGCGTCCGTGTTGTATCGGAGATATATATTCCTCGCCGTATATCTACCGATACAACACGGCCGCTCATGTCACTTACAGGGGCGCCTATTTCAAATTTCGTATTAAAGGGGGGCGCTTACTCGAGTGAGCGTTTAATCGATCAAATACGGTAGTCTAATACTGAGTCGTATATGATATTATCAATCAAGACGCATGTCTCTGTTATCAATCGCAGCGGCTTTATTATATATTTTGTAAATTGAGAATAACGGGAAAAACATAGAATAAATATATAACTACAGCTTTATTATAAATAGTTTTCTCTACCAAATATTCATAAAAGCATTACATTATTATTATTGGTGGCTCGCTTTGTATTCCCTGCATCTCTTAACGATGTCCTTCGACTTCGTTTTTAAAGAATTACATTATTTTATTTTTTTGTTTTTTGTTTTGGGGGAACTTTGGAAGTTTTTGACGAGCGAGGAATGGGAAACAACACCTGCTCTGCAGGCTATCCTCGACAATCCTCGACTACTTGTTTCAACACGTTTTCTAACAGAAATGCGAATCTTTTCAGTTTCATTCGTACGCTATTGCTGCACATTTGATGGCTGTAAAACAACTTTATAGTTGACGCAGGATATACACAAAGTCATCCCCGGCAGCAGAGTCGCTTGCTTGCTTGTAGTTGACGTGTTCCGCAATTCCCGGTGATTTATACGAGTACTCACTGCAATTCCCGGTGATTTATACGAGTACCCACTGCAGCTATACGGGGCGTGTATTCAATATTGAATTGTTGAAGAAAGGTTGCCCTGTCAAATATCCTACAGTTGTAATAAAGATTAGTTGAGCGGGATTCATTTACATGGGTCAAAAACAGCAAATATTCAACTAAACCGCGGTTAAGCGAAGAGATTCGAGATCGTCAATCAATTTACACGAGGCGTTCGTGACCTACCTAAGGCACGGTTTATTTTCTCTCGTTGAACCTAGACTGTGAGCAGTCCCTCTTTTCCCTCCAGACTCAGTCGAACGAGAGAAAAAACCGATCCCGGGAAAAACCGATCCGCGTCCACGGGATTCTAAAACTGACTCGTCTTCACTGAGTCTGGAGGGAAAAGGAGGGACTGTTCGCAGACTAGTTGAACCTATTGTGACTAAATATGTGACAATAGCAACAACACGTAATACAATGACTTACTCGCATTACTCTGCCTTTAGTTTCAATGGGTAAACTTAGTGATACAAAGACACTGATGATAGCTGTAGTAGCATATACACCAAGGGCTAAATCAACAGAATAACGGAGCAGAACCTGCAACAAGATTACGTATTCAGTAGATAAGCAGAGCCACTACCAACCAGCCCGTTAATTATCCACAACCAAATTACAATATCAGGGCAACGCGCCCAAAACACACCAAAAATGACCCAAAGTCCGCAGCTCAACCACCCACCTACCGGCCAACCACCCACCTATCGGCCAACCACCCACCTATCGGCCAACCACCCACCTATCGGCCAACCAAAGATCACTCAATTAACTAAATAATGTAAATTAACCAAAGCAAACTGTTTCTACTGTATAAACTGCTTATAGTGTAACTAATAACCAGCCAATCCCGCTAACCAACTACAACTGCAATAGTTCTCAGTACAAATCCACGTGTAACTCGTGGATTGCAAATCCGCGCGTTCTCGCCGCAAGTCGTACAGCACTGTGTTGCAATACTCTCAGTCTTACCTGGCAAATAAAGGGGGTTAACATGGCACCAATCCTTGCCACTGCACTACAACAGCCAAGACCAAGACCTCTGATTACTGTAGGGTAAAACTAAGGGAGAAACACAACATAGAGATTACAGTATGTACGCCAGCAACGTCAACGAAGTCAAAATGGCAGCAAAATCTCGTTTTCTCGAAATTTCAAAAACATTCTTGTTTGATGATGATGATCAGTGATGATGATGATGATAATGAACTAATATATAAACGACACGCCAAAGAAAATTACCATACATAACTGAAAACTTCAACCTTATTATGCATGTAAATATCGATTTTAACCTCGGTGTTCTGCACGAGTAAGTTGTATAACCAGAGAGAGCGTTGATACATAAATGGCATATGTTTATTACCTCGGGTGTGTATATGTATGTGGCGGTAAATACGCCTGATATGCATCCACGAACACCAAATATAAACATAACCATCCAGCTCCTGAAAATATACAAACATATCTCAATAATAGAATAATAAAATACATAAATAAATAACTGTTTATTTAAGTGTCCAATGTGTTGTAGCGCTTGCGCACTAATTGGGAGACACTGTAAGTATTAACTGTTACTGTCTCGCTTATCAAGGTGTCAGCAGACATTGTAGTAGGGACCACACCAGAACTGGAGGGACGTGAAAGAACTACTAAAACGTCACAAACCTTATTGCCTTCGTTCTTACTTGGCCGTGACCACCCTTACTGACTGGCTACTGACTGGCTAATGACTGACTGACTCCGATACCAAAGTGGCGGGGATGCTCGTCGTCCCTTTTAGGTGTTTTTTTTCGTGCTTTGGTCCCACTTAGGGTGTCAGAAATAAAAATGACCACCAATAGAGTTTTCCGGTCCCTTTTAGGGTAACGTTCTTTAAAAATAGCTTAAAGATTTATATGACAACGTTGTCTAAAACTTGTAATAGTGGAAGGCGTTTGATGCTAGTGTTTTTTATACTATTAAAATGACTTTTTAAATTGGTCCCTTTTAGGGGTAAAAATATTCGCTGCCACGCCCACCAAGACAAGACTCCGGTCCCGTTTAGGGGTCATTTTCAAAATTTCCGACGAGCATCCCTACCCCCTTTTATAAGGGAGTTCCCCCCCCCCCCCCCCCCCCCCCCCCCCCGGGTCGGCATCCCAACCGCCAAGTGAACGCTCACGGAGCGTCTAGTTTCTCTTATGATTGTAAGCCGCGTGGCTGCAGAGTTTCGCCTTAAATAGCGATACAACAAAAAATAATATGTACAGCGCACTGAGACATTTGTGAAATGCGCTATATAAGAACATCTAGGTATTTCATTTAAAGGAGTGCATTGGTCCGTTACCTTGAAGTACAGAGAAATAGTAGGATATAAAACAAAGCTGTCATGCTGTAGAGCGTGGCTAGTGTCTTCTTGCGGCCAAGTTTTTCCAGCATAATGATGTTTATAATTACAACTGAAAACCAAAGAGAAACGGTTTTAAAATTCAGTCGCAAACCAACCAACACTTTTACTGGACGGTCCCACGGAAAGCATAGTGACTAATAATACCAATAATGATTAATGTTCATAAAGCGCAAATTCTATTTAACAATAAATTATTCTACTGATTTGCTCCAATAAATCATAATCATGTTCCAGTTCACTGGAAGAAAGACATTTCCAACGAATTTCCAAGGTCTGGAAATATTTCAGGAGCACGGTCGGTATGACGTCATTTTGTTTGCACATACAAACACTGGTTTGCAGAGCCTAAAAATGAACTATTTGTACCGATGACAACATAAAAGAAGAAAAACTATGTTTACTTTAAATCCACCGAAAAATGTTTGTCGTTCTATTCGTAACGGTTACTTAAAGTGAATGATATTTGACCTCAATAAAGCCAGAGTGCATGCAAACAAAGTGACGTCATACTAGCGACCATGCATTTAATTATTTAATTTATGCCGTACTATTATATTTCTTTCAAAGGACAAAATAAATCAAATATTCATTATTCATTGCAATCATTGATGTACCTGGTACTTCAGCTAACGTCGTCCACATCATATCTTTATAGTCGTTAGTACTAAGTAACTTGTAATCATTGATTTACCTGGTACTTCAGCTAACGTCGTACACATCATATCTTTATAGTCGCTAGTACTAAGTAACTTGCAATCATTGATGTACCTTGGTACTTCAGCTAACGTCGTCCACATCATATCTTTATAGTCGCTAGTACTAAGTAACTTGTAATCATTGATGTACCTGGTACTTCAGCTAACGTCGTCCACATCATATCTTTATAGTCGCTAGTACTAAGTAACTTGTAATCATTGATGTACCTGGTACTTCAGCTAACGTCGTACACATCATATCTTTATTAAGTCGCTAGTACTAAGTAACTTGTAATCATTGATTTACCTGGTACTTCAGCTAACGTCGTACACATCATATCTTTATAGTCGCTAGTACTAAGTAACTTGTAATCATTGATTTACCTGGTACTTCAGCTAACGTCGTACACATCATATCTTTATAGTCGCTAGTACTAAGTAACTTGTAATCATTGATGTACCTGGTACTTCAGCTAACGTCGTCCACATCATATCTTTATAGTCGCTAGTACTAAGTAACTTGTAATCATTGATTTACCTGGTACTTCAGCTAACGTCGTACACATCATATCTTTATAGTCGCTAGTACTAAGTAACTTGTAATCATTGATTTACCTGGTACTTCAGCTAACGTCGTCCACATCATATCTTTATAGTCGCTAGTACTAAGTAACTTGTAATCATTGATGTACCTGGTACTTCAGCTAACGTCGTCCACATCATATCTTTATAGTCGCTAGTACTAAGTAATGTAACTTGTAATCATTGATGTACCTGGTACTTCGGCTAACGTCGTCCACATCATATCTTTATTAAGTCGCTAGCACTAAGTAACTTGTAATCATTGATTTACCTGGTACTTCAGCTAACGTCGTACACATCATATCTTTATAGTCGCTAGTACTAAGTAACTTGTAATCATTGATTTACCTGGTACTTCAGCTAACGTCGTACACATCATATCTTTATAGTCGCTAGTACTAAGTAACTTGTAATCATTGATTTACCTGGTACTTCAGCTAACGTCGTCCACATCATATCTTTATAGTCGCTAGTACTAAGTAACTTGTAATCATTGATTTACCTGGTACTTCAGCTAACGTCGTCCACATCATATCTTTATAGTCGCTAGTACTAAGTAACTTGTAATCATTGATTTACCTGGTACTTCAGCTAACGTCGTCCACATCATATCTTTATAGTCGCTAGTACTAAATAATGTAACTTGTAATCATTGATTTACCTGGTACTTCGGCTACCGTCGTCCACATCATATCTTTATAGTCGTTAGTACTAAGTAACTTGTAATCATTGATTTACCTGGTACTTCAGCTAACGTCGTCCACATCATATCTTTATAGTCGCTAGTACTAAGTAACTTGTAATCATTGATTTACCTGGTACTTCAGCTAACGTCGTCCACATCATATCTTTATAGTCGCTAGTACTAAGTAACTTGCAATCATTGATTTACCTGGTACTTCAGCTAACGTCGTCCACATCATATCTTTATAGTCGTTAGTACTAAGTAACTTGCAATCATTGATTTACCTGGTACTTCAGCTAACGTCGTCCACATCATATCTTTATAGTCGTTAGTACTAAGTAACTTGTAATCATTGATTTACCTGGTACTTCAGCTAACGTCGTCCACATCATATCTTTATAGTCGTTAGTACTAAGTAACTTGCAATCATTGATTTACCTGGTACTTCAGCTAACGTCGTCCACATCATATCTTTATAGTCGTTAGTACTAAGTAACTTGCAATCATTGATTTACCTGGTACTTCAGCTAACGTCGTCCACATCATATCTTTATAGTCGTTAGTACTAAGTAACTTGCAATCATTGATTTACCTGGTACTTCAGCTAACGTCGTCCACATCATATCTTTATAGTCGCTAGTACTAAGTAACTTGCAACCACAATGTGGGTTTTTGACATTACCAGTTCCAGCTGTTGAAGAGAATGGATCATGAGTGAACATGTTAGTAGACATACACTGTACTTTGTCCCATTACTTTATCTTGAATTTCAAGTCAGAATTTCTATATCTCGCCCCACCCCATCCTTTGCAGGTGTTCTTCGATTTTTAGGACCGCCCCTAAGAACGCCTGCAAAGGAGGCAAGCCCCACCCTCCCCCACCAGCATTCTCCTTCAGAAACATGACACTGCCTTCCCTAGTCCCCACAGTCTTGCACTACTTGTCAATCATTAGCCGATTTTGCTTTCTACCTTCACATTTACCACCACCTTCACTTTCGCTCTGAAACAGCTCTGATGTCATGAGTACAATCCCATAATATGTAAATGCTACATTAAACCTAAATAAGATAAGAACAATGAGAATAAGAATGATACAACTTTTTATTATTAACTTATACCAAATTCATTAGATTCTAAAAGAGGGGGAGAGTTTCAGAGAAAATACAACATTGGATACCCTACATGTGGATTCATGGGCTCAAAAACCTTACTCAACCAGGTGACACCCATGAATTCATTGTACAGTCAAATGTCCCAAGCATTGGTGACCGCTTACAGGAAGGGATAAGTTGATGGTCCTCAATTTTGTGTCGACTTATATGCAAAGGTGTACTTTAGTTTACAGTGTTACTTACCACAAGAACCAAAGCTTTAACGTTGCTCCTATAAACTCACTGTTAAAGAGATCTCTTATTCTTCCTCTTCTTGCTGTCTATAGAACAATGGAATCTATTATTAGTAATGTTTGATTGTGGCAAAATAATGATATCATCATCATCATCATCACTATCATCATTACTATCATCACTATCATCGTCATCATCACTTTCATCATCACACTCATTATTACCTGCAATATCAACATAATCTAGGGTGCATCTGTGCCATAGGCTTATCACAGTCATATGAAATCAGATGTACATCATCCCTCAAAACCTAGGCTGTACCTGTACTGCATCTTTAAGATATCCAGTAGGTATACAAGCTTTGTTAGATATGACCTACACTGTACCTGCACTGCATCTTTAAGATATCCAGTAGGTATACAAGCTTTGTTAGATATGACCTACACTGTACCTGTACTGCATCTTTAAGATATCCAGTAGGTATAGAAGCTTTGTTAGATATGACCTACACTGTACCTGTACTGCATCTTTAAGATATCCAGTAGGTATACAAGCTTTGTTAGATATGACCTACACTGTACCTGTACCTGCACTGCATCTTTAAGATATCCAGTAGGTATACAAGCTTTGTTAGATATGACCTACACTGTACCTGTACCTGCACTGCATCTTTAAGATATCCAGTAGGTATACAAGCTTTGTTAGATATGACCTACACTGTACCTGTACTGCATCGATCTTTAAGATATCCAGTAGGTATACAAGCTTTGTTAGATATGACCTACACTGTACCTGTACCTGCACTGCATCTTTAAGATATCCAGTAGGTATACAAGCTTTGTTAGATATGACGTACACTGTACCTGTACTGCATCTTTAAGATATCCAGTAGGTATACAAGCTTTGTTAGATATGACCTACACTGTACCTGTACTGCATCTTTAAGATATCCAGTAGGTATACAAGCTTTGTTAGATATGACCTACACTGTACCTGTACTGCATCTTTAAGATATCCAGTAGGTATACTAATGCTTTGTTAGATATGACCTACACTGTACCTGTACTGCATCTTTAAGATATCCAGTAGGTATACAAGCTTTGTTAGATATGACGTACACTGTACCTGTACTGCATCTTTAAGATATCCAGTAGGTATACTTGCTTTGTTAGATTTGGCAATTTTATGAAGTAGAATCAGAGCCTTGTCTCTTTGCCCTGCTGCAAGATAATACCGACAGGATTCTGGAAGCCACTAAAACACAAAATCTGTTAAAAATTGTCTATCATTCTATTTGAAACAATGGAAAGGGGAGTGATAATAAAGTAATAATCATGACAGCTAACTGCAACTCAAATATATTTACAATAATTGTTCATGTGTTCATTTATTTAAGCCCAACCACTTTTTCCATATTCTGAAATAGGATATACAAGCAGGGCTGTACATAACCCAAATTGGGGGGGGGGGGGGGCAGTACTTAGCAAAATATATTCGGCAGACATTTTTTGTATGGTTCTCTTGGTATTTCATTGATATTTTTTGGCCTTGCTAGGGGAGCAGCTGTCCCCGTCCCTGTGCTGTGTAAGGCCCTGACAAGAAATTACTTACTTTGCTTATAACACAGAAGATAAGTAAAGGAATTGCCAGCATAGCCAGTAGATATTGCCATCCTAATGTTGGCATGACAAACATTGCTATTGCTATGGTAAACAATGATCCAAGGGTCCACCAAGGCTAGTTAAAACATTTAAAAACAGCATTTGTTTGCTTGTTCACATACTTACTGGTATATTATTATTATCAACATCATTATCATTGTTATTATTATTATTATTATTATTATTATTATTATTATTATTATTATTATTATTATTATTATTCAAAGATCAATTTATGTTTTAAAGCTCTTACACATGCACAAGTACTTACAGACTGAGCACACATGCACATTGCTCGATATTTACTTGGTAAGAATTCAGAAACAAGCGTCGATCTGTTAAGTGAGATCAATAGCAAACACACGGTCACAAAATAATCCTGATACTACACTGTTAACCTAGCTGTCAGTACACAGTTATCATGCACAGTTTTAATAAACATTTCAGCCTGGGCATCATGTTTTCCCATTTCAGACGAATGTGTCATTCTTCAAGCACTATACTGATTGATAGACCCAAAAAAAAATTGTTTCCCGGGCAATCCCCAGTTCAAATTCAGTTTCTCGACCATGCTTGTAAATAGCCAACTGAAAATGTATTTCATTTCAGTTTCATTTCAGCGCATTTGAAAACGTTATGTTGAATTTGCGCTAAATAAATGTTATGATTATTATTATTAAAAAATTGAATAAGTGCATTACGGTGTATATGGTAACCCACAGGGACTGTAATTAAAGGAACACATTATAACCAAGCTGAAAAGGTCAGTATTATATTATAAGCACTGCATGCATGCATACATTTACATGTACAAATTAGTACTTATCGAATTCATGAATAATTCATGAGACAAATACAATAGAAATCATAAGCGTAGCAGACATCTGTAAATCGGCAAGAGATTCGTCCTCATTTGCATTCAACTTTAACTTGGATTTTCTTGGCCAAACTGTTTCCTATCATCAAAATTATAGTAAAACATCCACTTATTTTTATTTTACGAGTTTGTAAATCCCATACAGATCGGCCACTCATATTGTAAATAGTACTTACGACTGAGGTCCTCCACCAATACCAAATCCAACAAGCATCCTAAGAGCAATTATCCAATAATAGTGAGGAGAAAAGGCACTTAAAAATCCAAAATACGAAATCCAAAGAGCACATATGACTATTACCTGAAAATAAATCAAAGTTCAATACTCCAATACATTATCAAAAGCAACACATCAGGTTTGATGATCACAAAATAGTGCAGGGTTTTATCTGGCAGTTCCATTGAAAACCCTTATTATATTGTAAGTATTATATTACTCACGAATTTTCGTCCATACTTGTCTGCAACCCAACCCCAAAAATACGATCCAAACATCATTCCTATAAAAACAACCTAAAACAAAACCAAAAAAGAAATAACTGCAGCTCCAACACATCAATGGTTTTAGCCTATAGGTTATTGACATCCACAGACACTTAAAATTAAACTGAGGAAAATGCAGATACTAAACTTTTTAGAGTATATATACATGATATATACAGTGGAACCTCTATAGAACGGTCACCCTCCAGACTAAAATTGAAAAGTGGCCGCTTAAATAGAGGTCTTTTATATAGAGGTTCCACGTACTGTACATGTAAATACAAATGTAGAAATTGTTCACATGCTTGTACATGTATTGTATGATGTATTGTATGCCTCATTTATTTGTACTCTTATTGATAAGTGAGAAAAATTAACCAATCAACAGGTTAGAAATTTAGACTTGTTATTGTAAAAATTAAGTGACATTTCCATTAGAAATATTAATTTATAACAGAAGAGGTTACACCAGAATTTGTTATATGGGTACATGCATATGCATGGTACAAGCCTTATTTCTTTATAGAGAGAGTTGGCTGTTATAACCCAAATCATTAAAAACTACATTATTGTGATGTTAACGTCTGTTCATAACCTACTGTGGTGATAAAAGCTTCCTTCCAAGCACTTATGTGGAATATACAGCGTATGGTTGGTGCAAGTATAGATAGTAACATCATCTCTAATGCCTCTGCAGCCTGCAAAACAGATCTAGACAGATAAGCAAGAAGACAAACAGGCAGACTGAGATACATGTATAGGTAAGAAGACAGGCAGACAGGCAGACAGTCAAGCAAGAAAGCAAGAAAGCAAGAAAGCAGGCAGACAGCCAAGCAAGAAGGCAAACAGATAGACAGATACATGTAGGTATAAAGAAGACAGGCAGACAGTCAAGCAAGAAAGCAAACAGACAGACAGACAAATACATGTAGGTAAGAAGACAGGCAGACAGTCAAGCAAGAAAGCAAACAGACAGACAGACAGATATATGTAGGTAAGAAGGCAGGCAGACAGACAAGCAAGAAAGCAGGCAGATCGACAGACAGACAGACAAATACATGTAGGTAAGAAGACAGGCAGACAGACAGACAGATACATGTACATGTAGGTAAGAAGACAGGCAGACAGTCAAGCAAGAAAACAGGCAGATCGACAGACAGACAGACAGATACATGTAGGTAAGAAGGCAACCTCGTCCCCAGGGCCCTCTCTTCTCGCTATTTTCAAAATGGCGGACGCTCGAGAGAAGACCCTGGTGATCGCTGAACTAATTAAAACTCATTTTGATTGGATAACACAACAAGCCTTCTCATTGGTCTATATCGAAGGTTGCTAAATATAGAATAAATTACAATTCGAATCGCATTGAGTGAATTTATAGTTTCAACTGATAGTTCTTTTCTGATCTCAAATGTATCGAATTAGGAAGACTGAAGCTGCTGCAAGTGATGTGCGAGTGTTATCGAAGCATTGAAATGACTCTTAGGAACATGAAAAAGTCCACCGATCGAGATTGTTTACCGTAAAGCAAGGTATAATTTTATATGAGATATATTGTTGTACTGTTTACATAATTTGCTAGTGCTTTTGCTCTTGAGTTTTGCAGTATGTGACACGTCAACATGTTTCGTACTTTAGCCGTTAGAGAACCGTTAAGAGATGCCGGGGTAGAAATGAAAGGTCAGTTGTATACAAATAGCAGCACTTGTTTGCAGTGAATAAACTGTCGATCTGATCTGTTCAGTTGTTCATGTGTGTCTCATTAATTACACTTCCGAACCCCTGATTTTCAAATGGCCAGAATTGCTCCAGCTTAGAAAGTGATTTTATTTATTATTTGAGGCAAAACACGGACGACGTATATTTCTTCAGTAACTCTTCACAAGGCCCTTTCGATTACTTTCGATCATTAGGAAAATGGCAGCCTGGGTAAGAACCTCCAATCTTGGAGACACGTGACCACCAGCCGTCACCAGGGTCTTCTCTCGAGTGTCTGCCATTTTGAAAATAGTGAGAAGAGAGGGCCCTGGGGACGAGGTTGGTAAGAAGGCAGACAGACAGACAGACATTTATTTCTTTTCTTTTTGAGTTTTTGTTAGGGCTACAAGTTTATCAGTTTCTCCAATACTGTCACGTGTCACCCTCTGTAAATAAAGTCTACTTACTTACTTACTTACTGTAGGTACATTTGTGTAAGAAGGCAGGCAGACAGACAGTCAAGCAAGAAAGCAAGCAGACAGACAGATAGACAGACAGACAGATACATGTAGGTAAGAAGGTAGGCAGACAGTCAAGCAAGAAAGCAGGCAGACAGACAGACAGACAGATACATGTAGGTAAGAAGGCAGACAGACAGTCAAGCAAGAAAGCAGGCAGACAGACAGACAGACAGATACATGTAGGTAAGAAGGCAGACAGACAGTCAAGCAAGAAAACAGGCAGATCGACAGACAGATACATGTAGGTAAGAATTAAGGCAGGCAGACAGTCAAGCAAGAAAGCAGGCAGACAGACAGACAGATACATGTAAGTAAGAAGGCAGACAGACAGACAGATACATGTAGGTAAGAAGGCAGGCAGACAGTCAAGCAAGAAAGCAGGCAGAATGAATGAATGAATGAATGAACTTTATTATAAAATACATGTACTCAGACAGACAGACAGATCGACAGACTGATATGTAAGTATATTAAGAAGGCAGACAGACAGACACATGTAAGTAAGAAGGCAGACAGACAGATACATGTAGGTAAGAAGGCAGACAGACAGACAGATACATGTAGGTAAGAAGGCAGACAGACAGACACATGTAAGTAAGAAGGCAGACAGACAGACACATGTAAGTAAGAAGGCAGACAGACAGACATGTAAGTAAGAAGACAGACAGACAGTACATGTAAGTAAGAAGGCAGAGACAGACACATGTAAGTAAGAGGCAGACAGACAGACACATGTAAGTAAGAAGGCAGACAGACAGACACATGTAAGTAAGAAGGCAGACAGACAGACACATGTAAGTAAGAAGGCAGACAGACAGACACATGTAGGTAAGAAGGCAGACAGACAGATACATGTAAGTAAGAAGGCAGACAGACAGACACATGTAAGTAAGAAGGCAGACAGACAGATACATGTAGGTAAGAAGGCAGACAGACAGATACATGTAGGTAAGAAGGCAGACAGACAGAAAGATTTGAAAAACGACTAACCTGGAAAAATCCTAGAATTACCATCAATCTAATTTGGAACCTGCCAAACCCAATTTTGTCCACTGCATCCCCAACAGAGTATGTATTTGCTTCATCTTCAGAGTCTATAAAAACAATATTTAATATTTAATATTTATATAGTGCAAATATCCATGTAAAGATATATGTGCTTTTAAAAATACAAATAAAAAACTACATATAAAACATAATTGCATTGACTTTATATAGTTACATGTACATGTGTAAGCTAGCTTATTGTTCAATCAATACTCCCGTTTCGAGTTTGTTTAGACACCGCTGTACTCTTTGACAAAAGACACGTTTGCTCAGGCTTAAGCTTAGCCTCAATCCAAAGAATAACCCGTGCAATTAAAAATGGTTTCTATTATTGAATGTCAACACTCTTTTTCGCGTTCTCGTCAAGGACAGCGGTCGTCGCTTAACAATCGAAACTGGAGTATTCATGTATTTTGACATCAGTATTTGTCAACAACACATATGTAGTCAGACAGTGATTAAATTAAGCCCACATTATAGTATGAGCCACGTCATCATGCAAAAATCGGCAAGATTTTCTCCCAAAAATCAATATATAACTTAATCAATTTAGTAGCTGAAATATATAAGCTTAAGTACTAAAGTAATGTCTTGTGCCTGTAAATTTATTAAATAAGCTTACAGATTTTATTTTTATTAGAGCGCGCTTATAAGCTTATATGAGAGCCTTCTATACTTTTAAAAAAGTAAGTTATAAAGCTTTTAATACTTAAATTTTAACATACTCAATGAAAATATAAAATATCATCGGTCAATAAATTATTGACATTGTCATTAAAGTATGTAGACACAATAAATACTTACCGTCTCTATCAGGTTCTCTTTGCATCAACGGTTCTTCATCATTGTAGTTATCGTAAGATGGTGAAGCAACTCGAGTGAGTTGATGGCGAACCCTTCGGGTGCTTCGATCATACAGCATGATTTCTGTCTCGAATTCGTCTTCTGTGAGATCCAAGTCGCTGGTATGCAATCCATTCATAACACTAGTGGTACAGGAACGAACAGTAACGATAAACTCATTAAAATTGAAATATTTTTGAAATGAAAACAAGAACTATAAACGACATAATTTTTATCATTTCATGCCAATCATTGGGCAATCATACTGACTACAGTATTATATTTACACAAATTTTAACATTTATAGTGGAATTGTTTAATACATGAACACTTACATGGAATTTTTATTATGTCCTTCCATTGATGAACATTTCTTGTTATAATCATAACCTGCGAGTCTTCTCTTGAAGTTCTTGACCGTCTCGACTCACTTGAGTTGTGATCGCTAACAGTCACACACAGGCAGCCCGCATTTGACATTTCTTCTAAGCCTTGTAACACAGGCAGCCCAAGCAATAACATTGCACCGGCAAAGAACGTACTCCAGTATTGTTTGCTCTAGCCTCCTTTGCAGACACCATAGGTTCACTGCAGTACAATATTATTGCCTGGGCTGACTAGTTGTAATAAAATGAAAATATATATGTATTCGAGCGTTTTATGGTACGTGGGTTTCCTGTGGTAGAGCGCCATTAGAGCGCAGACGGTTCCGAGACGGTACACACTTGTCGTTGATTGTTGTATTGTATGAGTTATGTGGTCACTAGAGCAGGTTACAATATTCCATTTTCCCTACTGGATGTAAATGCACTGAAAATTCCACCCGTCCAATATATTAACCTGTGCACTCTACCACAAAAATGCAAAAAGCGTGCGCAAAATGGCAGGAATTTCAATTTTCAAAAATTATTATATTTGGATTGATTATTAAGAGATTAACGATATCTGAGAACTGTTTTCAGTTACAACTTTATTACAACATGTTTCTTTCGAATGCAATGTTCAAATTAGTGAATGTCTGAATTTCAAAATTTGTCGACATGTTCATGACGTCATTTTCCCGCCAAAAATCATAAAAATCAAAAAATCAAAATTAGATTTGTTAACTTCACATGTACTGTCATATTGCCAAGTCTCAGATTGGATTAATCTTGCTGGCTCGACATATCTTTTTTTAACAATAAATATTACACTGTTTATAAATTACTTTACTGTCAATGTTAACATTATAATAGCTCTCGTCAAGTAGCTTTATTTCAGCAGCGCTCTGGTTGGCACATTTATTTTTAAAATACCAAAGACGTTACGTCTCTATATCAGTTCTTGTTATTATGCAGGGCCGTGCACCCCCCCCCCCCCCCCCCAATTCCAAAGTGATAAACTGACTGTAGATAAGATCAATATTTTATTTGTTATTTATGTACAAACAGTAACTCTATATAGATAGATCATTGTCAGTAATCTTGTATATTCAACGAAAAATTGGAATAATTTGTGCACAATTCAATTGTGTTATTGATATTCAATAATCTATTTGCTATACTCTAATAAAAGTATAGAAAGAATAGAAAGATAGAAATCTGCAGGTCACAACACAAAGTGTTCCCTTTAGTACATGTACTGAGAATTGAAAAAACCTTTTTACAATTTTCTTATTGATAGTTAGTTCACTATCAACAGTATTACGCTGTATAAAACTATTGAAAAGTATCATCAAACACTGACAACATCACCAGTGGCACCCACCCCATAGACACATCAACCCCATAGACACATCAACCCCATAGACACATCAACCCCATAGACACATCAACCCCATAGACACATCAACCCCATAGACACATCAACCCCATAGACACATCAACCCCATAGACACATCAACCCCATAGACACATCAACCCCATAGACCCCACATCAACCCCATAGACACATTCACCCCATAGACACATCAACCCCATAGACACATCAACCCCATAGACACATCAACCCCATAGACACATCAACCCCCACCCACCCCATAGACACATCAACCCCATAGACACATCCATCCCATTAGACACATCAACCCCATAGACACATCAACCCCATAGACACATCAACCCCATAGACACATCCACCCCATAGACACATTCACACCATAGACATCCACATCATAATACACCCATCCCATAGACACCAACACATTGGCACATCCATCCCATCGACATCCGCACTGTGACACACCCATCCCATTGACACTAGTACTCAAATAGCATGCAATATTGTTTGCATACATTCCTAGGAAGATAATAACTAGTATTGTCTTATTGCTGTTCTGCTTGTAGACGCTTCAGGTGTGGAATGACTTCATTCTTTGGTACATGAAGGTTAAACTCCAGCCCAACCAGAGCTTGGAACTCAAAACCAAGCAAATCTTTGACTTGGAGTTTAAGTTTGTCCTCAATTTTCTGCCAAAAAAAATTAAAAGCATGCAGAATGAACAATATGAACAATATGAACACATGGAACATCAATGCTAATCTAATCACATTAGGGTATAACAGTTATGTGAATGCAAATATATAATCATATAAATTAGCTTACATCAATAAGATATTTGGTTTTAGCCCTCTTGTCATCATTGAACTTTGCAGCAAGAAGCAAACATGATCCTGATAAGGAATGTAAATCATTAGTAAAATATTACATGTAATAAATAAATACTATCATAATTTACTTTATTGTAAAGTAATGTAAAGTAAAAGCTGTATTTAACATCCGTAACCCCTTCAGTCGAAACTGTTCTCCCAGGAGGTGGATGGTGCACCCTTTTACCACCTCCCTCCATCAGTGATCCATCTTACAGGTATTTAAAGCTCCACTGAATATATTGTCAAAATAGATAGAGGATATTACATGGCGGCGTGAATTTTATTTTCGAGTCACTGGTAAAATTTGATTTTACAAACGTGGGCAGCAAAGCAATGTTATTACCTGCAATAAGCTTTCTGTTTGGTTTATTAATCTTGCCCTGAACAGATTAGAAGTAAATATCAATGGAGGTTACATACTTAGATATATCTACATGTACAAGAAAAGTACTAGCCATATATATATTGTCGCATATGTTCTTCACCTTTAAGATCAGTTTTTCAAAGTACACATAAGCATATGCCACCGTGGTCAGGTCCAGCTGACAGTCCTGTTGAAGAAAAATGAATGGAAATTAAAATAAAATACCGTATTCACCGGCGTATAAGCCGCACTTTTTTTCCGAAAATCGCGATCCAAAGTTGGCGGTGCGGCTTATCTGCGAGAACATCGGGAATTGGTACCAGAAATTTACATAAAACTAACATAAAAGTATAAGTATAATGAACCTTAGATTTTAGAACTGATAACTTGCTAATCTTCTCTGTATCATTCCAATTTACATGTAATACGAACATATCCCGATAAGTAACCAGAGTTCGGTTGTATGTGCTCGTTGTATGATGTGAACTGCATGAGACTGAGCAGCTCGGGGCCCTTCGGCCCGAGCACTAATACTTCGGATTTAATTCGATACGCGCTCGGAAACTATTTGGCACGTTTGTGGCCAACGAAAAAAACTCGGGCTTCCTCCAGAAGTGTCCGAGTAAAAAAAACATTTTTTCCAAAATTTGCATTGCCAAACTCGGGGTGTGGCTTATCTGCGAGTGCGGCTTATACGCCGGTGAATACGGTAATAAACTTTGAAAATAATATAAAATACATGCATCCATCCTTAATTATCATCCTGTTTTGTTGGACATGTGAGTAAATATTTCACTTATCTTCTTTTTTTTTTAATTTACTCCATACAGTATAATAAATAATTTATTACTAATATCTGTTGTTTATAGCTACTGTATTCTTTATTATTAGCATCAATAGTTCTATTACTTACCAGTGATAATGTAATCTTTAACAAATCCTTTTTAAGGCTAAAACAAAAAGAACATTCATCAAGTCAGTGAATGGAAGATCATATATACATGGTCAGTTCTTCGTTACAGACGTTACACTTCAGACAAGATTTTGTAATTTATTTAAGTACAGTTTGATGGCCAAAGGGAGTTTTGATTTTTCTTTTGTCTAGATTTGTTAGGTAGGGGGGAGTGAAGTTGTATAAGGTAATATATTATGTCAAGTCTCCCAAGTTGCTTATATACAGAGAGTTTAATAACGTTACAGACGTTACAGTAAAATCACCCATACTTTCAGGTTATTGTATTTTAACACAAATTTCTGTGAATTTAAAAAAACCTTTAAAACCGTATTGGTGATATAAGCCGCATGTTTTTTTTCCGAAAATCGCGATCCAAAGTTGGGGGTGCGGCTTATCTGCGAGAAACATCGGGAATTGGTACCAGCTTTTTTACATAAAACTAACTGTACGAAATATATCTTTTATGCAATGAAACTTAGATTTTAGAACTGAAAAACTTGTTTTAATCTTGTCTGTATCATTCCAATTTACATTTGTAATACGAACATATCCTTATTGAATAACCGGAGTTCGGTTGTATGTGCTCGTTGTATGATGTGAACTGCATGAGACTGAGCAGCTCGGGGCCCTTCGGCCCGAGCACTAATACTTCGGATTTAATTCGATACGCGCTCGGAGCTTTTTATTGGTAACGTTTGTGGTAAAAACCCTTCCATGGTGGCACGCTTTGTGGTGACTTTATGAAAACGAAAAAAAACTCGGGCTATGCTCCAGAAGTGTAACGTCTGTAACAAAAAACATGTAACGTCTTTTTTCAGTAACTTTTTTTGCATTGCCCTAAACTTTTCAAAAGAGAACCAGGGAAACCACAATCAGAAGACTTGGGCTTGGCTTATCTGCGAGTGCGGCTTATGTACGCCGGTGAATACGGTAATAAACTTTGAAAATAATAGGAAAAGACAAGATTATCCATCCTTAATTATCATCCATATTTTGTTGGACATGTGAGTAAATATTTCACTTGTCTTCTTTTTTTTTAAGAAAATTTACTCCAACAGTATAATAACCAAATTTATTACATAATATCTCACTGTGTTTATGTCCCTACTGTATTCTCATCTTTATTATTAAATAGTTCTATTACTTACCAGTGATAATGTAATCTTTAACAAATCCTTTTTAAGGCTAAAACAAAAAGAACATTCATTAAGTCAGTGAATGGAAGATCATATATTATTATATACATGTACATATAAGTCGGTTCTTATATAGTACATTTCACATTGTCTCTATGCGCTTTACAACCAATGGAGGACTTTTTTAGGTTGCATATGAAGGCGCCTACGGCAGCCGAGCAGCTTACAATCATGAGGAGTTAGTATGTTAGCATGCTATACCTCCACTTTGAAGATAGTAATCCTGTATTTAGATCACATACACATTATTACCATACACATTTAATTTTATATACATTATTACTAAGTAATTTGAAGTGGTGCCAAACAAAAAACATCACCAAAGTCCCTTTAAGGTCGTTCTAACCGGCACCACTCCAATATTAGTTAAATTATTAGTTACCTTCTTAGCTTAGTCAGTGTAATATCTATCTGAGGAAACTTCTCTTTAAACCGTTCATTTAAATCTTTCTTAAGTTCAGAGGGCTTTGCATAGGCCGTTACTGACACCTACAGAAGAGCAAAAACAATTACACAGTCAATGTAACTACAGACAACTGTAGAATATTAAACAATTTACCAATCATCTGAATAACAATTATTTAAAACTTATGGCAAGTTCAAATATGATATGGGTCACTTCACACAAAAAGGGCCCAGACGACAACATTTTTCAATTTTCACTTTATGAATAATTTGATAGACTTAAAAAATTCTGAACCTCAAGCAAAGTTGAATTATATTTTAGAAAAGCACTTTAATCGGCATATGAAGTGAGACTTTGAGGGCCGCGTGCACTGCTACATTTATTTTGAATGCTATTTTTCTCATTTGAAATAAACAAAAAAATGCTCGCAAACCCACTTGCATAAATTTGCCTCCACTTTGACCCTTAATAGAAATTTGCTTCTCAATAATCCAAATTAGACGAAATTACATAATATGTGGTCTGGGCCCATTTTGCACGATGTGGCCTATATGACAATCTATTACCACTACATCATCTGTTTTTCTTGTCCAATAATTTATTTATAGTTGGTGAACAATGATTTAAAAACATACCATATATGAACTAAGTTGAAGAACTGTCCTGTGTTTACCAGATGTCAGCTCAGGATCATCTAGTCTGTATGGCTCATAACCACTACTGCTAGCACCAGAACAATAATTGATGCTTGATTCCTCATACACTGTATCTATTAGAGTATATACATATATAGTATTTATTATATAGTATCTAGTCTGTATGGCTCATAACCACTAATTGAAGCTTGATTCCTCATACACTGTATCTATTAGAGTATATACATATATATAGTATTTATTATATAATAGTATCTCTAGAGTCTATATGGCTCATAATCACTACTGCTAGCGCAGCAGAACAATAATTGAAGCTTGATTCCTCATACACTGTATCTACCAGAGTATATAGTATTTATTATAAAAATACTTTTCAACTGCATGCACTGCTCTTAGCCAATCAGAATTGATAATTTTGTTCATGAATAAACTTGTAAATAAACACAGGCCAAATATATTTGTTCATTAGCTACTAGTCTTTTTTCTTGAAGCATCATCTGGGGTTTCAAGGTCTTGACTAAGTCTAACTCACTGTTTATAAATCCCTGAAACGTTTACCTAAAATCTTCTTCTTTCCACATAAACTAGAAGTGTACGTAAGGCTACAAGTTAAGCTTACTGTTTACTTACCAAGTGGACTGTCCAAAGACACCCTGTGAATCATAGGATATCCATCTTGTTGATCAACAGCATGTGTAGTGAATGGATATGATGGCACAAGCAAAGAGCTATAGGATACCGTCTGACATAAAAAGTACTTTAAAAGTTATTATCTAAACTTACTATACTTACTTACAACTACATCATGTTTGTACCTTATCTCCTGTTCCAACCTCCACTCCCTCAATGCAGACATGATGAGGATGAGTGGTAGAAGCTCTTTTTCTCCTGAAAAAAGTTGAGAAGTTTGAGCCTCAATATGAACTCCCTGAAACACAGCCAAACAAGCTGGATACATACCCAGACCCTTCGCTACTGTACTCTCTGGCTTCTTTGTGATACTTCAGCACAGAATAAGTCAGAAAGGGAACTTTACGAGATGAACAGATGACAATCCTGAAGAAATAATGATTTGGTGCTCGATATAATTTTATATTGTATGTAATATGATATGCATACCAATGAGAGAGAATCCAAATCAAGTACTATAATGTTGACATTAGGAACTTTACGCAATGACGACGGGAAACCTGCACGATGGCACTGACAACAAAAATAAATAACAAATTTCTGGTATGCATGCATAATTATGAAGGCATTCATGCACAATAACTGCAGTCATGCTCTCAAGCAGGCATCAACCATCAACCAGGCATCAACCAGTTGATGCGTAATGTTAACATGACAAGTGGATGGCAGAGGTTGTCATCCTAGTCTTTTTCGATCACGAATGCTGTCATGAAGTCTCCCATCGTCGTTGCATAAAGTCCCTATTATTAGTATGTTGGCCAGCATTATCAACATTTTGACCAAAGAAAAGATGTGATGTACAAGAAAACAAAGCAACATTAAAATTACTAGAAACGGTGGAGTAATGGGTAACTCCAACTTCATAGCATGCCAATCTGTATCAATAATCAAGCTATTTCCTTATAGTACCACGTGCTATGTTTATAGTCAAACACTAGGTACTTTTAAAGATTTTTAAAATGTAGGTCATTTTTAAACATATTTTACATTTTATTTAATTATTTGCCCAAAACTCTAAACTGTGTAATCTTCTTTTATATAAGCTTAAGTAAAAATATTATTATTAAATTATATTATTATTATTATTGTTGTTATTATTATTATTATCATTATTACATATCGTCACTCTTGTATAGGTTATGAATATTACATGAGTGAGTACGCATTACAAAATACATGCAGTGATCTTTGGAAAGACAGTTACTGCCACAATTATCCCAGAGCAATAGTTTTATAGGTCGTTTTATATTATCATATGTAAACACAATGAGAGATTACAGATAAAATAATAAATGTTTTGAAAATGGAAGTGATCGGGAACACGAGATCGCTGTGAGTGATATAACAATCTCCAATCTTCTCCAACAATACCTTTTGTCGTTCAACTTTCTCCGAAGTCTAAACGAAGATCCCGACATACAAGTAATTTTATTTCTCGATTGTCCTTTGCCATATTGAAGAAATCCAGAAAAACTCGAAGTGCTTGAACAATCTGTCATAGCAGAATCAGTCAACGAGTAACTCCGACGTTGCAATACATTTTCGGGAGCTTTGAGTATCTTCAGTTCTTTGATACTTAACGTTCTTAACTTATCCTTTTCGAAGCTGGCAGCTGATTCTGAGATTGAATGCATGTATTTAGGTTTACATGACGAAGTGAATTCATGTTCATGTAGTGTCACAGTCGATATTTCGTCTCCAGCATCAGGTGTTCTGTCTCTCTCTCTTACTGGGCTATTAGGGTCTGAGCAATCACCACTTGTCTCTCTAGTAATATTTCCATCTAGTGAGATATTAGAAAGGAAAGATTGAGCTAATGCACGACGAGATTTTCGCTTGGAAGGTCGTCCACTTGCCGCAGCCTCTACGGCCAGAGCCGCCATATTGGACGACGACGACGTCAAGCAACGTGACGTAGTAATAAGGTGGCCCTGAAGTGTAATTACTATGGAAACAATTGCCCTATACCACTATGACGTAACGGCATCGTGAAGAACAATAGAAATTTGAACTAAATCTGCTCTGCTGAGGTTCGCTTGATTTCAAATTGGCTAGTTTCCAGATATTATGTTCATCGATACTTTTCCCACAATATTTACTGTGTTTGGTGACTTTTATCGCTTTCAGACCGTCTGTAAAATACATTTATTTGGGAAATCCTTTGTGTTGTTGCTGTTTTGTCCCCCTCTAGCGACCATGATCCTTAGCGTTTAAACAATAGATTGTTTTGATTTGACGTCATAGTGGTATAGGGCAATTGAAGAAAAGGTGACAGCGTAACACTTTTTTGACGCGAATCTGACGCGAGTGGCCGTCAAACCGTCAATCTTAGCACGATAAAGACACTCATTCTGAATATCTACAAGAGGAAATAATATTAAGCAATTATTGGACGAGGTTGAGCGAAATATCGTGATTTGTCAGTGGCGAGCAGATTAATTATCACGATATTTTGCGAGGCCGAGGTTCAAATAATTGTTTAATCTGCGAGACACTGACAAAATCACGAATTTTTTGCGATAACCGAGTTCATAATTGTTTTATCATTCGACTCATTTCTATCAATTAGGAATTTATTGAATATAAACGTCAGTATCAGCCTATCTTGAAAAACGAGTTTGCCATGTTTACACTGTGAATGATCGATTAAGTGCGCATGCTCAGACCGTTATTTGCAGCGAACATTAATCTTCGCTGCGCATGCTCAGACCGTTATTTGTACGCAGTTATTTGCAGGTCTTTCAGCCAATCAGAACTGCGGATAGAAATGAGTCGAATGATAAATTAATTTATCGGTCAGATCGGTAAATTGTAAGTTCCTTTCCGATTCCGTTTCTTTCTGTTCCGTTCCACCATAAATAATAATAATAATAATAATAATAATAATAATAATAATAATAATAATAATAATAATAATAATAATAATAATAATAATAATAATAATAATAATAATAATAATAATAATAATAATAATAATAATAATAATAATAATAATAATAATAAGTTCTTTATAAACGCATCATACAATAGTCTCGATGCTTTTTACAATTAATGAGGACGAAACAGTGGCAAAAGCTAAATAGAAGAGAAAAAAAAAAGGTATTAAATATTCCTAGTAAACAGGAAGGTTTTAAGTGAAGATTTGAAGGCAGCAACGGAGGCAGAGTGTTTTAAGTTTTCGGGGAGATTGTTCCAGAGTGCAGGTGCAGCCATTGAGAAAGTTCTGTCGCCAAAAGTAGAAGTTCTTGATGTCGGGTTGTGAAGGAGGCATTTAGATGAAGAGCGTAGAGTACGCCAATCAGCTTCCATGCTTCCCCCCAGCTTTTGCTTTTGTTGCTGCTGATGTTGTTCTTGCTGTTGTTCATTGCTGGGTTAGATTTTACAGAGAGGGATGTCTCAAAATTGGGGGGGGGGGGGGGGTATAGGGGGTATGGGGGGGGAGGGGGGGGGGCGGTAGCTTATAACGGATAACCCCAATCAGACCCTACAGAAAAGACTCTGAGCAGCTGCAACATCTAGTAAGGCGAAAAATTAGGGAAAACGATTTCTCTTATACACATTTACTGTATTGAAATTTGCTATGTTGTGTAATCAGTTGATAGAACTATCTCAGAGACCCTCCATAGAGGGCTAGAGAAAGCGTTTCAGTCGTTCGGTTCAAGTCGTCTCTGAGAAAGCGGGGAGTGTGACAGGGGCCGGCTATGCGAATTTCTTGCATATCTCTTCAGTTTCATTTTTTGAAATATTTGTCAATTTTTAGTTGATATTTTATAAGTTAAAGTACTAAAAATACAATGAGTAAAGCGCCCAAAGGAATCTGGGGCGGGCCCTCAAGTTTCCTCCTCTTATGAGTGGGGAAAAGCAGCTAAACCTTAACGAAATTCGCTGTAACTCAGCAGGAGGATAACCGACCAAGTATACTGAAAGAAGACACCATGTAAGTCTTATTGGATTTTATTAAAATTCAACGATTTTATTCCAATTTTCGTTTAGTCACATATATCTCTAGTAAATAGCCACAGACAGTGAGCTTGGGCTACCTGTGGCTAAGCCTCAATTCAGTGTAAATTATTCACAAATACCGACGAGAACGCGAAAAAGTGTTGGAAACCATTTTTAATTCCACGGGTTATTCTCTGGATTGAGGTAAGCCTGAGCAAATGCGTCTTTTGTCAAGGAGTACAGCGGTGTCTAAGCAAACTCGAAACGGGCCGTATTACGAAATCTAAAGGTGAAAACATGAAATATCACAGAGATTGTTGCGTTTTGATGTTCTATCAGAACTGGAAAAATGTTTTCATTTCTTCCAAGCCGGACCATTATATAATGAATGGTCTCTTGTTTCTTCTCATCTACAAAACGCTTTTTAATCCCATGATTCTTTGTGTTACAACAAGTTCTTGCGCACAAACCACGTGACGTCATAATATTGCATTTTGAATAAATATTTTTTAATTATTTCATTAAGTCTTGCCAAAAACAATGTTTTCAGTGAAAAAAATTGTGCGATTGGCGGTATTGCAGTGGAAGGCATTTCTCTAGCGGGATATCACTTTTACAGATGGTACCAGATAATAACATTGCAGATTCTATCATTTATTTCCATCCGTTGCTCCACGACTCTTCATTTTTCCAATTTTACGCATTCATTTTTCCAATTTTAGTAGAAATCTAAGCGACCAAAATTGTCTCGCGCCGTTCATCCGGATTGCATGGCGGCTGTTGTTGCATTAACGACTGCGGTTGAGAAAAACAGGCAGAAAAATGAAGTCGTATGTGGTGCGGAATGTATTGACAACTGTGAACTAGTCCACTACCAGCAAATGCACAGGATGAAAGGGGAGTACTCTTAATTAACTAGAGGTTTGGTTGATAATGTAATCAAGTCTGCAAAAGAAAGAGTCATTGCTAAGAATGCAGTGAAGCAACGACCTGAAATCCATCATGACCTCCCATTGCCGATACTGGCAGTGCCGACAAGCAGTGCTGTCGCTGTAGAGAAGCTAGAAGATCACGCTATGAAGTCTGCCAAAGATGAAATCGTCGCAGAATGCGCTGTGATCAGTCAGTGCGGGAACACATCCAGCATCCCAATTCTTCCGACGAGCTTTTATTAGACGAGAAAGAGACGTTGAGAGACGACCGGCATACGTCAAAGCATGAAATACTTGAAAGAAATGACAATGTTGGAAAACAAAATGAACTATCATCAGAGGCTATCCGCGACGTCTTGGCCAGTTTTCTGTGCAAAATGCAAGAAGTTGCAACCTCAACATTTGCACACGATAAACGTGAGTCGGGAATTACCAACGCCAAGGGGGAACTGCATGGGAATCCTTTGGCCTATTATCTTGGCCTTTGCATCCAAAGACCTACCAGTAAATATTGATGAAGTATCTGAGGAACAAATCCATCCTGAATTAGAGAGCCGAAATTTGTCAGTAAACAATCCATATGTCAATGAAGATGATGTATTAAAGTCACGATTGCAATGATGAAACTGTTTCATCAGTAGAAAATCAGAACACTAGCTGATGAGCTACATGAAACATCTGAAGATAACAGAGCAGAACAAGTACAATACAAAGTGTGGCAAGTGTCGACTGAACTAGTAGCCGAGTCAGGGAGACTCTTGGAAACTATTTGAAAACCATGGATGCACTGTCAGCATTTCTCTTCACACAAAACAAAACAGAAGCTGAGTTACTGCAACAACTAAACTTGCTGTGGCCTTTGTTGCTAACAATGCGTGGCAATTTACCAAATGACCTCCCTATTCATTGGAATGCCTGCGAACCGTAAACTGGCCATGCATGCGGCTTCCTACCTCTAGTTACTCACTTAACTCATTTTATCAGAACAGACTGCACAACCCTAACATTGAGCAGTGAGCAAATTTAGTACTTTTATCATGCACGCAGTTCCTTTCAGTTCGACAAACACATTGTTACTTTGCTGTCATCCCGCTAACTAGCCGAACTATAAACTTTTCCCTCTTCATTGAAAACTGGCCATGCAGAACATTTGTACTATTATATAATTAGTTTGTATTTTAAAATAAAATGGGTTTGTTTATGTATTGCTTCCTCAAACGCACGCCGGATCAATAATTGGGCCATAAGTTTCTATTTTCAGTCCGACTGAAACGCCGAATAGTTGTGACGATTTCGCGGCACAATTGCCTTGACAAAGGTATACCACCATGCAATGCGGCCGACAAGGTCAACACCAATAATGGTGGTTTCTAAAGCTAATTGCTCGTAAAGCTTTCTGAAACAAAGGACAAAGACGTAAACATTAATTTTATTATCTTTTTATTGTAGTTTCTACTAATTATATATAACACTCAAATATAATTGTTAATCCCTCGGAACAAATTGAGTTCATCGTCATGAGCCTGATACAGAAGATAAATTATCTTCTTCGTCAGAGACATCGTTGTCTTTTTCAACATCTATCCGTCCGATGTTAGGGACCAATTGCTCAATAAGTTTGACAAATCTTGGATCCTTAGTATAATTGTGGTGCTCGCTTCTGCTTAACAATAAAGGAGACAGCAAAACTGGTTTGCGAACGTGTTTTCTAGCTTTATTTATTGCATATTTCCACCGCATTAAAGCTCTTTCGTTAGATTTGTCTTGGAAGTTACCTCCTCTATTTGGAACTGCTTCTTCAACGCATTCTGCTCTCATTGGCCCGCTTTTCGGTGCCGACTGTTCCAGTTGGATTCCGGCTTTCAGCGGCTCTCTCAGTAAGTCATTGTCGTTGCTCAGTGTCAGTTCCTTTACAGTAGACCTCGAATAACTCTTGTCTACAGCAGTACGATCGCTTTTCGGTGTTTTCGGTTCAATCGGTGGTAGCGCCAGGCAACGATTTGACTGTAGATCTAACAGTGAAGACGGAGATTTAGTTTTCCTCAAAAAGTCGCTCTGTTTTTTCAAAAGAAGGTGTTTTTTCCATGACAAATCAAACTGTTGTTTTCTTTGATGCTGCGTCAGTAAGTCAATCTGATTTCCTAGTTTGTTTTGTTCCCGCACGTTTTGCTTCAATATGGCATGGCCAACCTTTGTATCCTTGATTTGTAGAAGTTTGCTCAGTACATTGTGTACCTTCGCGTCACGATTCGTGTCAGGCTTGACGCGGTGTTTGTCAAAACTATCCATTACAACTTTAGCACTTGAAAATGCTTTGTTGTGCGGGCGTATTTATGGCTGAATTATCTTGACTATCTTCAATATCGTCTTTAAAAGTGATTCATGAACGAATTCTCGGCAAAGGTACTGAGTATCACTGAATGACGGAACGTATGACGCACGATTGAAAGGCGGCCTCACATCCTTGAGCACAGAACAATAGAATGGATTTCAAAGGGATGCATTCCTCGTGGTCATCAGTGCCAGAGTCATCAGTGTAGCCACGTACGGAAACCAACAGACTGTGCCGTTATCTGTGTTTACCGCCGTGTTCCAGTAATCTACTTCTACTTTATTGACTGATAAAGTGGTATGCACATCACATCAGTATAAATAAAAATACAAATAATACAATCTATAAATAAGATTAAATAAATAAATACATTGCTAGACGCTCTACTAGCGTGAACTTGGGCTGCAGTTGAACCTCCACGAGAGACCACCTCCCGTAGGAGACCACCTCTTATGAGCGACCGCTTCTCAAAGCACCGTTTTAGTCTCAGTCAAATCACTATATTTGTAACCACTCGTAGGAGTCTACCTCTGACCATTTTTTGAGAGTACGAACTGGGAATTTCTCTGTAATTTTACCTCCGCGGAGATCACGCAAAAAATCATTTTAAACTGTATCCAAGTAGGGACAGTTTAGACCTTAACCAAGGTATCGATGTTCGATTAAACATTACTTAAATTTGGGCTTCCCGTGGAGTACCTCTCATGAGAGACCACCTCCCGTAGGCGACCAATTTTTCTTGCACGGTGGGTGGTCGCCTACGGGAGGTTCAATTAACTGTATTTTGATAGATTTTAAATGTAAAACCGGCTAAAAGTTTATTTGTATCATCATACAGAATTCACGAACAAGCTCACGGATCGAATGGGCTGATAAAGGGCAAACTGAATATAATGGGAAAACGTCCTTAGATCAGTTTAGGGAACTATTTCAGAAAATTGGTCACTCGTTGCGTGACTCGGTAGAGCATGCATACGTAATATTGGGTAATCAAGCATGGGACATGCATCAAGTTAGTAGATTGTCTCTTCTATTTTGACGATAGAGTCGTTTTCGTACGAGTGGGAAGCCTACGGTACGGAGTTACGATCACGGTACGGAATCGAAGACATCTATTCAACCAATCACAGCGCGCGAAATCATTTCTCAACCAATCAGAATGCTTGAATACCGCACGATGATGACGCGATACGGTCACGGCACGAACCGTACCGTAACTACTTCCCACTCATACGAAAACGACTCTATTAGCTTAATTGAAAGCGTAAATGTAGCCAAGAACTAAAGTTTAACAGTCAATGAACATCGATCAGCTATGATTGCATGTGTTGCAAGGCCACTGATGATATTCTTTGGATATGTTGATTTATTAAACTGCCTTTGAGGGTAGCAAAGGGGGGATTGTGCTCACGCTTCACATGCCATTTTTTCGTAAATTCACGACTCAAAGAATATTTAAGCCATTTCACGCACGTCTTTCTTAATACAAATTCACGGATCACGGTTTTATCTTTTGTTTATACCAAGAGAAAATGAGGTAAGAGAAGGAATCCCTGGTATTGGGCTCTTGATCCATCATGTGCCCCGTTAATTCTATTTTTAGAATCAATCTATCTTTAGAACGGAACGTGATTGGTCAGATCATATAAGGCGACAGTAATGTTGGGAGGTCCTGGAGGAGCTATATGATTGAGAATATTAACGATTTCAAATGGAGTATATATAGCCCTTCCAAAATGCGCAAAATTGGCCCAAAATAACGATTTCCAATGGACTATAGCCCATGCAAAATGCGCAAAAATGGATCACAATGAGCATTTTTGATGGACTATTGCCCATACCAAATTCGCAAAAATGGCCCAAAATGAGGATTTTTGATGGACTATAGCCCATGCAAAATGCGCAAAAATGGATCAAAATGAGGATTTTTGATGGACTATCCCATACCAAATTCGCAATAATGGCCCAAAATGAGGATTTTTGATGGACTTAATTTAGCCCATGGAAAATGTCCCAAAATGTCCCAAAATGAGCATTTTTCATGGACTATATATAGCCCATGCAAAGTGCGCAAAAATGGCCCAAAATGAGCATTTTTGATGGAATGTCGTATCCAACATCACCCAATAAATAAAGTCGCTGCAAACTCAACGTTTAAATTCCGCGTCTAGATCAACAAACCCTCCAACATGTCAACAAGAAAAAATGGGACTGATCGAACTGATCTGGCCGCTAGAGATTGCATGGGGACTGATCGGATGGACGGACAGACAAACAGATCCATAGTTTTACCGGATAATTAAGCAAGGTAAATACTCATTTTCTTTTTCATCAGATAAGCTTCATCGCACTATGATTATGAAGAGTGATATATTATTGCATTAATATAACTGGGGTTTAGATTTTCGTGGAGTTCGCAACTCAAATGAACTTCTGTGATAAGATGTTTTCAATGTAAACGGAAAAGGAATCAGAAAGAAATAGAAAAAGAAATTAGAGAAAGAAAAAGATCAGGAAAAATAATATAAAAAAAAGAAGAAATCGTGCCCGCATCGAGAGTCGATCCCTGGGTCGCTGGTTTCCAAATCCCAGCACTTAACCAGAGGACCACGTTAGTCAAGAAATTTCCATAACAATAACCGCTACACAATAGACTACTAAATTGACCCTCGAAAACAATCGGAAGTACAGATAGCTGAAGTGGTACGGGGCAGTCATTTAGGACTAGGATACGACTGTTCCCTCCCTCTTTGACTACTTCGCTGATTGTGTACTACCCGATAGCGCGGATGAGGCCGAAATCTTTGTCCTATACGTAACATACGGTGACTCGGCATTTAAGTCCGGGTGTATGGTCGATTTTTAGTGTTTTGCATAAATTTCCGAAGAAGCGCGCGGGTTCGAGTCCCGGTGCGGCCATTTTTTTTTCAGTTTTTTTTTCGCTGTTTATCCTTTTATTATTCTTTTTCTTTGCACTTCAATTGATTTTCTTTAAATGTTTTGACAAAATCCGCTCAGTTTCAAAATAAAAATATTTTTCTACATGGGTACGATATTCTTTTGATTTTAAGGTTGTTTAACTGTAAACTTATTTTGAATGTTGAGGTTGATCGATTTGTCGTAATTTACTAAGGAACAACGCGTATATTGTGCAGTGAGATTAGGTTCCACTGCGAACCCAGTATTAACTCGCGTGCTCGCCTCTTTTACCACAGGAAGCCCATACATACGAAATATCGCTGTGGTGTCTCTGCCACAAATCAGTTTCAAATGGAATATATCTTGTTTCATTGTTATATACACCTTACTCGAGGCTCTGCGCGCCACATCCTTCAACATTCCTGGCCGCGTATAACTGGGCTTCAACTCTGTTTTCTTTGTAAGACCAGTGAATGGTAGACTTATTAGTGTTTGGTGCATTGATATGAAGGGTCTTTGAACTAATCAGTAATATCTAGTCAATGATTGCACTACCACCATCGTACACTGGTGTTTTCCACCTTACAGTTACATACGGTGCTTTGATACCTGTGACAGTAATGTTGGAAGGTCCTGGAGGAGCTATATATGATTGAGAATATTAACGATTTCCAATGGAGTATAGCCCTTCCAAAATGCGCAAAATTGGCCCAAAATAACGATTTCCAATGGACTATAGCCCATGCAAAATGCGCAAAAATGGTTCAAAATAAGCATTTTTGATGGACTATAGCCCATGCACAGTGCGCAAAAACGGCCCAAAATGAGGATTTTTGATGGACTATAGCCCATGCAAAGTGCGCAAAAATGGATCAAAATGAGGATGTTGGATGGAATGTCGTATCCAACATCACCCAATAAATAAAGTCGCTGCAAACTCAACGTTTAAATTCCGCGTCTAGATCAACAAACCCTCCAACATGTCAACAAGAAAAAATGGGACTGATCGAACTGATCTGGCCGCTAGAGATTGCATGGGGACTGATCGGATGGACGGACAGACAAACAGATCCATAGTTTTACCGGATAATTAAGCAAGGTAAATACTCATTTTCTTTTTCATCAGATAAGCTTCATCGCACTATGATTATTAAGAGTGATATATTATTGCATTAATATAACTGGGGTTTAGATTTTCGTGGAGTTTCGCAACTCAAATGAACTTCTGTGATAAGATGTTTTCAATGTAAACGGAAAAGGAATCAGAAAGAAATAGAAAAAGAAATTAGAGAAAGAAAAAGATCAGGAAAAATAATTAAAAAAAAAGAAGAAATGGTGCCCGCACCGAGAGTCGATCCCTGGGTCGCTGGTTTCCAAATCCCAGCACTTAACCAGAGGACCACGTTAGTCAAGAAATTTCCATAACAATAACCGCTACACGATAGACTACTAAATTGACCCTCGAAAACAATCGGAAGTACAG
Organism: Actinostola sp. cb2023; assembly: GCA_033675265.1. Lineage (NCBI taxonomy): Eukaryota > Metazoa > Cnidaria > Anthozoa > Actiniaria > Actinostolidae > Actinostola > Actinostola sp. cb2023. The sequence continues at coordinate 532,907 of JAUJYZ010000974.1, forward strand.
ATAGCTGAAGTGGTACGGGGCAGTCATTTAGGACTAGGATACGACTGTTCCCTCCCTCTTTGACTACTTCGCTGATTGTGTACTACCCGATAGCGCGGTTGAGGCCGAAATCTTTGTCCTATACGTAACATACGGTGACTCGGCATTTAAGTCCGGGTGTATGGTCGATTTTTAGTGTTTTGCATAAATTTCCGAAGAAGCGCGCGGGTTCGAGTCCCGGTGCGGTCATTTTTTTATCAGTTTTTTTTTCGCTGTTTATCCTTTTATTATTATTTTTTTTCTTTGCACTTCAATTGATTTTCTTTAAATGTTTTGACAAAATCCGCTCAGTTTCAAAATGAAAATATTTTTCTACATGGGTACGATATTCTTTTGATTTTAAGGTTGTTTTACTGTAAACTTATTTTGAATGTTGAGGTTGATCGATTTGTCGTAATTTACTAAGGAACAACGCGTATATTGTGCAGTGAGATTAGGTTCCACTGCGAACCCAGTATTAACTCGCGTGCTCGCCTCTTTTACCACAGGAAGCCCATACATACGAAATATCGCTGTGGTGTCTCTATACCACAAATCAGTTTCAAATGGAATATATCTTGTTTCATTGTTATATACACCTTACTCGAGGCTCGCGCCACATCCTTCAACATTCCTGGCCGCGTATAACTGGGCTTCAACTCTGTTTTCTTTGTAAGACCAGTGAATGGTAGACTTATTAGTGTTTGGTGCATTGATATGAAGGGTCTTTGAACTAATCAGTAATATCTAGTCAATGATTGCACTACCACCATCGTACACTGGTGTTTTCCACCTTACAGTTACATACGGTGCTTTGATACCTGTGACAGTAATGTTGGGAGGTCCTGGAGGAGCTATATGATTGAGAATATTATACGATTTCCAATGGAGTATAGCCCTTCCAAAATGCGCAAAATTGGCCCAAAATAACGATTTCCAATGGACTATAGCCCATGCAAAATGCGCAAAAATGGATCAAAATAAGCATTTTTGATGGACTATAGCCCATGCACAGTGCGCCAAAACGGCCCAAAATGAGGATTTCTGATGGACTTTTGCCCATGCAAAGTGCGCAAAAATGGATCAAAATGAGGATGTTGGATGGAATGTCGTATCCAACATCACCCAATAAATAAAGTCGCTGCAAACTCAACGTTTAAATCCGCGTCTAGATCAACAAACCCTCCAACATGTCAACAAGAAAAAATGGGACTGATCGAACTGATCTGGCCGCTAGAGATTGCATGGGGACTGATCGGATGGACGGACAGACAAACAGATCCATAGTTTTACCGGATAATTAAGCAAGGTAAATACTCATTTTCTTTTTCATCAGATAAGCTTCATCGCACTATGATTATTAAGAGTGATATATTATTGCATTAATATAACTGGGGTTTAGATTTTCGTGGAGTTCGCAACTCAAATGAACTTCTGTGATAAGATGTTTTCAATGTAAACGGAAAAGGAATCAGAAAGAAATAGAAAAAGAAATTAGAGAAAGAAAAAGATCAGGAAAAATAATATAAAAAAAAGAAGAAATCGTGCCCGCACCGAGAGTCGATCCCTGGGTCGCTGGTTTCCAAATCCCAGCACTTAACCAGAGGACCACGTTAGTCAAGAAATTTCCATAACAATAACCGCTACACGATAGACTACTAAATTGACCCTCGAAAACAATCGGAAGTACAGATAGCTGAAGTGGTACGGGGCAGTCATTTAGGACTAGGATACGACTGTTCCCTCCCTCTTTGACTACTTCGCTGATTGTGTACTACCCGATAGCGCGGATGAGGCCGAAATCTTTGTCCTATACGTAACATACGGTGACTCGGCATTTAAGTCCGGGTGTATGGTCGATTTTTAGTGTTTTGCATAAATTTCCGAAGAAGCGCGCGGGTTCGAGTCCCGGTGCGGTCATTTTTTTTTGAATTTTTTTTTCGCTGTTTATCCTTTTATTATTCTTTTTCTTTGCACTTCAATTGATTTTCTTTAAATGTTTTGACAAAATCCGCTCAGTTTCAAAATGAAAATATTTTTCTACATGGGTACGATATTCTTTTGATTTTAAGGTTTGTTTACTGTAAACTTATTTTGAATGTTGAGGTTGATCGATTTGTCGTAATTTACTAAGGAACAACGCGTATATTGTGCAGTGAGATTAGGTTCCACTGCGAACCCAGTATTAACTCGCGTGCTCGCCTCTTTTACCACAGGAAGCCCATACATACGAAATATCGCTGTGGTGTCTCTATACCACAAATCAGTTTCAAATGGAATATATCTTGTTTCATTGTTATATACACCTTACTCGAGGCTCTGCGCGCCACATCCTTCAACATTCCTGGCCGCGTATAACTGGGCTTCAACTCTGTTTTCTTTGTAAGACCAGTGAATGGTAGACTTATTAGTGTTTGGTGCATTGATATGAAGGGTCTTTGAACTAATCAGTAATATCTAGTCAATGATTGCACTACCACCATCGTACACTGGTGTTTTCCACCTTACAGTTACATACGGTGCTTTGATACCTGTGACAGTAATGTTGGGAGGTCCTGGAGGAGCTATATATGATTGAGAATATTAACGATTTCCAATGGAGTATATCCCTTCCAAAATGCGCAAAATTGGCCCAACATAACGATTTCCAATGGACTATAGCCCATGCAAAATGCGCAAAAATGGATCAAAATAAGCATTTTTGATGGACTATAGCCCATGCACAGTGCGCAAAAACGGCCCAAAATGAGGATTTTTGATGGACTATAGCCCATGCAAAGTGCGCAAAAATGGATCAAAATGAGGATGTTGGATGGAATGTCGTATCCAACATCACCCAATAAATAAAGTCGCTGCAAACTCAACGTTTAAATTCCGCGTCTAGATCAACAAACCCTCCAACATGTCAACAAGAAAAAATGGGACTGATCGAACTGATCTGGCCGCTAGAGATTGCATGGGGACTGATCGGATGGACGGACAGACAAACAGATCCATAGTTTTACCGGATAATTAAGCAAGGTAAATACTCATTTTCTTTTTCATCAGATAAGCTTCATCGCACTATGATTATTAAGAGTGATATATTATTGCATTAATATAACTGGGGTTTAGATTTTCGTGGAGTTCGCAACTCAAATGAACTTCTGTGATAAGATGTTTTTTCAATGTAAACGGAAAAGGAATCAGAAAGAAATAATAGAAAAAGAAATTAGAGAAAGAAAAAGATCAGGAAAAATAATATAAAAAAAAAGAAGAAATGGTGCCCGCACCGAGAGTCGATCCCTGGGTCGCTGGTTTCCAAATCCCAGCACTTAACCAGAGGACCACGTTAGTCAAGAAATTTCCATAACAATAACCGCTACACGATAGACTACTAAATTGACCCTCGAAAACAATCGGAAGTACAGATAGCTGAAGTGGTACGGGGCAGTCATTTAGGACTAGGATACGACTGTTCCCTCCCTCTTTGACTACTTCGCTGATTGTGTACTACCCGATAGCGCGGATGAGGCCGAAATCTTTGTCCTATACGTAACATACGGTGACTCGGCATTTAAGTCCGGGTGTATGGTCGATTTTTAGTGTTTTGCATAAATTTCCGAAGAAGCGCGCGGGTTCGAGTCCCGGTGCGGTCATTTTTTTTTCAGTTTTTTTTTTCGCTGTTTATCCTTTTATTATTCTTTTTCTTTGCACTTCAATTGATTTTCTTTAAATGTTTTGACAAAATCCGCTCAGTTTCAAAATAAAAATATTTTTCTACATGGGTACGATATTCTTTTGATTTTAAGGTTGTTTTACTGTAAACTTATTTTGAATGTTGAGGTTGATCGATTTGTCGTAATTTACTAAGGAACAACGCGTATATTGTGCAGTGAGATTAGGTTCCACTGCGAACCCAGTATTAACTCGCGTGCTCGCCTCTTTTACCACAGGAAGCCCATACATACGAAATATCGCTGTGGTGTCTCTATACCACAAATCAGTTTCAAATGGAATATATCTTGTTTCATTGTTATATACACCTTACTCGAGGCTCTGCGCGCCACATCCTTCAACATTCCTGGCCGCGTATAACTGGGCTTCAACTCTGTTTTCTTTGTAAGACCAGTGAATGGTAGACTTATTAGTGTTTGGTGCATTGATATGAAGGGTCTTTGAACTAATCAGTAATATCTAGTCAATGATTGCACTACCACCATCGTACACTGGTGTTTTCCACCTTACAGTTACATACGGTGCTTTGATACCTGTGACAGTAATGTTGGGAGGTCCTGGAGGAGCTATATGATTGAGAATATTATACGATTTCCAATGGAGTATAGCCCTTCCAAAATGCGCAAAATTGGCCCAACATAACGATTTCCAATGGACTATAGCTCATGCAAAATGCGCAAAAATGGATCAAAATAAGCATTTTTGATGGACTATAGCCCATGCACAGTGCGCAAAAACGGCCCAAAATGAGGATTTTTGATGGACTATAGCCCATGCAAAGTGCGCAAAAATGGATCAAAATGAGGATGTTGGATGGAATGTCGTATCCAACATCACCCAATAAATAAAGTCGCTGCAAACTCAACGTTTAAATTCCGCGTCTAGATCAACAAACCCTCCAACATGTCAACAAGAAAAAATGGGACTGATCGAACTGATCTGGCCGCTAGAGTTGCATGGGGACTGATCGGATGGACGGACAGACAAACAGATCCATAGTTTTACCGGATAATTAAGCAAGGTAAATACTCATTTTCTTTTTCATCAGATAAGCTTCATCGCACTATGATTATTAAGAGTGATATATTATTGCATTAATATAACTGGGGTTTAGATTTTCGTGGAGTTCGCAACTCAAATGAACTTCTGTGATAAGATGTTTTCAATGTAAACGGAAAAGGAATCAGAAAGAAATAGAAAAAGAAATTAGAGAAAGAAAAAGATCAGGAAAAATAATATAAAAAAAAGAAGAAAAATGGTGCCCGCACCGAGAGTCGATCCCTGGGTCGCTGGTTTCCAAATCCCAGCACTTAACCAGAGGACCACGTTAGTCAAGAAATTTCCATAACAATAACCGCTACACGATAGACTACTAAATTGACCCTCGAAAACAATCGGAAGTACAGATAGCTGAAGTGGTACGGGGCAGTCATTTAGGACTAGGATACGACTGTTCCCTCCCTCTTTGACTACTTCGCTGATTGTGTACTACCCGATAGCGCGGATGAGGCCGAAATCTTTGTCCTATACGTAACATACGGTGACTCGGCATTTAAGTCCGGGTGTATGGTCGATTTTTAGTGTTTTGCATAAATTTCCGAAGAAGCGCGCGGGTTCGAGTCCCGGTGCGGTCATTTTTTTTTCAGTTTTTTTTTTTTTCGCTGTTTATCCTTTTATTATTCTTTTTCTTTGCACTCAATTGATTTTCTTTAAATGTTTTGACAAAATCCGCTCAGTTTCAAAATAAAAATATTTTTCTACATGGGTACGATATTCTTTTGATTTTAAGGTTGTTTTACTGTAAACTTATTTTGAATGTTGAGGTTGATCGATTTGTCGTAATTTACTAAGGAACAACGCGTATATTGTGCACTGAGATTAGGTTCCACTGCGAACCCAGTATTAACTCGCGTGCTCGCCTCTTTTACCACAGGAAGCCCATACATACGAAATATCGCTGTGGTGTCTCTATACCACAAATCAGTTTCAAATGGAATATATCTTGTTTCATTGTTATATACACCTTACTCGAGGCTCTGCGCGCCACATCCTTCAACATTCCTGGCCGCGTATAACTGGGCTTCAACTCTGTTTTCTTTGTAAGACCAGTGAATGGTAGACTTATTAGTGTTTGGTGCATTGATATGAAGGGTCTTTGAACTAATCAGTGATATCTAGTCAATGATTGCACTACTACCATCGTACACTGGTGTTTTCCACCTTACAGTTACATACGGTGCTTTGATACCTGTGACAGTAATGTTGGGTGGTCCTGGAGGAGCTAGCTATATGATTGAGAATATTAACGATTTCCAATGGAGAACATTTTCCAAAATGCGCAAAATTGGCCCAAAATAACGATTTCCAATGGACTATAGCCCATGCAAAATGCGCAAAAATGGATCAAAATAAGCATTTTTGATGGACTATAGCCCATGCAAAATGCGCAAAAATGGCTCAAAATGAGGATTTTTGATGGACTATAGCCCATGCAAAATGCGCAAAAATGGATCAAAATGAGGATGTTGGATGGAATGTCGTATCCAACATCACCCAATAAATAAAGTCGCTGCAAACTCAACGTTTAAATTCCGCGTCTAGATCAACAAACCCTCCAACATGTCAACAAGAAAAAATGGGACTGATCGAACTGATCTGGCCGCTAGAGATTGCATGGGGACTGATCGGATGGACGGACAGACAAACAGATCCATAGTTTTACCGGATAATTAAGCAAGGTAAATACTCATTTTCTTTTTCATCAGATAAGCTTCATCGCACTATGATTATTAAGAGTGATATATTATTGCATTAATATAACTGGGGTTTAGATTTTCGTGGAGTTCGCAACTCAAATGAACTTCTGTGATAAGATGTTTTCAATGTAAACGGAAAAGGAATCAGAAAGAAATAGAAAAAGAAATTAGAGAAAGAAAAAGATCAGGAAAAATAATATAAAAAAGAAGAAATGGTGCCCGCACCGAGAGTCGATCCCTGGGTCGCTGGTTTCCAAATCCCAGCACTTAACCAGAGGACCACGTTAGTCAAGAAATTTCCATAACAATAACCGCTACACGATAGACTACTAAATTGACCCTCGAAAACAATCGGAAGTACAGATAGCTGAAGTGGTACGGGGCAGTCATTTAGGACTAGGATACGACTGTTCCCTCCCTCTTTGACTACTTCGCTGATTGTGTACTACCCGATAGCGCGGATGAGGCCGAAATCTTTGTCCTATACGTAACATACGGTGACTCGGCATTTAAGTCCGGGTGTATGGTCGATTTTTAGTGTTTTGCATAAATTTCCGAAGAAGCGCGCGGGTTCGAGTCCCGGTGCGGTCATTTTTTTTTCAGTTTTTTTTTCGCTGTTTATCCTTTTATTATTCTTTTTCTTTGCACTTCAATTGATTTTCTTTAAATGTTTTGACAAAATCCGCTCAGTTTCAAAATAAAAATATTTTTCTACATGGGTACGATATTCTTTTGATTTTAAGGTTGTTTTACTGTAAACTTATTTTGAATGTTGAGGTTGATCGATTTGTCGTAATTTACTAAGGAACAACGCGTATATTGTGCAGTGAGATTAGGTTCCACTGCGAACCCAGTATTAACTCGCGTGCTCGCCTCTTTTACCACAGGAAGCCCATACATACGAAATATCGCTGTGGTGTCTCTATACCACAAATCAGTTTCAAATGGAATATATCTTGTTTCATTGTTATATACACCTTACTCGAGCTCTGCTGCGCCACATCCTTCAACATTCCTGGCCGCGTATAACTGGGCTTCAACTCTGTTTTCTTTGTAAGACCAGTGAATGGTAGACTTATTAGTGTTTGGTGCATTGATATGAAGGGTCTTTGAACTAATCAGTAATATCTAGTCAATGATTGCACTACCACCATCGTACACTGGTGTTTTCCACCTTACAGTTACATACGGTGCTTTGATACCTGTGACAGTAATGTTGGGAGGTCCTGGAGGAGCTATATGATTGAGAATATTATACGATTTCCAATGGAGTATAGCCCTTCCAAAATGCGCAAAATTGGCCCAACATAACGATTTCCAATGGACTATAGCTCATGCAAAATGCGCAAAAATGGATCAAAATAAGCATTTTTGATGGACTATAGCCCATGCACAGTGCGCAAAAACGGCCCAAAATGAGGATTTTTGATGGACTATAGCCCATGCAAAGTGCGCAAAAATGGATCAAAATGAGGATGTTGGATGGAATGTCGTATCCAACATCACCCAATAAATAAAGTCGCTGCAAACTCAACGTTTAAATTCCGCGTCTAGATCAACAAACCCTCCAACATGTCAACAAGAAAAAATGGGACTGATCGAACTGATCTGGCCGCTAGAGATTGCATGGGGACTGATCGGATGGACGGACAGACAAACAGATCCATAGTTTTACCGGATAATTAAGCAAGGTAAATACTCATTTTCTTTTTCATCAGATAAGCTTCATCGCACTATGATTATTAAGAGTGATATATTATTGCATTAATATAACTGGGGTTTAGATTTTCGTGGAGTTCGCAACTCAAATGAACTTCTGTGATAAGATGTTTTCAATGTAAACGGAAAAGGAATCAGAAAGAAATAGAAAAAGAAATTAGAGAAAGAAAAAGATCAGGAAAAATAATATAAAAAAAAAGAAGAAATGGTGCCCGCACCGAGAGTCGATCCCTGGGTCGCTGGTTTCCAAATCCCAGCACTTAACCAGAGGACCACGTTAGTCAAGAAATTTCCATAACAATAACCGCTACACGATAGACTACTAAATTGACCCTCGAAAACAATCGGAAGTACAGATAGCTGAAGTGGTACGGGGCAGTCATTTAGGACTAGGATACGACTGTTCCCTCCCTCTTTGACTACTTCGCTGATTGTGTACTACCCGATAGCGCGGATGAGGCCGAAATCTTTGTCCTATCGTAACATACGGTGACTCGGCATTTAAGTCCGGGTGTATGGTCGATTTTTAGTGTTTTGCATAAATTTCCGAAGAAGCGCGCGGGTTCGAGTCCCGGTGCGGTCATTTTTTTTTCAGTTTTTTTTTCGCTGTTTATCCTTTTATTATTCTTTTTCTTTGCACTTCAATTGATTTTCTTTAAATGTTTTGACAAAATCCGCTCAGTTTCAAAATAAAAATATTTTTCTACATGGGTACGATATTCTTTTGATTTTAAGGTTGTTTTACTGTAAACTTATTTTGAATGTTGAGGTTGATCGATTTGTCGTAATTTACTAAGGAACAACGCGTATATTGTGCAGTGAGATTAGGTTCCACTGCGAACCCAGTATTAACTCGCGTGCTCGCCTCTTTTACCACAGGAAGCCCATACATACGAAATATCGCTGTGGTGTCTCTATACCACAAATCAGTTTCAAATGGAATATATCTTGTTTCATTGTTATATACACCTTACTCGAGGCTCTGCGCGCCACATCCTTCAACATTCCTGGCCGCGTATAACTGGGCTTCAACTCTGTTTTCTTTGTAAGACCAGTGAATGGTAGACTTATTAGTGTTTGGTGCATTGATATGAAGGGTCTTTGAACTAATCAGTAATATCTAGTCAATGATTGCACTACCACCATCGTACACTGGTGTTTTCCACCTTACAGTTACATACGGTGCTTTGATACCTGTGACAGTAATGTTGGGAGGTCCTGGAGGAGCTATATATGATTGAGAATATTAACGATTTCCAATGGAGTATATCCCTTCCAAAATGCGCAAAATTGGCCCAAATAACGATTTCCAATGGACTATAGCCCATGCAAAATGCGCAAAAATGGATCAAAATAAGCATTTTTGATGGACTATAGCCCATGCACAGTGCGCAAAATCGGCCCAAAATGAGGATTTTTGATGGACTATAGCCCATGCAAAGTGCGCAAAAATGGATCAAAATGAGGATGTTGGATGGAATGTCGTATCCAACATCACCCAATAAATAAAGTCGCTGCAAACTCAACGTTTAAATTCCGCGTCTAGATCAACAAACCCTCCAACATGTCAACAAGAAAAAATGGGACTGATCGAACTGATCTGGCCGCTAGAGATTGCATGGGGACTGATCGGATGGACGGACAGACAAACAGATCCATAGTTTTACCGGATAATTAAGCAAGGTAAATACTCATTTTCTTTTTCATCAGATAAGCTTCATCGCACTATGATTATTAAGAGTGATATATTATTGCATTAATATAACTGGGGTTTAGATTTTCGTGGAGTTCGCAACTCAAATGAACTTCTGTGATAAGATGTTTTCAATGTAAACGGAAAAGGAATCAGAAAGAAATAGAAAAAGAAATTAGAGAAAGAAAAAGATCAGGAAAAATAATAAAAAAAAAAGAAGAAATGGTGCCCGCACCGAGAGTCGATCCCTGGGTCGCTGGTTTCCAAATCCCAGCACTTAACCAGAGGACCACGTTAGTCAAGAAATTTCCATAACAATAACCGCTACACGATAGACTACTAAATTGACCCTCGAAAACAATCGGAAGTACAGATAGCTGAAGTGGTACGGGGCAGTCATTTAGGACTAGGATACGACTGTTCCCTCCCTCCCTCTTTGACTACTTCGCTGATTGTGTACTACCCGATAGCGCGGATGAGGCCGAAATCTTTGTCCTATACGTAACATACGGTGACTCGGCATTTAAGTCCGGGTGTATGGTCGATTTTTAGTGTTTTGCATAAATTTCCGAAGAAGCGCGCGGGTTCGAGTCCCGGTGCGGTCATTTTTTTTTTTTTCAGTTTTTTTTTTCGCTGTTTATCCTTTTATTATTCTTTTTCTTTGCACTTCAATTGATTTTCTTTAAATGTTTTGACAAAATCCGCTCAGTTTCAAAATAAAAATATTTTTCTACATGGGTACGATATTCTTTTGATTTTAAGGTTGTTTTACTGTAAACTTATTTTGAATGTTGAGGTTGATCGATTTGTCGTAATTTACTAAGGAACAACGCGTATATTGTGCAGTGAGATTAGGTTCCACTGCGAACCCAGTATTAACTCGCGTGCTCGCCTCTTTTACCACAGGAAGCCCATACATACGAAATATCGCTGTGGTGTCTCTATACCACAAATCAGTTTCAAATGGAATATATCTTGTTTCATTGTTATATACACCTTACTCGAGGCTCTGCGCGCCACATCCTTCAACATTCCTGGCCGCGTATAACTGGGCTTCAACTCTGTTTTCTTTGTAAGACCAGTGAATGGTAGACTTATTAGTGTTTGGTGCATTGATATGAAGGGTCTTTGAACTAATCAGTAATATCTAGTCAATGATTGCACTACCACCATCGTACACTGGTGTTTTCCACCTTACAGTTACATACGGTGCTTTGATACCTGTGACAGTAATGTTGGGAGGTCCTGGAGGAGCTATATGATTGAGAATATTATACGATTTCCAATGGAGTATAGCCCTTCCAAAATGCGCAAAATTGGCCCAAAATAACGATTTCCAATGGACTATAGCCCATGCAAAATGCGCAAAAATGGTTCAAAATAAGCATTTTTGATGGACTATAGCCCATGCACAGTGCGCAAAAACGGCCCAAAATGAGGATTTTTGATGGACTATAGCCCATGCAAAGTGCGCAAAAATGGATCAAAATGAGGATGTTGGATGGAATGTCGTATCCAACATCACCCAATAAATAAAGTCGCTGCAAACTCAACGTTTAAATTCCGCGTCTAGATCAACAAACCCTCCAACATGTCAACAAGAAAAAATGGGACTGATCGAACTGATCTGGCCGCTAGAGATTGCATGGGGACTGATCGGATGGACGGACAGACAAACAGATCCATAGTTTTACCGGATAATTAAGCAAGGTAAATACTCATTTTCTTTTTCATCAGATAAGCTTCATCGCACTATGATTATTAAGAGTGATATATTATTGCATTAATATAACTGGGGTTTAGATTTTCGTGGAGTTCGCAACTCAAATGAACTTCTGTGATAAGATGTTTTCAATGTAAACGGAAAAGGAATCAGAAAGAAATAGAAAAAGAAATTAGAGAAAGAAAAAGATCAGGAAAAATAATTAAAAAAAAAAAAGAAGAAATGGTGCCCGCACCGAGAGTCGATCCCTGGGTCGCTGGTTTCCAAATCCCAGCACTTAACCAGAGGACCACGTTAGTCAAGAAATTTCCATAACAATAACCGCTACACGATAGACTACTAAATTGACCCTCGAAAACAATCGGAAGTACAGATAGCTGAAGTGGTACGGGGCAGTCATTTAGGACTAGGATACGACTGTTCCCTCCCTCTTTGACTACTTCGCTGATTGTGTACTACCCGATAGCGCGGATGAGGCCGAAATCTTTGTCCTATACGTAACATACGGTGACTCGGCATTTAAGTCCGGGTGTATGGTCGATTTTTAGTGTTTTGCATAAATTTCCGAAGAAGCGCGCGGGTTCGAGTCCCGGTGCGGTCATTTTTTTTTCAGTTTTTTTTTTCGCTGTTTATCCTTTTATTATTCTTTTTCTTTGCACTTCAATTGATTTTCTTTAAATGTTTTGACAAAATCCGCTCAGTTTCAAAATAAAAATATTTTTCTACATGGGTACGATATTCTTTTGATTTTAAGGTTGTTTTACTGTAAACTTATTTTGAATGTTGAGGTTGATCGATTTGTCGTAATTTACTAAGGAACAACGCGTATATTGTGCAGTGAGATTAGGTTCCACTGCGAACCCAGTATTAACTCGCGTGCTCGCCTCTTTTACCACAGGAAGCCCATACATACGAAATATCGCTGTGGTGTCTCTATACCACAAATCAGTTTCAAATGGAATATATCTTGTTTCATTGTTATATACACCTTACTCGAGGCTCTGCGCGCCACATCCTTCAACATTCCTGGCCGCGTATAACTGGGCTTCAACTCTGTTTTCTTTGTAAGACCAGTGAATGGTAGACTTATTAGTGTTTGGTGCATTGATATGAAGGGTCTTTGAACTAATCAGTAATATCTAGTCAATGATTGCACTACCACCATCGTACACTGGTGTTTTCCACCTTACAGTTACATACGGTGCTTTGATACCTGTGACAGTAATGTTGGGAGGTCCTGGAGGAGCTATATGATTGAGAATATTATACGATTTCCAATGGAGTATAGCCCTTCCAAAATGCGCAAAATTGGCCCAACATAACGATTTCCAATGGACTATAGCTCATGCAAAATGCGCAAAAATGGATCAAAATAAGCATTTTTGATGGACTATAGCCCATGCACAGTGCGCAAAAACGGCCCAAAATGAGGATTTTTGATGGACTATAGCCCATGCAAAGTGCGCAAAAATGGATCAAAATGAGGATGTTGGATGGAATGTCGTATCCAACATCACCCAATAAATAAAGTCGCTGCAAACTCAACGTTTAAATTCCGCGTCTAGATCAACAAACCCTCCAACATGTCAACAAGAAAAAATGGGACTGATCGAACTGATCTGGCCGCTAGAGATTGCATGGGGACTGATCGGATGGACGGACAGACAAACAGATCCATAGTTTTACCGGATAATTAAGCAAGGTAAATACTCATTTTCTTTTTCATCAGATAAGCTTCATCGCACTATGATTATTAAGAGTGATATATTATTGCATTAATATAACTGGGGTTTAGATTTTCGTGGAGTTCGCAACTCAAATGAACTTCTGTGATAAGATGTTTTCAATGTAAACGGAAAAGGAATCAGAAAGAAATAGAAAAAGAAATTAGAGAAAGAAAAAGATCAGGAAAAATAATTAAAAAAAAAGAAGAAATGGTGCCCGCACCGAGAGTCGATCCCTGGGTCGCTGGTTTCCAAATCCCAGCACTTAACCAGAGGACCACGTTAGTCAAGAAATTTCCATAACAATAACCGCTACACAATAGACTACTAAATTGACCCTCGAAAACAATCGGAAGTACAGATAGCTGAAGTGGTACGGGGCAGTCATTTAGGACTAGGATACGACTGTTCCCTCCCTCTTTGACTACTTCGCTGATTGTGTACTACCCGATAGCGCGGATGAGGCCGAAATCTTTGTCCTATACGTAACATACGGTGACTCGGCATTTAAGTCCGGGTGTATGGTCGATTTTTAGTGTTTTGCATAAATTTCCGAAGAAGCGCGCGGGTTCGAGTCCCGGTGCGGTCATTTTTTTTTCAGTTTTTTTTTTCGCTGTTTATCCTTTTATTATTCTTTTTCTTTGCACTTCAATTGATTTTCTTTAAATGTTTTGACAAAATCCGCTCAGTTTCAAAATAAAAATATTTTTCTACATGGGTACGATATTCTTTTGATTTTAAGGTTGTTTTACTGTAAACTTATTTTGAATGTTGAGGTTGATCGATTTGTCGTAATTTACTAAGGAACAACGCGTATATTGTGCAGTGAGAGATTAGGTTCCACTGCGAACCCAGTATTAACTCGCGTGCTCGCCTCTTTTACCACAGGAAGCCCATACATACGAAATATCGCTGTGGTGTCTCTATACCACAAATCAGTTTCAAATGGAATATATCTTGTTTCATTGTTATATACACCTTACTCGAGGCTCTGCGCGCCACATCCTTCAACATTCCTGGCCGCGTATAACTGGGCTTCAACTCTGTTTTCTTTGTAAGACCAGTGAATGGTAGACTTATTAGTGTTTGGTGCATTGATATGAAGGGTCTTTGAACTAATCAGTAATATCTAGTCAATGATTGCACTACCACCATCGTACACTGGTGTTTTTCCACCTTACAGTTACATACGGTGCTTTGATACCTGTGACAGTAATGTTGGGAGGTCCTGGAGGAGCTATATGATTGAGAATATTATACGATTTCCAATGGAGTATAGCCCTTCCAAAATGCGCAAAATTGGCCCAACATAACGATTTCCAATGGACTATAGCTCATGCAAAATGCGCAAAAATGGATCAAAATAAGCATTTTTGATGGACTATAGCCCATGCACAGTGCGCAAAAACGGCCCAAAATGAGGATTTTTGATGGACTATAGCCCATGCAAAGTGCGCAAAAATGGATCAAAATGAGGATGTTGGATGGAATGTCGTATCCAACATCACCCAATAAATAAAGTCGCTGCAAACTCAACGTTTAAATTCCGCGTCTAGATCAACAAACCCTCCAACATGTCAACAAGAAAAAATGGGACTGATCGAACTGATCTGGCCGCTAGAGATTGCATGGGGACTGATCGGATGGACGGACAGACAAACAGATCCATAGTTTTACCGGATAATTAAGCAAGGTAAATACTCATTTTCTTTTTCATCAGATAAGCTTCATCGCACTATGATTATTAAGAGTGATATATTATTGCATTAATATAACTGGGGTTTAGATTTTCGTGGAGTTCGCAACTCAAATGAACTTCTGTGATAAGATGTTTTCAATGTAAACGGAAAAGGAATCAGAAAGAAATAGAAAAAGAAATTAGAGAAAGAAAAAGATCAGGAAAAATAATATAAAAAAAAGAAGAAATGGTGCCCGCACCGAGAGTCGATCCCTGGGTCGCTGGTTTCCAAATCCCAGCACTTAACCAGAGGACCACGTTAGTCAAGAAATTTCCATAACAATAACCGCTACACGATAGACTACTAAATTGACCCTCGAAAACAATCGGAAGTACAGATAGCTGAAGTGGTACGGGGCAGTCATTTAGGACTAGGATACGACTGTTCCCTCCCTCTTTGACTACTTCGCTGATTGTGTACTACCCGATAGCGCGGATGAGGCCGAAATCTTTGTCCTATACGTAACATACGGTGACTCGGCATTTAAGTCCGGGTGTATGGTCGATTTTTAGTGTTTTGCATAAATTTCCGAAGAAGCGCGCGGGTTCGAGTCCCGGTGCGGTCATTTTTTTTTCAGTTTTTTTTTTCGCTGTTTATCCTTTTATTATTCTTTTTCTTTGCACTTCAATTGATTTTCTTTAAATGTTTTGACAAAATCCGCTCAGTTTCAAAAAATAAAAATATTTTTCTACATGGGTACGATATTCTTTTGATTTTAAGGTTGTTTTACTGTAAACTTATTTTGAATGTTGAGGTTGATCGATTTGTCGTAATTTACTAAGGAACAACGCGTATATTGTGCAGTGAGATTAGGTTCCACTGCGAACCCAGTATTAACTCGCGTGCTCGCCTCTTTTACCACAGGAAGCCCATACATACGAAATATCGCTGTGGTGTCTCTATACCACAAATCAGTTTCAAATGGAATATATCTTGTTTCATTGTTATATACACCTTACTCGAGGCTGCGCGCCACATCCTTCAACATTCCTGGCCGCGTATAACTGGGCTTCAACTCTGTTTTCTTTGTAAGACCAGTGAATGGTAGACTTATTAGTGTTTGGTGCATTGATATGAAGGGTCTTTGAACTAATCAGTAATATCTAGTCAATGATTGCACTACCACCATCGTACACTGGTGTTTTCCACCTTACAGTTACATACGGTGCTTTGATACCTGTGACAGTAATGTTGGGAGGTCCTGGAGGAGCTATATGATTGAGAATATTATACGATTTCCAATGGAGTATAGCCCTTCCAAAATGCGCAAAATTGGCCCAACATAACGATTTCCAATGGACTATAGCTCATGCAAAATGCGCAAAAATGGATCAAAATAAGCATTTTTGATGGACTATAGCCCATGCACAGTGCGCAAAAACGGCCCAAAATGAGGATTTTTGATGGACTATAGCCCATGCAAAGTGCGCAAAAATGGATCAAAATGAGGATGTTGGATGGAATGTCGTATCCAACATCACCCAATAAATAAAGTCGCTGCAAACTCAACGTTTAAATTCCGCGTCTAGATCAACAAACCCTCCAACATGTCAACAAGAAAAAATGGGACTGATCGAACTGACTGATCTGGCCGCTAGAGATTGCATGGGGACTGATCGGATGGACGGACAGACAAACAGATCCATAGTTTTACCGGATAATTAAGCAAGGTAAATACTCATTTTCTTTTTCATCAGATAAGCTTCATCGCACTATGATTATTAAGAGTGATATATTATTGCATTAATATAACTGGGGTTTAGATTTTCGTGGAGTTCGCAACTCAAATGAACTTCTGTGATAAGATGTTTTCAATGTAAACGGAAAAGGAATCAGAAAGAAATAGAAAAAGAAATTAGAGAAAGAAAAAGATCAGGAAAAATAATATAAAAAAAAGAAGAAATGGTGCCCGCACCGAGAGTCGATCCCTGGGTCGCTGGTTTCCAAATCCCAGCACTTAACCAGAGGACCACGTTAGTCAAGAAATTTCCATAACAATAACCGCTACACGATAGACTACTAAATTGACCCTCGAAAACAATCGGAAGTACAGATAGCTGAAGTGGTACGGGGCAGTCATTTAGGACTAGGATACGACTGTGTTCCCTCCCTCTTTGACTACTTTTGATTGGACCCGATAGGATGAGGCCGAAACTTTGTCCTATACGTAACATACGGTGACTCGGCCCTGTATCAAGGGAGACATCAAAATTTTGTTTGTCGTCTTTTGTAGGCGTTTTTTGATTGTGTACTACCCGATTTTAGCGCGGATCAACAGGCGTTCCTAGCCGAAATCTTTGTCATCCGAGCTCGAGCAAACCGCTGACGTGAGAGTCCCGGAGGGGCGAGCCGACTTCGGTCCGAAGACACAACGCCTGTTTACGGGTGACATCGGCATTTAACAAAATTTTGGTGCTCCCTTGGGTGTATGGTCGATTTTTAGTGTTTTGCATAAATTTCCGAAGAAGCGCGCGGGTTCGAGTCCCGGTGCGGTCATTTTTTTTTCAGTTTTTTTTTCGCTGTTTATCCTTTTATTATTCTTTTTCTTTGCACTTCAATTGATTTTCTTTAAATGTTTTGACAAAATCCGCTCAGTTTCAAAATAAAAATATTTTTCTACATGGGTACGATATTCTTTTGATTTTAAGGTTGTTTTACTGTAAACTTATTTTGAATGTTGAGGTTGATCGATTTGTCGTAATTTACTAAGGAACAACGCGTATATTGTGCAGTGAGATTAGGTTCCACTGCGAACCCAGTATTAACTCGCGTGCTCGCCTCTTTTACCACAGGAAGCCCATACATACGAAATATCGCTGTGGTGTCTCTATACCACAAATCAGTTTCAAATGGAATATATCTTGTTTCATTGTTATATACACCTTACTCGAGGCTCTGCCACATCCTTCAACATTCCTGGCCGCGTATAACTGGGCTTCAACTCTGTTTTCTTTGTAAGACCAGTGAATGGTAGACTTATTAGTGTTTGGTGCATTGATATGAAGGGTCTTTGAACTAATCAGTAATATCTAGTCAATGATTGCACTACCACCATCGTACACTGGTGTTTTCCACCTTACAGTTACATACGGTGCTTTGATACCTGTGACAGTAATGTTGGGAGGTCCTGGAGGAGCTATATGATTGAGAATATTATACGATTTCCAATGGAGTATAGCCCTTCCAAAATGCGCAAAATTGGCCCAACATAACGATTTCCAATGGACTATAGCCCATGCAAAATGCGCAAAAATGGATCAAAATAAGCATTTTTGATGGACTATAGCCCATGCACAGTGCGCAAAAACGGCCCAAAATGAGGATTTTTGATGGACTATAGCCCATGCAAAGTGCGCAAAAATGGATCAAAATGAGGATGTTGGATGGAATGTCGTATCCAACATCACCCAATAAATAAAGTCGCTGCAAACTCAACGTTTAAATTCCGCGTCTAGATCAACAAACCCTCCAACATGTCAACAAGAAAAAATGGGACTGATCGAACTGATCTGGCCGCTAGAGATTGCATGGGGACTGATCGGATGGACGGACAGACAAACAGATCCATAGTTTTACCGGATAATTAAGCAAGGTAAATACTCATTTTCTTTTTCATCAGATAAGCTTCATCGCACTATGATTATTAAGAGTGATATATTATTGCATTAATATAACTGGGGTTTAGATTTTCGTGGAGTTCGCAACTCAAATGAACTTCTGTGATAAGATGTTTTCAATGTAAATGGATCAAAATGAGCATATTTGATGGACTATAGCCCTAACCAAATGCGGAAAAATGGCACAAAATGACGATTTCTGATGGACTTTAGTCCATGGAAAATGCCAAAAATGGCCCAAAATGACGATTTCTAATGGCCTTTATTTAGTCCATGCAAAATGCGCAAAAATGGATCAAAATGAGCATTTTTGATGGACTATTGCCCATACCAAATTCGCAAAAATGGCCCAAAATGAGGATTTTTGAAGGTCAACTATTTCCCTCTTAGTTCATGGTGCCATCACAGCGGCCGGCGCAGGGGACATGCGCATTAGAAGCCACATTGTTTGACGTTTGAACGGCCAGCATTTTTAGACTTAATTGGGCCTTCCACAGGAAGCCCAAGTAATTACCGTAGAATTCCGGTTATAAGCCCCCCTGGTTATAAGCCCCCCCTCCCCCGATTAAATGAGTCCACCTGTTTGCTAATATAAATTTCCTCCCGGTTATAAGCCCTCCCGGTAATAAGCCCCCCCCCCTCCCCTCCCCGGTTATAAGCCCCCTTCATTTACTCCTCCCCATACGGGGTACCATATACATGAAAATGAAAACGAATCCCTTGAGCATCTTTTCTATAATTGTCGTTTCGTTCAACCCTTTTGGTCTTCTTTACGTGAAACATTAACTAATGTCTATATAAATATGAATGTTTTAAGTTGTGAAGATATCATATTTGGTGTACTCTTTCAATACGGCAGAGCACGGTACCGTAACTTTCCCACTCATACGAAAAGGACTGTATTGTTTACGATGATGACAATCAACTGAGCTGAAATAGATGGCAGCTTTTCTTTACTCGCAATCACGTGACATTTTTTATCCATTTCTTTTGAGGCTAATTATAATAAATTAAAAGATATTGTATGCGCGCATCTTTTTTGATGGGTTTCCTGTGGTAGAGTGCACAGAGTACGTCTTATGTACGTCTTTAATATTTCTGAAGACTCAAATATTATTAATCATATAATACTATTAGCAAAACAATATATATACTGATGTAAAATAAAAAAAATACTCCCAATGATAAAAATATTGATAAAGAAAATAAAACGTACTTCTCAAACAGAATACATAATAGCTAAAGAAAACAATATATTGAATAAGCATTATGAGAAATGGGGCAAACTATTGACTCTTTAGAAAAACATATATGGTTCCTTTTTAGTATATTCTGTTGTACATATATTATAATAATTATATCATTGATCTTGCACATAATTTAAGCTGGTTGTTACATACCACTCTATTTTTTGTTTTTTGTTTTGTTACCTTCTAAATGTAATTGTATTTGTAGAGTAATATGTTAAAAAAATCACTGTACTCTTTATTTATATCAATATTATCAAATGTACAATACATATTGTGATAATAAAAAAATTTAAATAAAAAAAAATAAAAAAATAAATAAAAAATAAAAATAAAATATATATATATATACATGAAAACAATAATCAGGCAATTAGGTGTACGTACGTAGCAAACGAGGCTGATGGAGTCCATAATCGGGGGTACCGGTGGGGGTCGGGGGTGAGTGGGACCAGGAGCCCATGGTGGGGCTTATAACCGGGGATGGCGGATTTTCAAGCAATGAGCTACCGTATGCTACTCACCACAAAACCCTTACGAAGTTATATAAGCCCAGGGCTTATAACTTATAACCGGGATTCTACGGTATACGATTCAAATAAATAATTTTCACTGAAATATTAGTTTGGGCTTCCTGTGTACAAGTAGGTCAGCGGTATAGGAAAAAAAACAAAGATGGCGACTGTTGTGCGGGGGAAGCACGTGTGAAAAAAGCCGTCAAAAAACTAGGGATAAATAGCTTGTTCTTCCTTCAAAGTCAGCTTTAAAGATGGCCATGGATCAAGCAAAAGTAGATATGGTACAAAATCTGGAAATAGAGATGATGACGGACCTGTATAATCGGTAAGAGTTGCTTTACTGTATGATGAGTGGCTTTGCAGGCGTTTTTAGTCCGGGTTTTAGTGTCGGTCCGACAAAACGCCTGCAAAGTGGACTATGTGAAATAGTTACACTCACATAAAACTGTATATTTCACATGTGTTAAATTTAACTCGGTTTGGAATATTGGACAACAAAAAATGCTACAGTGTAGTTCACGGCCTCTTTTGTAAAGATCGGGCTCCCTGTGGTACCGGGGCCATGCATATGATTTTATGATGTCAATTAATGGGATTAATACATGCATTAAAGATATACAGTGTATTTTCAACAACAAAAACCTACGGTGGCCCATAGGGGACACGCTGCAAATAAGACAAGTTGCTGCAAATAAGACGAGTTGCTGCAAATAAAAAACGAGTTGCTGCAAATAAGACGAGTTGCTGCAAATAAAACAAGTTGCTGCAAATAAAACGAGTTGCTGCAAATAAAACGAGTTGCTGCAAATAAGACGAGTTACTGCAAATAAGACGAGTTGCTGCAAATAAAACGAGTCGCTGCAAATAAAACGAGTCGCTGCAAATAAAACGAGTTGCTGCAAGTAAGGTCATAAAACACTGCGCGCGCAGGGTGCGAGCGAAGACTGGGTTCGACGACTCATGCTTGGTAGCCTAGCCATCCACTTTTCCTCTATGTTTTGTACTGGATGTGGAGGAAATATTACTCTCTTAGATGCAAACTTTTGTCCTTCCTGTGGGACACAAGTCAACAAAGATTCGAATAAAAGTCTTTTGGGAGCACAGAAACACCCAAGTTACGTTGAATTTAAGAAACGAAAAGAAGTTGACAGAACGTCAAAGTTCAAGAACAAGAAATCAAGGCTTGATTAATTGATATCATCGTGCAAGACGTTTATACCATACAAGTTGGAATGATGGCCTCGAGAGATGGTGATTTAAAGATTCAACGAGGTAGCAGTCTTCTTATTAAAGTGTCGCCATGTGTCAGCTATGAGACAATACATTTCTTGAAATCTGAGACAAAGAACTAATAACAACATAATTTTCAGGGATTTGGTACTTTGTAAATATAGTGAATGATGTACATTTTGTTGTACATTGTGCATGTACATATAACTTTGTTAAAGATCTAGAGTTATTTAATATTATAAGTTAAGCCTGGTTCATACTAGGTGACATAAATGCAAAATACACCTTTGCATTAGGTTTTATGTTATCATTGTGGACATCACAGCGTAATGGCATAACAGGATTAGTGACATAATATATTTTAAAGCATAACAACATAAAACATCTACATAAGTTTATATAATTATTGCTATTGTGAACCAGCTTTATTGTCCAGTTCCCTGGGGGGGGGGGGGGGGGGGGGGGGGGGGGGGGTACTTGACCCATGTTTGGGTATAGGGGTGCCGCTGAGGGTTTGAAAACCTGACCCTGTTTAGGACAAAAAAAAACTAAAATACCTACCCTGTCTAGGTCAAAAAAAATCTAAACACTGTTTAGGGCAAAAAAAGTCTAAAATACCTACCCTGTCTAGGACAACACACTCTATTTTAAGACCCTGTTTAGGACAAAGGACAACATACACATGTAGTCTTCTTTTACACAATTTTAACGCGTTTTATGTTGATCGATGAGTGCTAAAGACAGGCGAAGCTCGGATCTCAGATAAATGGCTAAATACCGGATAAAACCATATTTAACGACGACAATCGTACATTTCCATACCCTGTTTAGGACAGATTCACATAAAATTATATACCCTGTTCAGGACAGAGAGGCCAAAACCATACCCTGTCCAGCGGCACGTCCCCGTATAGTCCATATATGGGAGTACCCCCCCCCCCCCCCCCCCCCCCGGGTCCAGTTCCAGTTATTGTAAAAATGTTTTATAAAGAACACATTCTTTGTTCCTGTTCTCATGGCAAAATCAACACAATATAGTACATTATCCCTCCCGCTGACTCATTAGCATTAAGGTATGGGATGAGACTCCCTGTCGAGCAATACGACAAAGAGCACATAAGTGCTAATTTTGTCAACAAGAGGGTGGGTTGGGTGGATAGACTTCCACTCGCCATCTCAATCTTGGTGAACTGACACATTTGCATAATTAATTCTACCTTATATACTGCTTATTACGTCATCGCACGGGATAATGAATATTCATGAAGTATGAATAGGTTTTTATTGATTACCAATTTACATAATTTACAATAGAAATCCAATATTATTTATGAATTGGAATTTTTGAGGCATAACAAATTATTAGCACTATTACTAAATAGTGACATTTCTAGAGTGCAGACAACAAAGGCATGAAAAAGTAGTAAACAATCAGTGCTAAATGGCACTAAACAATAGAAGACAAATAATAACTTTACACCATTTATAGTGCTATTTAGTTAGTCAAATCTGTCAGTTTTTTTTGTCTGCACTCTATTGTTTTCTATTGTTTAATTGCTGCTATATATTTAGTACTAATTAGTGGAAATAATTACACAAATTGCTCTGGGCAAAGACAAGTATTTCATTTTGCTTGTCTTACATAATTTATGATGTATATTTGTATCAAAATTCAATATTAAAATGTTCAAATTTGTAATAGGTTAAATCTTTGAAAAAGGTCAAATGCATCTCCTTCATCAACTGCCATGTTCCACCTACTACATGTACTTTCTAAAATGTGTTCAAAATATTCATGATGCATATCATCCTCTACATCAATCTGACAATCTCCTTCAACTTCCTTTATTTTATCTTGATACTGGGATAGTACAATCCATAGAACCTAACTGTTCTGGTAAAAAATATAAAATATCTGGAACTCCACTGCACTCACTGTATCATGCCTTGACTGCCATATGTAGTGACTGTTCCAGTGATCTCTGACCTTGTCGAGTTCATTTTGAATAATCTTTGAAAAGCAGAACCATAGACATTTCATGTGAAATTCATTTCCAAGCTCTAGCACACCTGACTGAACCATATCCTTAAAAAAGTCAATCCACCAGTTAGATCAACTTCTTCTGAAAGTTGCACAACATTTTCTGTCCTATAATCAGATCGGACTATTCTTGGGCATCCGCCACAATTTTGAACATTATCCAAATACAGTGTAGATGTTATCTTGGGATTGTTGTTGGATTTTACAAGCTCCAACCAAAGTATTCTTCTGCTATATCCACAAATGCATCCGTGAATAGGGAAGCCATAAGGTTTTAGCTTATTGTAACCTAAAGAAGAAAACACAGTTTATATCATCATCATAAATGAGTTCTTTAAAAACTAAATAAGTTTTACTATAAAAAATACTAAAAATTATAATATATAAATATTGTCAAATTTGATACATAAAAATCATGGTTACAATTCCAATCTTAATACGTATACACCTATTTCAATAATAACGTTGTCGCGTTCAAAGCAACAAGCGTCAAGCCAAGACCAAAGTGAATGCTGGTTATGCCGCTGACAATTATTTAAATCACAATTATTTCTATGAGGACTAATTACAAAATGTGAACATTTTCACATGTTTGTTTGCGTATCACACTTCGTTCCATAGAAAATACGTCTGATTTCAATAATTTGCCAGCACAAAACCAGCATTCACTTCGGTCTTGGCTTGACGCTTGTTGCTTTGAATGCGACAACGTTAGTTGAAATAGGTGTATACATAACAGTATGTTTCCATATGGCCTCTCTGTCCTGAACAGGGTATATAATTTTATGTGAGTCTGTCCTAAACAGGGTATGATGCACGATTGTCGTCATTATAAGTATGGTTTTATCCAGTATTTAGCCATCCGAGATCCAAGACATTTGCCAACGTGTTAAAATTATGTAAAATATAGTGTGTATTTGTACTTTGTCCTAAACAGGGTCCTAAAATATGAATCTTTAGAGGTAACAGTGGCGTCAACTCAACCCAAACTCAGGGGGTTTCACTTGACTGGTGCATTACTACATGGCAATTTATTGATTATCCACAAGGTGTATAACTTTACATTAATGTATTAAGCTTAAGTCTTATATTTTTTTTATTATTTTTACTGTAATCAATCATGAAAGATACTGTCTGCGCAACTACTGGAGTACTGGCTACTACAATTAACTCACCATCAATATGCCAGCAAAAACTAAGTCCACTTGAAACACAGTTCATTCGTCTAAGCCATCTCTTTGCCTTCTCTTCTACTCCATTTGGATCGATTTCTTTCATTTAATAGCGTTTGAACCACGCTACGAGGAATATGCATATATGATGTTCTAACTGACTGAGGGGAGAGAGCGACTTGCTATCCAGTTACACCATGATGTTTGTTCAGTAAACTAACAATATCTTTGTAGCGATATCCTCGGTGAAAGTACATCTTAATAAACACAGTAATATCTTTGTTGACTTGTGAGGAAGGACAAAAGTTTGCATCTAAGAGAGTAATATTTCCTCCACATCCAGTACAAAACATAGAGGAAAAGTGGATGGCTAGGCTACCAAGCATGAGTCGTCGAACCCAGTCTTCGCTCGCACCCTGCGCGCGCAGTGTTTTATGACCTTACTTGCAGCAACTCGTTTTATTTGCAGCGACTCGTTTTATTTGCAGCAACTCGTTTTATTTGCAGCAACTCGTCTTATTTGCAGCAACTCGTCTTATTTGCAGCAACTCGTTTTAATTGCAGCAACTCGTTTTTTATTTCCAGCAACTCGTCTTATTTGCAGCAACTCGTTTTTTATTTGCAGCAACTCGTCTTATTTGCAGCAACTCGTTTTTTATTTGCAGCAACTCGTCTTATTTGCAGCAACCCATCTTATTTGCAGCGTGTCCCCTATGGGCCACCGTAAAAACCCCTTAGCTAGGTTGCTCATAAATTAAAATGTACTAAGACGTTATTACTCGGGCTTCCTGTTGATTGCCTAAGTTTAAAAATGCAGTTTTTGTAATAATTATTTTCGTCATCATGAGCTGGTAGACATAGCGGAAAAACTGCAAAGCTGCTGTTTTCATACAGTTTTCATTAACTGGCAATGATACATCAAAAACTGCAATTGATACATTTGTGCTACCATTACTCAAAACTTGTGGCAAAATCTTATTAAGTTACAGTAAAGCTTCTCGGAGATATTTACAAAAACAATGTTTTTTCTGCTGATCAAAACATTACCTCTCCCAAAGTACAAGGCCTTATATCTCTGAGAGCCATTCACCGAATTTTGGTGGAATTTGATATTTTGTTATTTGAGCATAAAAGGGCTTCTATGCAAAATATTGAGCTTAACAACCTATATGTGTCCTTATTAGAAGAGGCTATAAAACGTTATTCCGCTCTGCCGAGCTGGTATTAATTATTGTTGACTGTGGAAATTCTGTTTTACAGTCAATTGTGCTGTAATAGGCTAAAACTACTTCTGTATGATGATAGAAATAAGTTATTTAATAAGAACCCTGAGTGCACACTCCTAGAGCATCTTGTTAAAATAATCCATTGGCAGTACATTGCATTGAAGTACATGTATGCTGTTGGCAGTACATTGCATTGAAGTACATGTACATGTACATGCTGTTGGCAGTACATTGCATTGAAGTACATGTATGCTGTTGGCAGTACATTGCATTGAAGTACATGTACATGTATGCTGTTGGCAGTACATTGCATTGAAGTACATGTACATGTATGCTGTTGGCAGTACATTGCATTGAAGTACATGTACATGTATGCTGTTGGCAGTACATTGCATTGAAGTACATGTACATGTATGCTGTTGGCAGTACATTGCATTGAAGTACATGTACATGTATGCTGTTGGCAGTACATTGCATTGAAGTACATGTATGCTGTTGGCAGTACATTGCATTGAAGTACATGTACATGTACATGCTGTTGGCAGTACATTGCATTGAAGTACATGTACATGTATGCTGTTGGCAGTACATTGCATTGAAGTACATGTACATGCTGTTGGCAGTACATTGCATTGAAGTACATGTACATGTACATGCTGTTGGCAGTACATTGCATTGAAGTACATGTACATGTATGCTGTTGGCAGTACATTGCATTGAAGTACATGTACATGTATGCTGTTGGCAGTACATTGCATTGAAGTACATGTATGCTGTTGGCAGTACATTGCATTGAAGTACATGTACATGTATGCTGTTGGCAGTACATTGCATTGAAGTACATGTACATGTACATGCTGTTGGCAGTACATTGCATTGAAGTACATGTACATGTACATGCTGTTGGCAGTACATTGCATTGAAGTACATGTACATGTATGCTGTTGGCAGTACATTGCATTGAAGTACATGTACATGTATGCTGTTGGCAGTACATTGCATTGAAGTACATGTACATGTATGCTGTTGGCAGTACATTGCATTGAAGTACATGTACATGCTGTTGGCAGTACATTGCATTGAAGTACATGTACATGTACATGCTGTTGGCAGTACATTGCATTGAAGTACATGTACATGTATGCTGTTGGCAGTACATTGCATTGAAGTACATGTACATGTACATGCTGTTGGCAGTACATTGCATTGAAGTACATGTACATGTACATGCTGTTGGCAGTACATTGCATTGAAGTACATGTACATGTATGCTGTTGGCAGTACATTGCATTGAAGTACATGTACATGTATGCTGTTGGCAGTACATTGCATTGAAGTACATGTACATGTATGCTGTTGGCAGTACATTGCATTGAAGTACATGTACATGTATGCTGTTGGCAGTACATTGCATTGAAGTACATGTACATGTATGCTGTTGGCAGTACATTGCATTGAAGTACATGTACATGTATGCTGTTGGCAGTACATTGCATTGAAGTACATGTACATGTATGCTGTTGGCAGTACATTGCATTGAAGTACATGTACATGTATGCTGTTGGCAGTACATTGCATTGAAGTACATGTACATGTATGCTGTTGGCAGTACATTGCATTGAAGTACATGTACATGTATGCTGTTGGCAGTACATTGCATTGAAGTACATGTACATGTATGCTGTTGGCAGTACATTGCATTGAAGTACATGTACATGTATGCTGTTGGCAGTACATTGCATTGAAGTACATGTACATGTATGCTGTTGGCAGTACATTGCATTGAAGTACATGTACATGTATGCTGTTGGCAGTACATTGCATTGAAGTACATGTACATGTATGCTGTTGGCAGTACATTGCATTGAAGTACATGTACATGTATGCTGTTGGCAGTACATTGCATTGAAGTACATGTACATGTATGCTGTTGGCAGTACATTGCATTGAAGTACATGTACATGTATGCTGTTGGCAGTACATTGCATTGAAGTACATGTACATGTACATGCTGTTGGCAGTACATTGCATTGAAGTACATGTACATGTATGCTGTTGGCAGTACATTGCATTGAAGTACATGTACATGTATGCTGTTGGCAGTACATTGCATTGAAGTACATGTACATGTATGCTGTTGGCAGTACATTGCATTGAAGTACATGTACATGTATGCTGTTGGCAGTACATTGCATTGAAGTACATGTACATGTATGCTGTTGGCAGTACATTGCATTGAAGTACATGTACATGTATGCTGTTGACAGTACATTGCATTGAAGTACATGTACATGTATGCTGTTGGCAGTACATTGCATTGAAGTACATGTACATGTATGCTGTTGGCAGTACATTGCATTGAAGTACATGTACATGTATGCTGTTGGCAGTACATTGCATTGAAGTACATGTACATGTATGCTGTTGGCAGTACATTGCATTGAAGTACATGTACATGCTGTTGGCAGTACATTGCATTGAAGTACATGTACATGTATGCTGTTGGCAGTACATTGCATTGAAGTACATGTACATGTATGCTGTTGGCAGTACATTGCATTGAAGTACATGTACATGTATGCTGTTGGCAGTACATTGCATTGAAGTACATGTACATGTATGCTGTTGGCAGTACATTGCATTGAAGTACATGTACATGTATGCTGTTGGCAGTACATTGCATTGAAGTACATGTACATGTATGCTGTTGGCAGTACATTGCATTGAAGTACATGTACATGTATGCTGTTGGCAGTACATTGCATTGAAGTACATGTACATGTATGCTGTTGGCAGTACATTGCATTGAAGTACATGTACATGTATGCTGTTGGCAGTACATTGCATTGAAGTACATGTACATGTATGCTGTTGGCAGTACATTGCATTGAAGTACATGTACATGTATGCTGTTGGCAGTACATTGCATTGAAGTACATGTACATGTATGCTGTTGGCAGTACATTGCATTGAAGTACATGTACATGTATGCTGTTGGCAGTACATTGCATTGAAGTACATGTACATGTACATGCTGTTGGCAGTACATTGCATTGAAGTACATGTACATGTATGCTGTTGGCAGTACATTGCATTGAAGTACATGTACATGTATGCTGTTGGCAGTACATTGCATTGAAGTACATGTACATGTATGCTGTTGGCAGTACATTGCATTGAAGTACATGTACATGTATGCTGTTGGCAGTACATTGCATTGAAGTACATGTACATGTACATGATGTTGGCAGTACATTGCATTGAAGTACATGTACATGTATGCTGTTGGCAGTACATTGCATTGAAGTACATGTACATGTATGCTGTTGGCAGTACATTGCATTGAAGTACATGTACATGCTGTTGGCAGTACATTGCATTGAAGTACATGTACATGTATGCTGTTGGCAGTACATTGCATTGAAGTACATGTACATGTATGCTGTTGGCAGTACATTGCATTGAAGTACATGTACATGTATGCTGTTGGCAGTACATTGCATTGAAGTACATGTACATGTATGCTGTTGGCAGTACATTGCATTGAAGTACATGTACATGTATGCTGTTGGCAGTACATTGCATTGAAGTACATGTACATGCTGTTGGCAGTACATTGCATTGAAGTACATGTACATGTATGCTGTTGGCAGTACATTGCATTGAAGTACATGTACATGCTGTTGGCAGTACATTGCATTGAAGTACATGTACATGTATGCTGTTGGCAGTACATTGCATTGAAGTACATGTACATGTATGCTGTTGGCAGTACATTGCATTGAAGTACATGTACATGTATGCTGTTGGCAGTACATTGCATTGAAGTACATGTACATGTATGCTGTTGGCAGTACATTGCATTGAAGTACATGTACATGCTGTTGGCAGTACATTGCATTGAAGTACATGTACATGTATGCTGTTGGCAGTACATTGCATTGAAGTACATGTACATGTATGCTGTTGGCAGTACATTGCATTGAAGTACATGTACATGTATGCTGTTGGCAGTACATTGCATTGAAGTACATGTATGCTGTTGGCAGTACATTGCATTGAAGTACATGTACATGCTGTTGGCAGTACATTGCATTGAAGTACATGTACATGTATGCTGTTGGCAGTACATTGCATTGAAGTACATGTACATGTATGCTGTTGGCAGTACATTGCATTGAAGTACATGTACATGTATGCTGTTGGCAGTACATTGCATTGAAGTACATGTACATGTATGCTGTTGGCAGTACATTGCATTGAAGTACATGTACATGTATGCTGTTGGCAGTACATTGCATTGAAGTACATGTACATGTATGCTGTTGGCAGTACATTGCATTGAAGTACATGTACATGTATGCTGTTGGCAGTACATTGCATTGAAGTACATGTACATGTATGCTGTTGGCAGTACATTGCATTGAAGTACATGTACATGTATGCTGTTGGCAGTACATTGCATTGAAGTACATGTACATGTATGCTGTTTTTGCTCCAGCCACAGTCAAATTTGTCACGTGAACCTGAAGAACTTTCAATTATGGTGATCATTATTTTTATGTATAGCATAGAATTATTGTTTTGAAAGTGTCTGTATAAACTGGCTCAACTTTGTATGAGAATGTCAGACTTGGACAGTGTCTGTATTAAGCAGGTGTTCGTTAAGTGACAATAAATTTAAGATTAAAGTATTTACATCTGATGGAGAAAGAAATGCAGCGTTCTTGTGCACTTTAGTCCCCTCAAATTCAGATGTAGTGTAGTGCGGAGAGATGGGACTGCCATTTTACGTAGACATTCAAGCCATTTTAATGTATTGCTATTCTTTTTGATCCTATAAAATGTCCTTGAAATATGGGCATCTTAGTGCCCTTGATGTTCCTATTTTAGATTGAGATACATGTAACTGTTAGGGATGTTTTTAATTATGTTGATGGTAACAAATTGCTTGTCTCTTGTAGGCTGACAAATGCTTGTCACAAAAAGTGTATATCTGTTAAATACAAAGAAGGTGATTTAACCAAAGGAGAATCTGTATGCCTTGACAGGTGTGTTGCAAAGTACTTGGAAATTCATGATAGAATTGGAAAGAAACTGACAACCATGTCCATGCAAGATGAAAAACTCATGAACCAGTTACAAGGGCAGTCGACAGGAAAATGAATACGAGTTTGTGGTTATCAAAACAATTTATTAGAAATGAATGTTGGAAGGTTTTAAACAATTAACCTACATGTACGAGAGATCTACATGTACTGCTAAGGTTGATTGACTTTTAATTATTGACTTGTGAATGAAAAGTGTTCAAGCTTTGCTACTATGTATATTGTATTTCAATACTGTTAGAACATTTTGTAATCAACTCTGACAATGCCAAGTATCTTGATCCTTAATTGTATTGAATTACTACTATTTTTAATATCTTTGAAGCATGACTATAAAACCATAATACTTCCAAAACAACACCAGTCTAGACAGTGGGTAGGAATGATCCATATGTTCTATGGGTTCGGTGTGAACATCTGATGGATTTCTTACAATCTGACAATCTGGATCCAGGATAAAGTTGGGATAGGGGTGTGCCGTCTACATATCTTCCGTATCTGCTTCCATTGTGTCAGCTCTCACTACATCACTGATAACGTCCTACTGATTCTGACGCTAGCACGTATGAACCAGCCTTTAAGAATAATAAACTATATTTATATAGCACAATATCAAACAATTCAAAGCGCTTCACACAAAAAAAGAATGACCTATAAACTATAGATTAAATGTCCTATAAGCTGAATGTCCTTTTAAACAAAAATGTTTTTAGCGCAATGCAGTGCAATGCAACTTAATAAACGATCTATCTATTTTGGTAAGAAGTATCATTAAACTTAAATTTAAACTTATCTACATCTCGATCTATCCATCTATCCATCTATCTATCTATCTATCTATCTATCTATCTATCTATCTATCTATCTATCTATCTATCTATCTATCTATCTATCTATCTATCTATCTATCTATCTATCTATCTATCTATCTATCTATCTATCTATCTATCTATCTATCTATCTATCTATCTATCTATCTATCTATCTATTTATGGTGTTTCGTTAAAAAAGATCCTGCTCTTTCCCCCATGTACAATAACAGGCTGTGTTAGAATGTCACACTGAGGATATTTTACTGACTTGCTCACACCATGTTTACAACACGAGTTGTGTCGTCTAAATCAACCCTACCACTTACGACTCCCATGTCATGTTGTAAGCTATACTGATGTATGCGATGGTTGTAGCAAAAGTTGTACCGTGTAAATGGTATTATTATTATTATTATTGTTGTTGTTGTTATTATTATTATTATTATTATTATTATTATTATTATTATTATTATTATTATTATTATTATGGGCCTTTACACATTGACGGCATGAAATTCAATTTTGAAAACCGCGAATGTTAACGTTCATACATGGGTACAAGCTGTTCTGTGGAGAAATAGAAGCTCCACAATTAATATGTCAGCCAGCTGGTTAAGTTACTATGGTATGTGTTCGGTGACCATTTGCTCAAACTGTTGTTCCGGCTGCAGATCAAACTTTTTTATGAATTAACTGAAACGCAATAGCATCAGTGTGAAAAGTGTGATTCCTTGTGGCTTAACCAAACAGCTCTTTTCCTATTTCCAAGGGGTGGCAATCTTTTACCCAAGAACATCGTGTAGAACGTGCGTGGGAAAATGAAAACGCCATGTTTTGTATGAGTTTTGCCATGTTTTGGCCGTCCAAGATGGAGGATTTCAGCGCGTTGTCCAAAGCAGATTATCGTTGTTTTAGCCAAGGATTAGCTGTAAACTTGACAACAGAATCAATAAAGAACATATGTTACGATCCGTGAAACTGAGTTATATCTTTGCATTCCCAAAGTAACATTTTAGCAAGCCGGCCTCTGGAAGAGACGCATGCGCACCGATTCTTAGCCGCTCTGCCTCCGGCTGGGGCTACAAATATGATGGTAATCCTACACACTTGTTGATCGTTAAACTGAATGAAAGGGACTCCTTGTTCTTTTCGCACCTAAGACGCTGTCCACACTGAAACGCTAACCTACGTTTCCTATTGTTTCGGTAATGAGCTGATTGTTTTCGATTCCCTTGAGGATATAGAGCGATATGAAAACGATGCGTTTTCAAACGAAAATGAGTGTGGACGGGGCCCCGAGTGTCACAAAAGGCTAACACACAGGGACAGGATAAGAATAGGAATAAGCTTTAATTCTTTAGTAAAGATCGAATTTTTAAAACGCGCAGAAAGATCTCAGTCTGTGGCTTTGAAACTGATTCCCCAGATGTTCTACGCATTTATAGCTAATAAAACCTCAAATACACTTGGGGGAGGCACGCTCTCAAACCTCGAGAATTACTCAAGTACATTAAGGCCTGGGTCTCAAACTTTTCAAAATGGCGGCCGCAATTCAAGAGGGGGTAGTCTAATTATTTCTCCTTGTAATATTTCTTCTTAACACTTTGGCAATTACAATATAGCCACGATGTTCACAATTACACATGATAGTTTCCATGGAAACATGGAATGTGACCTTTGAACTCTAATTTAAATAATTAATATAAAAGCCTCCTGCATCATATTAAAGCGTTTTACTATGCAGGAAATTGTTATACAAGTGAATCAGAGTTAGTCCATAGTATATATATCAAATGAGGACAATTACAAATATTATCGGTAAGGCTGATTTAGGCTAAAATGAAATATGATACTTTCAATTTAAGATCATTTTAAAATATTTTTCTTCACCGTCCTCATTGGGATTATAAGTAATGACTTACCCCCTATTCATATCCATAAAAATATCAGACATATGAAAACACTTTACTATAATGCAGAAGGCTTTTATAAAATTAGAGTTCAATTAGAGTTCAAAGGTCACATACCAAGTTTCCATGGAAACTGTTATGAATTTTTTGTTAAGGTCGTGGCTATATATTATTTGTCAAAGTTTTAAGGCAAAAGATTGCAAAGATAAGGAGAAAGACTACCCCCTCATCAAATAAACGGCAGCCATTTTGAAACCCAGGCCTTAATGCACTTGAGTAATTGAAAATTGAATTTCCAACGAATTTCCAAACTGTGGAAATGTCTAAAACTTTGGAAATTGAGGAAATTGAACCATTTTCCAACGGGAAAGCTACAATACAATACAATAACTTTAATTATTTATACACGATTAAAATTAAAGCTGAAAAGCTTGTGGGGTCGAGTGCAAAACAATGAGGTTTCTTTTCCCTCCTTCTCCCACAGGTAGCCCAAGCGCAGCATTTGTATAAGAGAATGTATGGGAATTATTCAATGGTGGATTTTCAGCGTAAATATTGAATAAATGTTACTGTAACTTACTATGTGTCTTGAAGTAGTTCCTGCCAATGTCTGGAGCGAGTTTCAGATTTTTTCGGAATTTTTTCCCTCTGAAACTCGCTCCAGACATTGGCAGGAACTACTTCAAGACACATAGTAAGTTACAGTAACATTTATTCAATATTTACGCTGAAAATCCACCATTGAATAATTCCCATACATTCTCTTATACAAATGCTGCGCTTGGGCTACCTGTGCTTCTCCTGGGCCCAGGACGACGAGGGGAAAAGAAACTCTGCCAGCAGGGAAACATAAAGTGTACGAAGAATTTCAGTGAAATCTGAAATCCTTTTACTGCCCACCCACCAAACCATGTGTACTCGAAGGAAGGCTATCGTGTAATATATCGTGTACAGATGGTATTGGTGTCATCTTCTTGGTCATTGTCAGCGCCTATAAATTTAGCACAACTTCGGGGGAACTTGTTATTCATAACTTGAGTGTAACAACACAAGTACGTCGGGACACAACTTTGAAATTAAGAAACTCAGAGACGGAACGACAATGGTTGGAATTGGAGCATCAGGAATCGTCATCACGATGATCTTTCTTGCATCTACTTCGGGCATGAAGTTATTTCAAGGTAGAGTGGATTTGAATAATTATAAGAATAGAACTGAGGCTTCCTTTACACTGTTTAGCCTGAGAAAACAGCTATACACTGTTTAGCCTGAGAAAACAGCTATACACTGTTTGGCCTGAGAAAACAGCTATACACTGTTTGGCCTGAGAAAACAGCTATACACTGTTTGGCCTGAGAAAACAGCTATACACTGTTTAGCCTGAGAAAACAGCTATACACTGTTTGGCCTGAGAAAACAGCTATACACTGTTTGGCCTGAGAAAACAGCTATACACTGTTTGGCCTGAGAAAACAGCTATACACTGTTTAGCCTGAGAAAACAGCTATACACTGTTTGGCCTGAGAAAACAGCTATACACTGTTTAGCCTGAGAAAACAGCTATACACTGTTTGGCCTGAGAAAACAGCTATACACTGTTTGGCCTGAGAAAACAGCTATACACTGTTTGGCCTGAGAAAACAGCTATACACTGTTTAGCCTGAGAAAACAGCTATACACTGTTTGGCCTGAGAAAACAGCTCACTGTTTAGCCTGAGCAAACAGCTATACACTGTTTGGCCTCAGTACATAATAATTGTATTTATATATATATTATTATTATTATTTCATTCGTTGTAGACGAAATACTTCCCCTGACACAGGAACTGTCTGCCGATGCATCCATGTCATTCTACACTATGGGTCTCAAAGGTATATATATATACATGTATATATCAGCTCGCTTGGTCAATTCAAGAGAGAAATTAACGGAATTTTATGATCATTTAATTCCCACACGGCAATCATGTAAAACAGTAACATATGATGTAACTTAGAGTGCAATTTAGAAAAGTGTGAAATAGTACTAACTTTAAATAGTACTAAATAGTGCTATTTCTATTGTTTTCTATTGTTTCATCAGTGCTATTTAGTACTAATTAGTTATTTAGTTTTCAAGCTTTTCTAAATTGCACTCTATTTTTTAATATTTTAGATAACCATTGTATTGTATTTATACTGATGAATTTACCGTGTTTATAAATAAACTTTATGTATGTATGTATACATGTACATGTACAGTCTGTATATGTATATAAGTAGAATAGAGATAAATAGGTGCTAATGTTCAACGATGAACTCCCAATAAAAGGATCCTCCAGGATTCACAGTCTACACTCCAATATGTATAAGTAGCATAAGGATTCAGTAGAAGAGGCAGGCAACTTCTGATTGTCCAACAAGTTTAATTTATTAAATTATTTATTAATATTAATATTATTTATATTATTTATAAATTAAACTTGTTGGACAATCAGAAGTTGCCTGCCTCTTCTACTGAATCCTTATGCTATATATATAAGTAGAATAAGTAGAATAATAGTGGAGATCCAAGACAATCAACTTGTAACTGTAAAACTGTTTATTTGAACGTTTCGGCCATTCGGCCTTCATCAGCAAACTCTCTCTCTATATATATATATGGTGCAAATAGAATAGGACTAATTACAAGGTATCCTTTTAGAAAAAATGCTTACCGGTAGTATGTACTGGCCCGCTATGCATTTTATTTCAGTCATTCGTTGTAGACGAAATGCTTCCCCTGAATGAGGAATCAGTGTCCGGAAATGTATCCATGCCGTCATTCAACTTCATTCTACAGTATGTGC
Organism: Actinostola sp. cb2023; assembly: GCA_033675265.1. Classification (NCBI taxonomy): domain Eukaryota; kingdom Metazoa; phylum Cnidaria; class Anthozoa; order Actiniaria; family Actinostolidae; genus Actinostola; species Actinostola sp. cb2023. The sequence goes on from JAUJYZ010000974.1 coordinate 569,705, forward strand.
ATGATCGCAAACTAGCATGTGTGTGTGTAGGCCAGGCCGCTCAGGCCCCGGTAGGATTCTCAATGGTCCATACTGAAAACAAACGGCCTCAGCCTAGTCCCAGGCGTTATCTCTCCTAACCGAGCGCGAAGCGCGAGACTCCCGAGGGGGCTTTCCGGTGACGTCATCAGAACCTCCCTCGTCGGTGAAAGCCTGGAACTAGGCTGAAACGGCCTCACACTGCACCTCGATCAGTCTGTTTGATGGAGTTGGTTTTGCCCTCAGTGATTCCAATTGTTCTTGAACTATTTGTGATTTTTTGAAAACATGAAAGTACGATTAATTAAAGCGTTATACTCTACATAATTCACAGTGTGCACAGACAAATATTCAAGCTGCTCCAGCAGAGTCAATGTAGATAAGATCAGTCGAAATGGCGGTTCTTGCAAAGGCATTGGCGTGAATGAAAATAAATGTCGAAAATCTTGCAATAATTGCCGTAAGTATTACTGGGGTTTGGAAAACTTTAGTAATCATCGATTATATATTTACAATTCAGCCGGCCTGGCTGTACGAAAAGTGACGGAATAGCGCGCTATCCCGCACCGGATAAGTCCTATCCAACGAGTAAAACTTATTGGCCCCTGCATCAGTTTTATCCGTTGGATAGCGCTATTCACCTTTCGCGCAACTGGGGCCTGATCTTAATCAATGGGATCAGGGATCACAGAATATCTCACATTTCCAATGATTTTCACCGGCTGGGATCAGTCGTCAAAATTACACAAGCCTAAGCCTGGTCCCCACTAGCGACATAAGCACAGCACAAGCAACATACGCAGACTCAGTAAAGCCTGGTCCCCACTAGTGCGCGACATAAGCACAAGCACAAGCAACATACGCAGACTCAGTAAAGCCTGATCCCCACTAGCGACATAAGCACAAGCACAAGCAACATACGCAGACTCAGTAATGCATTGCTCATTAACGGTGCTTGTCTTTTGTCACACCTATTGCATAAATGGTGTCAGGGCTGAGTCTGTGTATGTTGTTTGTGTTTATGCTTAGAGTGATTCCAATAAACCTGGGCACTACTAACTATACACCAATACACACTATTAGACACTCACTCTTTTCTTTTCTTTTGTTCCTTTGCATCTAATAAACACTGACAGCTATTTAGTAGTGCCCAGGTTTATTGGAATCACTCTATGTCGCTAGTGAGGACCAGGCTTTAGTTATTTCGGCGGCCGGTGCGCATGCGATTTTATCCCGATTATATAACCTTTTATCAAGAAATCTGTGTTGCGAAAGGAGACTGGGCACGAGTTTAGCGGTCACCCTGTGTTAGCTTTTCCAGTCTTTTTGGCCGTGTTACAAAATAACCGACAAAAAAACGTACTTTTAAGCGAAAAATATTTACAGGGATTCCAAATATGGTAAGTACAATGCCCAAATATGGAAGTATCATGATGATATCTGTGTTATTTTTAAATATAACAAAAGAACGTAATATAATCGGGATAAAATCGCATGCACACCGACTAACCTTAACTCCGAACTGGCTTATTATTTGCTCATGCTCTAGGGAGTGGTCACGTGGTCTGACCTGAGGAACGCGAGGAACGCGGTTGTAATGGGAAAAACTAATATTCTATTGTCGTTCTATCTATTGTTTTATGTGTTATTCATTATATTTTTATGAATATATTACATCAACTGCGTGATACCTAGCAACATCCCAGTTGTAATACCCTCTCGGTTGAATTCTTTGTTCTTTATCTTCATAACAGAGAGCCTTGCAACTCCTCAACTCTGTGAAAAATCCGCCCATGGTTGTTGTTGGAATAACGTACCAGCGTCAGGCCCCTATAAGCAGGGGTGTACGGGTAAGTATATAGACAAGTGGAGGACTGGGAGCGAGATTTTAGGATTCATTTAATTTTAAAATGTTCCAATTACAAGAAAAAGTAGGCTAGCATAGATCACAGGGAGACCTCCCTGCATAGATCTAGCATAATGTCAGCCTATCCGGTGACGTCATGAGAATGCCAGCCTATCCGGTTGTGTCATCAGAACCTACCTCGAGATCTAGCGTTTACACAAAAGGCAAAACCATGGATACTGTAGACTGTACTCATTCATTGAACAGCTTTTAATCATGCAACTTGTGTTGCACAGTGGATCACTGAATAAAGAAACAGCACCTTTTCGGGACATATCGCTTACTACAGTACATCTGCCAAACAACTGCTTTCTGTTTTCATTTTGCCCCACAAACTCGTTGGCAGCAGCCACAACAAGGTCAATCTTGTCAGTCCTGTTCCTGTGCCACTCACAGTCAGTAGGACACAAAGCATTCATGAACGTCTTTGGATTCATTTTTAGTGTCAATTCGGATGCAATTTTGCATTTGATTTCTTTGAATGGATTTCTTAACCAGAATTCTTATTTCTCAAACGGTGTCAAGACCGTCACACATTTTACTGATTTCATGGAATCAGCGACAGCTATCCAAAATTATTGGGCGCGTGCCCCCCTGGCCCCTCCCCCTGCTACGGGCCTGATGCGCCTATTAATAATTTTGCTATCAGATGCGGCGCTTAATCGAGGGAAGCGCTTAACTAGTTAGAAATATAACCATGTAACCATGGTAGCCAGGTAACAGTTTTCCAAACATCTCAACAATTACAAAGACATGAGTGTAATTTTTGCAGTTTTTAAATGTCTGAGGTTAAGTTGCTAATTGTCCAAACCCTCACAAACTCCTGAAAGACCCCTGAAACTTTTCTTAAATAGATTAATTCTAAAAACTCGCTCCCAGTCCTCTAATTACAAAAAATGTATGAATATAAAACTACCAAGCCTAAAGTAGAGAGTAAAGTAGAATCACATTTCTGGCTGTTGCATGACAGGCAGAAGTCCGCGATTTCAAACTTGCTAATCGATGAATGTATTTGTAGCTTGTCAAGATAGCGATGGCTTCAATAAACGGTGCGAAGAATACAAAGTGAGGTGCATGGAAAATAGTAGAGACGGTCGTTTTATTCGAACCAACTGCATGAAGACTTGTGGAAGGTGTGACAAGTAAGTATGAATTATTATTGTATTATTAATATGAAGTACACACAACTGACACATAAGACCGTGTGGTGCTAATCGCACGTGACATCACGGCGGCCGCCATGTTGGTGCCACATTTTGGAGAGTATGAAATTTCCACATAATACTAGTCTATCCCAGGGGCGGATCTAGAGATTCTGAAAGGGGGGTGCACCACTAAGGGGCCGTAAGGCCCCTTCTGCTAGGGGGTGTGGGGCATGCTCCCCCAGAAAATTTTGAAATCTAGAAGCTCGAAAATGCGATTTCCATGCATTCTGGGAATCAAACATTGTCAAATGGTGGGGAAACGGGGGCAAATATGTATCGGGCCCAACTCGAAGGGGGGGGGGGGGGGGGGGGATACCGGCCCCCCATGTCCCCCCTTGGATCCGCCCCTGTATCCTGTACTATTTGTAATTTTCTTTTATCTTGATCAATTGGAGGAGGGGGAGTTGTGATCACGCTTCACGTGCCATTTTTTCGTAAATTCACGACTCAAAAGAATCATTTCACGCACGTCTTTCTTGCAAATTCACGGATCACGGTTTTATCTTACGGTTATGAAGTGTTTTTCACGATTCACGGGCCATTTTTGGGCCAAATCACGCTTCACGTGTATCACCCCTTTGCTACCCGACAACATGGGGATTGTTTGCAGCCCAGCAATACGATACCTATTTCAGTCTAAAACAGCTCATGTACACCGCGCAGTTGTAGATTAATACCCGGAATTATGATACGATTTCAAAAAGGTCATTTTGTGAATACTGAAAAATTTATCTTGAGGGTATGGATGGGGGTATGCGATTGTCAGTAAACTACTAAATTTTAGGCCAATTGTCAGTTAACTACTAATTTGTCTAATTTTAATTAATTAACTTTCGTTTTATAAATGATAGATATTATAGGAAGGGAAGTACTAATTATCAAACAATAAGTAATAAAACCATTAAATATCACTCACTGACCTTTATAAGCAGGGGCGGATCCAGGTTTTTGTCAAACAGGGGGTTGTGTTGTGTGAGCGGCGAAACCGCGAAGTACTAGGGGGGTGTGGGGGCATGCCCCCCTGAAAATTTTGAAATCTACAAGCTCTAAAATGCAATTTTTCAGTAAAATGTTGAGTTTATTGGACATGAAATGAAATGACTGTCAGTGAAATGACTGTCAGTGCTTCAAGATGGCGGATCATGAATCAATGTCATGTCAATGAGCTTCGCCGAGAAGTCTACTATCAGATTCAATCAAGTGACATGCAGTATACACCATTCTGCTTTGTTTTATTACTCGTGCCCAGGCCGAAGGCCTCTGACGCTCGAACGTGGACCCATCATCACTAATTCTATAGAAGCTCAAAATAACTTTGACAATACCACTCAAGGCCGAGTCAAGAGTAGCCTGGTCAAGAGCGAACTGTTCATCAGCTCAGGTTACATTAATAATAGACACAAAAATGTGTCAATATTCCACCAGGTCTTAAGAGATTACAAGCTTAGATGACCTTAGATAGCGTGACATTGAATACAAAGTCTAAATAAGCCTTTAGATCACTGTTTAGAAAATTATCATCAGTTCTAAGAACGATGGCAACAACAATTTTAAACTAAAATAATAAAATGTCAGTTAACTGTTAATTTTTCAATTGTCAGTAAACTACTAATTTCTGAGTCATTTGTCAGTTAACTACTAAATTTTAGGGCAAATGTCAGTTAACTGTTAACCCCATCCATACCCTCTTATCTTAGTATCCATTCTTCCATCCATCCCGGCATTTATCTATCCATCCATCCATCCTTCCATCCATCCAATTATCCATCCATCCTTCCATCCATCCATTTATCTTAGTATCCATTCTTCCATCCATCCCGGCATTTATCTATCCATCCTTCCATCCTTCCATCCTTCCAATTATCCATCCATCCATTTATCTTAGTATCCATTCTTCCATCCATCCCGGCATTTATCTATCCATCCTTCCATCCATCCAATTATCCATTCATCCATCCTTCCATCCATCCATTTATCTTAGTATCCATTCTTCCATCCATCCCGGCATTTATCTATCCATCCATCCATCCTTCCATCCATCCATTTATCCATCCATCCTTCCATCCATCCATTTATCTTAGTATCCATTCTTCCATCCATCCCGGCATTTATCTATCCATCCTTCCATCCATCCATTTATCTATCCATCCTTCCATCCATCCATTTATCTTAGTATCCATTCTTCCATCCTTCCATTCTTCCATCCATCCTTCCATCCATCCCGGCTAACATGCTTAATATATTTTTACTAAAAGTAATGTGCTCCTGATTTATTAAATGTATTTATTTTTTGTTTTTTTTCTCGATTTCTACAACCTTTTGGCTAAAAAAGTTTTTAATTATTTATTGATTACTTTCAGCCGTAAGATGTAAACCAAGGAGGATCCATGATGTAACCTGAGGCCTTTAATTTAAAGAAACAGCAAAGCAAGCCAGTAGCAAACATATGGTTGAAGAAACAAATAATAAGTTCTAGTAATGACAAAAATAAAATAGTAATACATTACTTGTGTTGTCAGCTCGCGTCGTAAAAATCTGATCTTTTGGAACGGCATTTAGAGATATTACAATGACCCTATGGCTTGCGTTTTGCTGATCAGAACACCGGAATAATCTTTAAATACAATAGTCCCTTTTCGCGTTCACAGATCCCGTTGTAAAACCGCTGTACTTATTGACATCAGACGCATTTGTACAGGGTTAGCCTCGAGTCAGTGTAAATTATTCACAAATATCAACAAGAACACGAAAAAATGTTGACATGAAACAATAGAAACATTTTTGAATTGCACGGACTGTTTTCTGAATCGAGGCTAAAACCCTGTAGTAAATGCGTCTTTTATCATGGACAGCGGTCATCTCGTAATGATACCACTACTCCCAGAATCCTTTTTGTAGCTTCTTTTGTTATCATTTAATTCACCCGAAATTCACCCCATACCTTGGTACTAAAAAACATTTGAATAAGGATTCTGGTAGTAGTGGTATCGCTACGTCATAAGGGGATTCGGGAATTGAAAGTATTTTTAAAACATCAGAAAATATTTGACACGAGAACTTTCTAGTTTACGACCGTGCATTCGTGCGCAATCACTTTTGTTCGGTGGGCTACCTGTAGTAAGGCTGTCCAGACATCTATTCAACCAATCACAGCGCGCAAAATCAATGATTGCTCAACCAATCAGAATGCTTTCTACTTTCCACTGATACGAAAACGACTATAGTAGACACGGTCAGACACAGTATGTCGGTAGTTCGGTGACCTACCCTGATTGTTTTACTGTAAGCTAGTGTATGTATATTATAAAGCTACAAAATATCCAAATATGAAGGCATGTCATCGATCGAACGAATATTTCCAGGAATTGTCAAAAATGAAAAAAGAAAACCCCGCCTATTTGACCTTAAATAGATGTGCATGCATATCCGATATATATAAGCATAATAAAAAGGAGGAAGTATTGGCTTTGGATAGAAATACGCTCAAATACGCATCACCTAAAGTTCTTACATCGATAATTACCAATATAGATATAGACGGAAATAATTTGTATTTTGCTGTTCACTTTTTGTTCAACTGAAAATCAGATGGCCGCAAGCAGTAGCTATAGCTATTCATTGTTAAATTACAATTCATAGCATTCAAACGAATTCGGGGAACATTAACCCCATTTTTTATCTTGGTTTTCTACTCTATTACTCAAAATAATCTCGGTGCCGATTTTAAAGAAATTCTATCGACATTTCACAAATTTCACGATCGCCATTTTGTTTCAGAACCGACTCGTAGCGCGGATCAAGACCATTCTCGTCCCCAGACCCTTCTCAGCTTTCTAACGAAAAATCGTAGGCTCTGGTAAGAGACAAACCGGAAGACCCAGATTCTAGGTCGTCAGATATGCGCATGCTCAATATTTTATAACTTCCGGTGACAGAATTGATCAGAATTGTCGGACTTCAGCGAAGTACGATGCTCTAGAAACCGACTTATTCTACAGCGGCATAGTATGAAGAATTTCGAGTTCATTCTACAGCCAGCAAGTGCGTGTATTAACTGAATTACAGTGAAATGTTCAAAATATAATTTTAATCACGGTAAATATAAAATCAAAAATATATTTAGCTAGATCTTCCGACGCTAGCTTGCGCTGGATATCTCCTCTACAACCATTCCAATTGCAAATAAAGCATTTAATACACAAATAAAGCATTTATTCACTCAACGAACAAGAACAGACTGATCAGATCAAGACACCGACGCCCAAAAAGTGCTTGTTTTGAATAATAATTACATGTAATTAGGTTCGTTTTTTACCTTTCACATCACTGAAACTCTACAACGAGTTTGACGAACATAAACAAAGATTGATTTAGTATTCTTCCCACAGGATACGGCAAATCTTTGATCCATCAAATTAAAAGCTTAACGGTTGTTTTTTGAGTGGTCTTGGAAATGATCATTATCACTACGATAATGGAGGAGCAGATATCCAAATAAGCCAGTTCACGCTGTCGGCCGCCATTTTGAATTGGGGCAAACTCGGCAAAAATTATAGAAATTTGGATCACTTTGACTTGCCGTAACTCCGCTCGATTTCGTTGGATTTTTAAAAACTTACCATTTTAGAAAAGATATTTTCTTTGTTATTGATGTTCTATAATATGATAGGTATTGGAAGGCTACAAATCGAGAAAAAAAGATTTTTGTTTTCAAAATAAAATGTTCGGCACGTGAATCATGCAAATTAGCTCGAAATTTTAAGATCCATTCGTGAAAAGAAGATTGACTCGAAAAAGGTAGTTAAAACACCTACATTGGTCTTATTTTCAGCATGCCTGCTGATTATCGAAGTTTAAATTTTGAAAATCCAACGAAATCGAGCGGAGTTACGGCAAGTCAAAGTGATCCATATTTCTATCAATTTTGCCGCGTTTGCCCCAATTCAAAATGGCGGCCGACAGCGTGAACTGGCTTATTGGCAAATACAGGAATCCCATGTGCTGTGTTAAGGATGAAAGATGACTTAAAAATTACGGAAGACTTGAAAAGTGCCAAAATTCGTATTCTCTTTGCATATTATTGTAGTTGTGCATATTTGTCGCTAATTACGCATGGAATTATTTCGACCAATCAAATTGAGGCTTGAGACGTCTCTCAGTACCAGAACCAGAGCCTACGATTTTTCGTTAGAAAGCTGAGAAGGGTCTGGGGACGAGAATGGGATCAAGACCGGTTTACACCGTTTTCCGGAAAACGTCAAAATGTCCAAAATAGCAGTAATATAGCTCTTGAATGTTTAATTTATTCATAAAAACTTGTTAAAGGTACAAAAACGGCCGGTTCGTAAAAAAGTTATCAGTTACTATCAATATATAAGGCCAAATAACAAGCTACCCTTTAGAAAACGCGCTTTCAGCGGGCGAAAAAAAAAAAGGAATTTCGCGGGCTGAAATGCATTTGCAGCGCTCATTTTTTCAATAAATATTTCATTTGGCTAGCAGTAACTTACATTTTTTGCTGTATTTTGGCCTTATATATATTGACGATAATGATAATAATGTGACTTTTGGAGGGACATATTGTTTATTTGTGGCCCTAGCTTGTAGTACCATTTTCGCCCGAGCGAAGCGGGAAAAACAGTCATTCGCAAAACGGTCACATTTTTTACTGGATCTCCGCGCCTGCGAACTGAATTCAAACAAGACCCTGGAGGGACATTAAACATTTATTAGAGTTTTATAACAATATAACAACAATTTATGTACAATTTGCAGTCAACCTAAGTCGTGTTTTATTGTTTCAATAAGTTCAATCGGATCTTTTATACGGTTCACTGGCGTTGTCAAATTCGCAGAGATCGTTGTAACAGAACATATTTTTGTTTTCGCATACTCCTATGCAGATTGAAGGGTCCACTTCGCAAGACATATGATACAGGTCACATTGATCAACTCTTTTGAACTAAAAACAGAAAAAAACAGTTTTGTTAGTTAATATTTTCTAGGGCTCTCTCAGCTCATTATAACTGAGTCTGTCAGCATGAGACTGGACCCTAGTGAATGATTGACAACTTTCATGAGTGGATAATACAACAAGCCTTCTAACTGGTTCAAATATCTTTGGTTATTTAGCTTCAATTCACTTGACCCAAGTTAGTGGCGTGGTTACGTTAACAGTTATGTAGGAAAATGGATGTGGCATCATTTCGATCAGTCATATATCGATGTTTTCCACTCTATACGTTACCCTCTCAGACATAATAATAATAACTATAATAACATAATCTATAGAGCGCTATTAGTATGGGATGGAACTAATCACACAGAAACTAGTATAACAGACAGAAAAATGAGGTTAGAGCTTTTGAGGTCGATTATCGGCCGGCATAACTGAGGTGAAACGTAACCAGTTTGGGCTCCCTGTGTACTGACTGACAGGCGTTTTCTTCTGGTGCATATTTCGTTACCAAATGCATCATTATATACTCATTATTTTTATTTATAATAATGAGTATATATTACATTGATAATTTAGTTTAGGGGGGGGTAGTTTTCGTAAATTAGTAAGGTTTGAACATTTTTTATGATTTGTATATAATTATTTCTAGTGTTGTGTAATGCGCATTTGATCATATTCAAATGTTAAAATGCGCAATATAAGCAATAAACATTATTATTATTATTATTATCATTTTGTCTGTTCTACGTGCGTACTTACGAGATCGTCAAAGCTAAATCTTCGGTCTTTTAGCTTGTAATCGCTTGGCATCGCTTGAATGACAACGACGACCACAACCAAGCAGATCAGGATCCCTTTGTAGTTCATCACGACGGGGAGGGGAACTGAGTAAATAAGACAGTACTTCAGTAATCATTAGTAGTAATTATGTCCCCATATAGCAATCTATTGAGTTTATCCTCGTGATTCGATCTCTTTACTGGCTAACTCCTTCTCTTACCCATTGAGAATGTCTGTGTATCACGGTAATTCCTAAATAATCCCACTGAAAGAACAGTCCTACTAAGAATTATCTATTTGTCAAATCGGACTAAATCCGGCGAACGCCTTTGCGAAAAATCAAAGTTTTAGCGCAATATATATATATATATCTAGCATATAAAAACCATCGCCGTGTCATGTGCATATTTGAGTCAAATGTCTTCTACACACTTGTAGAATTGATGTTTATGTTTTTGAATTGATGTCAGTTATTTTTGGTACAAAAACAAACAAACGATCGAATCAACGAACAAACGAATCAACGAACAACATCTAACAAACAACTATCTAGTGGTTCCAATAAACCTGGGCATTACTTACAGACTATACACCAATACACACTATTAGACACTCACTCTTTTGTTTTCTTTTGTTCCTTTGCATCTAATAAACACTGACAGCTAATTAGTAGTGCCCAGGTTTATTGGAATCACTATAACTAAATACATAAACAAACAAATAAATAAACAACAAAGTTACTGACAATAAAACTATTATTATTATTATTATTATTATTATTATTATTATTATTATTATTATTATTATTATTATTATTATTATTATTATTCAACTAGAACTGAATTTCTAACCAGTTATAAAACGGCGCAAGGTCTTCGCTTTGGCTTGTTCTCGATACGAATTATATTATCCCTCTCTAGTGATAGCCGAACTGGAATAACTGAGTAAAAAATGCATGCTTAGCCTGTGACACTTATCTGACACTAGAATATTCGACTTTAGCCTTAATCCTCCTGGGGGTCTATGTTATGAAAAAAATCAGATGATGATGATCGATGTTGATGACGATGATAATATAATTTAATAATGGTTCACCCTCAAATAGACCTATAAATCTCGATTCAGGTCGATAATCGGTTCAGACGGCTTCATGCAGCCCACCTCTACTATTAAACGACCACTTCTCTATAACGACCGGATTTTTTATCCCGGCCACCAAACACTGAAGTTCATGCCATTTATTCGGTTAGCTGAAAACCTCCCAACACCGGCCACCTCTACACACCGGCCACCTCTACACAACGACCACCTCTACACAACGACCACATTGTACTTATTTTTCATTTTCTTGTAGGGAAATTAGCAAATGAAAAACTTACAGAATTCGAAAGAACATTTCCCCTTGTCTAACGGGCTTTTATAAGTCATTCTCATACTCATTAATTATTCATGAGGTAACCAGTACCTTGAAAGTACGGAAAGTACTGGCGATAGTAGAGTGCAATTTAGAAAAGCGTGAAATAGTACTAACTTTAAATAGTACTAAATAGTGCTATTTCTATTGTTTTCTATTGTTTCATTAGTGCTATTTAGTACTAATTAGTTATTTAGTTTTCAAGCTTTTCTAATTTGCACTCTAACTGAAATTTTTTTACTGGAAAAAATTTTCGGTTACTCTCCCCAGTACTTATCATGAGGGACGATTAGAACTAATCGTCCCTCGTGACTGTACATGAGTTCTTATCCCTCATAGCATGTGTACATTTTGTCTGCGCATGCGTTTGGATTCAGATTTCAAAGTACCTATTTGCAACGATGTGCCAACCACAGATCGATTGGCTGTTGAAACAAAACGTGTGAGAAGCCTTTGTGGGAATGGTTGGCACATTTACATCACAATGTTAATGTTTGTAAACATGAAGTATCGCTATTGTTTTGCAAAGTGCACTGCTGTGGAAGATTTTGTGAGCGATCTACGTCTCTAGAATGAAGTTTTAGAAAATCATTGAAAGGAAATCAATAGTTCGCCTACTTTTGTGGTGCTGTGGATATTTTTTTCCGTATAATGGAACAAAATCCGCCAAAACAAGGCAACATTCCTACGGAGAAGTCGGGTGAATGAGTGATACTTGGACACTTCAAATCCACCGCAAAGCAAGAGGGACAATTTTTCAACTCCAACAAACAAGACCTTACGAAACTAGCATGAGTGAAGCAATAAATTACGGAAGAAAGTTACTGGGGGGTGAGCTGCTAAGAGAGGTTTTCTTATAATTTAGTTTGACACGTCACCAATTCAGATAAACGATTCGCAAACACAATGCTGAATAAAAACTCAATGTGAATCAAACTTATATCAAACGGTTTACAGCTGATTCTAAGAAGTCCAAAAAAATTAAGAATTAAGCTATCCTTTACAATAAACTTCAACACATAGAGTGTTTGTAATATGGTATACACCAGCGATAAAAAATCAGTCAAAATCATAACAAATAGAGTGTACTGATACCATAGTACCAAAATAATACGATCTCACATTGAGGGACAATTTTTCAGCTTAAAATAAGTTCTCGAATGCAAAGAATAAGCTTAGAAGAAGTCAATTTGTGCTATTTTCGGCTGGGGGGCTAGTTAATAAGTATTGTACTTTAAGTAGGAATGTTAGGAAAACACGTGCAAAAATGATAAATACCCAACTGAACCGAGCAAAATACTTGAGAATACTTGAATGTAGAGAACTCAAATTCACAGAATGTGACCTTCAATGTGTCATTACTAACGTTCACTGTGAAGTATCTCTTGAAAACATCTTCGATGAGAATAAACCCAAAGGACAATGTAGCTGGTTTTAGGATAACTCCTTGTTTTGGCGGATTTTGTTCCTTGATATTTTATCATCTACGACCCTCATACGGAAAAAAATCATCTACAGCAAAACAAAAGTAGGCATACTATTGATTTCCTTTCAAATATTTTCTTGAACATCATTCTAGAGACGAAGATCGCTCACTAAATCTCCCACCGCAGTGCAATTTGCAAAGAAAATGGCGGCAAATCACTTTCAAATCTGAATTCTAACGCATGCGCAGACAAAATGTATACATGTTATCCCTCATATAACAATCATTGGGACCTTGGACAGAGTAGAGACAATACAACTGTCCGAATTTGCTTTAATCTGAAAGCAGGCTCTACTTCATACTACTCAAGAGTCCAACACATGTGGGATACGACGTCCTCGACTCTGCGCATGAGCAGAGCATATGCAAAGACTAGAATTCTTGCTTTTCCGGGCTAAAATCGTGGAACTCTTTATTTATTGCCTCATTTTAGGTCATTGTGTAAAGGGAGAAAATTAGAAGAATTTTCTAGGCGAATTATTCAAGATATTTTCAGATAAATTGGCAAACAAAGATAATTGGCAAATATTATTTTAAGTGAAGACATGACAAGCAGGTTGCATGTAATAATTAATGAGTATGAGAAGTCGTTCCAAAGCCTCGCCGGCCTACGTCTGCCGATCACGGCGCGCGATGTGGTGAGCACAAACTATACTCACGCGCGGCATGTGGCATGTGTGTGAAGCTCTACTAAAGACTTTCCCTCCCGGTAATGATAGATTACTGTACATACAACAGCTGTAGTGTATGTCAATATCAGGCCTTGTATTCCGCATATGATGTCATCATATTGCATGTCAAGAAAACAAACTACAGTTGATCACACGGAGACTGGAAATCGCTGTCTCACCAGTATATATACACAAAAACCGATACAAAACAGTAGACTGGCTTATCATTTCTCCCTTAACTTGAAACTAATATAGAATTGTGAAATATCTAAAAGTGATATATAGACGGTGAATGGAGTCCTCGAGTAATAGTAAACTCTTTGTTGAAACTCTCAGCCAAACATGTTCAAAATAGAAAAATATGTCTTTTCTTTTCAGATATATAATTATATAGTAGGAACAGCTGAGTTAGACAATAACTATCTTTGCTATACACCTGTTTCGAAAAAGGTTGTCAGAGAGAAAGGCGATAGGAGAATGGTGAATGGTCATTCTAAGACCAGATGATACTATAGATGTGTATGTATATGCAAATAACCTGACAATTTAGTTCATAAAGCTTTCAGTTGTACTTTGTAAGTTATTATTACGAAACCAAAATAGAATAATTTAAACTGACCAGCAGTCAACTTTGGTCTTAGAATAACCATTCTCCTATCTCCTATCTCCTTTCTCCTTTCTCTCTGACAACCTTTTTTGAAATAGGTGTATACTTCATTACACTCGGTGCTTTTGAGCTCAGTATTGTTTGATCTCTAAAACTCAAGTTTTCTTTGTCAAGTTTCAAGAAGCCCTTGACAACATTTCTCGATCAGATTATGACAATGCCTTAATCGAGCTTTACCGGCTTTCGTTGATTCGTTATAAAAAATAGCACAGTGAACTAGATCAATTAAAAAGGCTTAATTTGCCACCAACTATCGTCCTTTTTGGGAATGGTTATTATTATATTATAATGGTAAGATAGACGGACGGATTGATTTGACAGAAAAAAACAGTTATCTGAAAAAGTAAATAATCTAGCTTCACTAGACTATACGTTCACTATAACTATCACACTACCTTGGACGAAGGCCGCAATATCCGTGTTTACATCAAGAAAATGTTTCTTTTTGAGATTAAGAGGTTTAAACTTTATAGTTAGTTGAGACTAATTTGGACGGGCTGGATTGACTCAAAATGACGAACAAAATACAACAAAACTTACCTAGGTCTAGCGTAAAGCCTCGCTGAACAATATCTTCGAGGAGAGAAAGAATTGAAGTGCAAAGCGCTGGATTTGTCAGGGTATTTATCGACATTTAGTAAGTAATGAGAAAAGCCCTTATCTATTATGTTTTATATTATTGACGTGCTTGTTTCCGTAAACGATTAATTAACATTCTTTATTTTCGCCCCAAACTGCCACTGAGTGGACGACTCGTACTAAGCACTATATCTTTATACCAAGAATATCAACCTGAGTGAAGCTTAGTGTTTGGCCAGGAGGAATTACTCTCTTAATTGTGGGTTTGACATGACATGATAAAGAAGTTTTGCCACAGAGTTTCTCTTGGGCTCGTCCCGTTCTAAGGTACGACATGACTGTAGAACTCAGTATACGTATCGAACCGTAACAAAACTAACAATGCAGTTCTTGCTACTCAGCTATAGTTTTGTTGCCGGAAGATAAATTCATTTGAACTGACCGGAGGCCTGAAAACACATTAGCCACACTACTACTAGGCGAAAGTCTGGATGACTCAAACTTCGTAATTGAATTTCTACAGTCATTAGTTGATGTGGGGTCGTTGTGGGGATAATTTCAAACAATCTTCGAGTGTTACTTGATGCTTTGAGTCAGTGATGACCGACTTTAAAGGCCGGCTTTCTTGGCGTCAATTGTTCAGTAATCATGAGCTGAATAGAACCCTTAAGGGAATTCTGACATTCCTTTGTACACAGCCACGTTGACAACAAAATGTTATCAGTCGCAGATCGAGAATTAAACTCTAAGTGATGGTTGTCCTTGAACCACGCGTGATTTCAGTCCAACTGATGCAAACTCCTTGCATGTCAGTTTTATGTCGTGTCTTGAACTGATGAATGAATGAATGAATGAAATGAATGAATGAATGAATGAATGAATGAATGAATGAATTGAAAAGAAGAATATAATCAAAAGAAAACCAAGCTATCCAAAAATTGAGAATCGAAAAGCCGAAAGCTTGCTGTTTACTGATTGACCCTGATTATGAATGGAAGTCAAAAAGGCATCGAAAGATCAAATTAACGATGAACGGTTATATTTCCAACGCCAGTAACGATGGCCCTGAGGCACTGGGGATGTGAGTGTGTGGTCTTTTAATTTCTTTGGTCGATACAAAAACTTGATTACAATCCGATAAAAGAAAGAAATTACATCACTCGGCCATCAGGCTATCCTAGAATCGATTTTGCGCGACATATCTGTGATTTCATCGCTTGCTAATTCCTATAATGGTTTTAAAGCTTTTTTCTTGTTCTCCCAACAACCCACGATCGATCGATCGATTCTGCGTCAGACTTGTGAAAGATAGTTGTATTAATTTAACCATTATTTTCTTAATTTACAGGTATTAAAGTATATATAATAGTCTGTCATTTTGAAGCTCCGGCATTATTTACTACTATCACATCTTACACACAAAAGAAGAAGAAGAAGAAGAAGATGAAGAAGAAGACGAAGAAGACGAAGAAGAAGAATTGGAAGGATATATGGAAATTGGAACTTTACTTATGCATTCGGAGTTACCTTTGGTGACTTTAAGCCGAGTTTCTCATTGCGCCGGAAGCCAATTCTGCATGCTTTACGTGGTATCTGATCAGTGACCGTATAATATACGGACCGCCCAAAGCATTGTTAGTTACTCTTTGAAGCATTTCTTATCTGCTTTAAAGATGAAGTGATAAGCTGCTAGCTTCCATTCATCTACAATATCAGTCAAAGCTCGTCAAAGCTAGCATCCATTCATCTACAATATAATCAAAGCTAGCATCCATTCATCTACAATATAATATCAAAGCTACTGAAGTTTCCCGTTGAGAATGAAGACATTACTCTGCACGCCGCTGCAGAGATTTTGCGTCGATAGCGGTCAGTGCAGCTTTATTACGTCCACTCTTCTTTGCCCGAGGGGAAGAAACCACATGACAAAAAATAACGTCCAATCATCTCGTCACTAATCAGAATCAAATTAATCTTAGCCTTGAGTAATCGTCGCCTTAGTAGTCAACGATCAAATAAGAAAATCACTTGTTCGACTTTCCATTCTGAGGAGAAGGAAAATGTAGGAAAAGGAATGATTTCTATTTGTTGTTTCTTGTCTGTTCTTTCCTTTCGCTTGTGAGCGCAGCCAGCTGGCAACCTATTTGAGTGAATTTTAATTGTTCTGATCAAAACACCTCCCTGTTCTGACCCACTGTGAACCGCCATGCAGAACCGTGTCACCATGACAACTGCATGGTTTGTTATATAGCTAGAGCCATATTGACAGCTATCCAAGATTATGATATCGTATCGCTTAAGTTTCGGATGTTTTGAGATTTGCCACATCAGGAGCTCACCGTTAAGTACTTGTATGTACTGGTGATGCCAAGTGCAACACACTACTTCGGACCGCCTTGAGGACTGAACGCGTGCCTGATAAACATGTACTTAATCATTCAGTTATCTATAGAGGCACGTGACGTCGCTCGTAACTGAATGTGACTGTGAGTTCTTACGAATATCCCTTATTGCATGCCTCCCGTATTTTATTCATGGCAACAAATCTATGTTTTATAGCAGACTACTGCAAGACAGTCCCTACTTTTTCGCCAAGAAGAACCACTCCCCTTACATATTTTCGTCTCGTCTCGTTCTCACGCGGCCCGATCGACTGACTCCGATAGAACTTCATTTGCAGGCTAGTTTTATAGTCGGTGTGCATGTGTGTGTTATGTGATGGTCGTGGAGAGTAATATTAACTGAGAAGTATATATAGAGTATATTAGAGTTTATAAAATAACTATGATCAGTAACGCGCGTTCTGATTGGCCAAAGAATGAGTGTTCCGCGTGCATGCTTTATGAGTCAGAGAGCACATGTTGACACGAGCGCGCAGCCAGATATTCAAACATTTTTGTAACGAACAAAATTGAAAACTTGCCTTGAAAACTCGGCAGCTGTGCTCTATCGAGTTTTAGTAGAAACCAACCAGCATACTATCACGAATCCTGCAATCTGATTGGCTAACGTATACTCACTATCTATTGCGTGATAGATAGTGAGTAGCGAAAAAGACGGCTTTTTTAACAAATTACAAAACAAAGCGAAAAATCAATAAATATTCGGGTATAAAATCGAAGGTAGTATGCTAGTTGATTTCTACTAAAACAATTAGACTGCTCGTTCTCGTTTTCTATGAGTCTATCGCAAATCCTGCAATCTGATTGGTTCGCTACTGGTGGTCTATATATAGATACCGAGTCGGAGGTAAACAAACAAAATGTCGGCTTCGTCGTCGCGTTTTGCTATTGGAGTTTCTCTACGAATTATTTGTTTTTGTTATTTTCTACTGACCTACTGGATGGTTTATGCTAAAACAATTAGACTACTCGTTCCAGTCGTTTTCTATGAGGATAGTCAACTCGACGCTACGCGCCTTGTTGACTATTGCCTAGAAGCAATGGTGGCAACGCCTCGTTCTTTTCCTCACACTTCTCTCCTCTTCTTCCAATTCCGGAACAAAGTACGCAGGAAGTGACGAGAGCACGAAAGAAGTATACAGCTGTATATGATTGTATATCATTTGTTAGCTCTTTACCAGTCTCTTCTTCCCTCCCCTTCATGAAGGCCTGGCGACGTAGTCACAATAATCTCGTGACTTGGTGTTTGTACGTTTAATTAAATATACAGACTAGTAAATGTAGGGGAATCGATGGTGACTATTTGTTAAATGTTCTTTGCAGTGTTCTTTGCATGGATGGGGTTCAAGAGTTCGTATTCTGGTTGAGATATAACATCAAATGTCGCCAAGCCGTGGACTAAGGTATTCACGTACATCTTAAGTACAAAAAAATGAAACACTTGCCATTGTATGTACAGCTAACTACTGCTGTTCTCTCCTGGATTGAGGACACCTTTATCTGGTCCCTTGGCCTCGTCCTTGAGCATTGTTTAAATTCTCTTACTCAGTTACTGTAAGGGTGCCAGAACGAGCTGACTATAGAGTAGAGTAGAACATACATAACTTAATTACATGTGTTATTCAAAAGGTTTTTAATTACTTAGATTTGATGGTCAACTGTTCTTTCTGTATGACCGTGAGGCAGTTACCAGGGAAGAAGATCCTCCAGAGAATGCTATCATTTACTTTCATCCACCATCTGTGAGTTTGTATCAAATTTGTGTATTTATAAATGTAAACGATTAGATGATGGATGATCTTGATAATAATGATGATGGATGATGATGATGATAGATGATGATGATAATGATTATGGATGATAATGATAATGGATGATGATGGATAATGATGATGATAATAATAATAATTTTAATTTTATATAGCGCCCTTTCCTAAAAAAGACCAAAAGTGCTTTACAAATATATACAATTAATAATAATTAATTATGATGATGGATGATAATGATGATAATGATTATGGATGATGATCATGATTGATAATGATGATGGATGATTACATGTATGATGATAATAGCGAGCTTAAGCATCAGACGTTTTTGTCAACACGGATGGTGCACGCACTGACGAATAATGATCAAAACAACCAATTTACGACGACAGCATTTCACCTGTTTTCACGTTATAGATTGCCGTCACGGACATCAATGGTCATTTTGAACATTATTCGTCAGTGCACGTGCCATATCCATGTTGACAAAAATGTCTATTGGTTAAGCTCTCCAATGATGATGGATGATGATGATGATGATGATGATAGATGAAGATGATGATAATGAAGAAGATGATGATGATGATGATGGGTGACATTGTATATTATTATTTGCAGGCTTCAATTGAGAGTCGTGTCAGTATATGTGGACAGCTTGTTGGTATGAGCAACTTTTTATCTACAGTCTTGGACTTTGCACCAGTTCTTATCAATCTAAAGACAGAAAAAGTGGTACTCTGTCAGTCTGGTCAATACACATTGGTAATCTTGTTTGAAAATTAATCATTTGTCAATGTTTTCATGCAATTATCTTCTCCATTTGCAAATTGTGGTACAGTGTATCTATAAAATCCCCATTACACTGGGGGACGCAGCAGTGGAAACAAGACTTCTTTCTTGGTGGAGGCAAAGGCTCTTGTTCATTCTCTTGATCATTAGTATTACCTACAGAGTCAAGTAAATTATGACAGAGTTTATTTTCCATGATGTCTCAGAGGTACATTGTACACATCAAAGGTTACTGCAACTTCAGTTGTGAAATACTTCAAATATGGACATGGTTTTGAATTAGTTAGCTGCTCTCAACAGCTTCTTTTGCTTCTCTATTAGGCATTGGGAGGTGGTATTAGTGAACCAGAGTCATTGCTGATGAGACAACTCGATGCTCTTGTCAATATTTTTGTGTTTTACCATGGCTCTCTTGACACTGTCCGTAACGTAAGTCAATTCAAATGATATACATGTACATGCATGCATACATGTATGTTATGAATGGGAAACCTACTGTGTCAGTGTAACACTAAAAACTGTCACCACCTTTAATGTATTCACATTATTCTATCTCAACGTATCTGTCTGTCTGTCTGTCTGTCTGTCTGTCTGTCTATCTATCTATCTATCTATGTCTGTCTGTCTGTCTGTCTATCTATCTATCTATGTCTGTCTGTCTGTCTGTCTGTCTATCTATCTATCTATCTATCTATCTATCTACATGTGTATGTCTGTCTGTCTGTCTGTCTATCTATCTATCTATCTATCTATCTATCACCTATCTATCACCTATCTATCACCATAGTATCTATCTATCTATCTATCTATCTATCTATCTATCTATCTATCTATCTATCTATCTATGTCTGTCTGTCTGTCTGTCTGTCTGTCTATCTCTATCTATCTATCTATCTATCTATCTATCTATCTATCTATCTATCTATCTATCTATCTATATCTATCTGTCTGTCTGTCTGTCTGTCTGTCTATCTCTGTCTGTCTGTCTGTCTATCTATCTATCTATCTATCTATCTATCTATCTATCTATCTATCTATCTATTTATTTATTTATTATCTAATGTATGTATGTATCTATCTATCTAGAAATTAGTATTTTGGCCATTGGTTTTTGAGCAGTAAAATGTGACTATGTTACTTGATTGGTTAGAGTAAACACAGTTGTAATGTTTTATCTTTGCAGTTATCTAAAGATCAAGTGTCATTTTTAACCAACATATCAATTATATGGGACTGTTATGTACCATTTATTCGTCATTATGGAGACACTCTGCCTGCTGTATTTGATCCCTTACCATTTCTCAAAGCTCCAAAGGTAAGGCATTCATCCATCCATTCTTGTCTATCAGTCATTCTTCCATTCATCAATCCAACAATCATTAATGAATGAAATCATTCATTCATTTTTTCATTCATTCATCCATCATTCATTCTTTCATTCATTCATCCATCCATCCATCATTCATTCATTCATTCATTCATCTATCCATCATTCATTCATCTATCAATTGATCATTCATTATTTTTTGTCTATCAGTCATTCTTCCATTCATCAATCCAACAATCATCAATGAATGAAATCATTCATTCATTTTTTCATTCATTCATTCATTCATTTATTTATTTATTCATTCATTCATTCATTCTTCCATCCATGCATCATTCAGTTTATCAAATAATCTTGAAATCATTTATCACAAAACTTGTTTTTAGAATTCTTCTGGGTGTTTTCTCAAAGCTACTCACACCCTCCAAGCTTGTCAACGACGTCATCATGTTCTTGGTGGCTGTATACTTCACAAGAAAAGGTAACTTATAACCATGGTAACTTGTAACCATGGTAACTTGTAACCACAGTAACTTGCAACCACGGTAACTTGCAACCACGGTAACTTGCAACGACGGTGACTTGCAACCACGGTGACTTGTAACCACGGTGACTTGTAACCATGGTGACTTGTAACCACGGTGACTTGTAACCACGGTGACTTGCAACCATGGTGACTTGTAACCACGGTGACTTGTAACCACGGTGACTTGTAACCACGGTGACTTGTAACCATGGTGATTTGTAACCATGGTAACTAAAATTGTTGATTTTGAACCTCTGGACAAGTTAGGCATAACTGCTAATCTTTAGACCAGTCACAATCATTATTTTAATGTCTGTCATTAAATTAGCAGAATCACTGGATGTTATGTTCAGTATGTGTGCAGTCTTCCTGTGGTAGGAGTTATGAAAGTAGAATCTCATTACATTAATCACTCTCTATACTGTCAGTATATTCAGTGTCTTCTACCGAGATATCTCAAATCACCCTGCCATCTGGTACAGTAAATTGATATATTTTGAATCCCAATATTTCAAACTAGTTTTAGATAGTAAGATTGCTTATTGAAGATACATACATGTATGCAGCCCAAAGGCTGAATTGTATATACAAATTTGAAATGTAGAAAGAAAAAAAAAAGAGAAAATGTTGCTCGTATTACCACTCCGCGTACAACACATTTTCTTTGTTACACGAAGTAGAAGCCCTCTCTACTCTTCGCAACAAAGAAAATGTGTGCATGCGGAGTGGTAATACAAGTAACATTTTGTCTTCAACTTGCAATGCAACAATGTTGCGTGACAAGTTGCACGATTTTAATTACCAAACCTTTAGTTTGAGATAACAGCGTTCTACTGTCCCAGCTATGTCTCTCCTATTTCCGCAGGGAACCCAATAATAGCTGCATTCAGTGAAGGATAATTATTATTATTTACTAATTATTATTGTTATTGATCACTTTTCAGTGTTCTATGTACTCAATTGGAGACCTGTATCACTAAGAGACTGCTGTTACTAAAACCAAACCAATGCCATGTAAGTGATCAGAAGATCTAATATTTGTGTATGAATTTTACAGTACTTAGAGCTATAGAATGGTGAAATCCGAGACTCCCCGAGACGCCGAGATAGTTGTTTAAAAATCCAAGCCCAAGACTTCACTATTTTGTGTGAAATTTCAAGATTTCAAGTCGCATATTGATTTTTACAAAATCTGAAATCCGAGACTCTTTTCCTGGAACACCGAGATTTTGAGATTCGCTCAGATTTGGCTGAGACCCGGCATTTTTCAGAGACCATTCTATAGCCCTTACAGTCTATTCCTTGTGTGGACACCCATCTAAGACAGACACCTTTGTCTGTTCCTTGATGAACTGTTTTACTATAAGCTTGCTCTCTTAGAGGCATGGTTAGCACTGCCATGACCGCTCACCATTGACAGATTACTCCAATCGAAGCCTGTCATTGTAAGTGATTGTGAGTGGAAACACTTTGAATTGATCTACATGTAGCAATATATTTTACTATAAATTCACTCTCTCTATGATGGATGGAGGCTTTCTAAGATGGACACCTTTGTCTGGTCCCTGTTGTACTACTTAATATAAATTCACTCTCCCTGTAGTGGACACACTATACACAAGAGTATGTCTTTAGACTGCTGTCTGGCTTAGAAAGAGAGAGAGAGAGAGAGAGAGTTGACAATGATTTTATTAATGCACTCTTTTTATTTGATGCTGTTAGCATCCAGCCAAACAAGTCAAAACAGGTATGTACTGTACATTAGCAGCATTATAGCCCACTACATGTTGAGCAGTTGTTGTTGTTGTTGTAGTTGTTGGTAGTGTTGCTGCTGTTGCTGCTGTTGTTGTTGTTGCTGTAGTTGTTGTTGTTGTTGCTGCAGTGTTGTTGTTGTTGGTGGTGGTGGTGTTGCTGCTGTTGCTGCTGTTGTTGTTGCTGTAGTTGTTGTTGTTGTTGTTGCTGCTGCTGTTATTGTTGTTGCTATTGATTATTGTTGTTGTTGTTGTTACTGTTGTTGATTCTGTTGATTATTATAATTGTTGTTTCTGTTGTTGTTGCTGCAGATGTTGCTGCTGCTGCTGCTGCTGTTATTGCTGTTGTTGTTACTGTTATTGTTGCTACTGTTGCTGTTGTTGATGATGATGTTGTTACTGTTGCTGTTGTTATTGCTGCAGATGTTGTTGCTGTTGTTGTTGCTACTGTTATTGTTGCTGTTGCTGTTGTTGTTGCTACTGTTGTTGTTGCTGCTGCTGCTGTTGTTGTTGCTGTTTGTTGTTGTATCAATCAATATGAATGAGTATCTGTAAATACCTTTATGTTTCTTACAGATATCAAGCTACCTTTTGGCGTTCGTATACTCCATTCGTTTGTCACCTTCTATGAATACCAACGACTACTAGAGTCACTTCTAAAGTCACCGTATCACCATTGTATTGAAAACACTGCATCAAAACCATTCTTGTCTAGTGACGTATCACACCAACAACAAACCTCGAATAAGTTGGTTATCCAAGAGTCTTTACGTAGTAAGACTACAAGAACGCCCAGAAGTGGACAAGAAAATGAATTAAAGAAAAAACTATCAGATAAAACTGACAGAGGAGAAGCTGTAGAAGATGTTTTATGTTCAGCAAGGCCGTGCAATTCAAATGAAAAAACCTGCAAAGACTTAACAAATAAAGAACATGAATGCAAAGAGATAAATGAGGCTGTAACAAGTCAGCCTTGTAGTGAGGAACAAATAGAAGAAATCGGTGTAAAGAGCGGTTATGAGAAGAACAATACACTAGACAATTCAAAAGACGCTACACTTCATGGTAGTTATGACGGTTTAGTACCTGTGGGCAATGACGAGTCATCAACGCCAAGCAACCATGATCATTGTCAACAATCTTCACCTGACGATGAAGAATTGACGATGGAAGAAATAGACGTCCAAGGGCTACGCATTGTTAAAAGTAACGACATAAAAGAGAATGGTCTTTCAAGCGACCGAGACATAAATGAACAACATCTCTCTGCATTTAAGAACCATGAAATCCCCGAGCCACAGCCTGAGGTAGTTGAGATTTGTAAAGAATTAATTGATTCTCTCATCGAACAAGTAGTTTGTGAAAGCAATCTAAATGTAGGATCAAATTGTGGAACTCTCTGTGAGAGCAACAGGTTACAGGATGCTAATGGCAAGAATGCAAGTAGCGAAAGACAAATACTCCATGCGTCTGTTGACATCGAGTCCAGTAGTGATGGCGCGCTGTGTACTGCGAGGAGGGAAAGTGGAGATGGCGAAATTCTAAGCGAGAAGGAAGGTGAAAAGAAGAAGATACAGGAAGCAAGCGGTCTTGATGTCAGTCGTAATAGCAAAATGTCTCTTGCTACAGACAACTGTGACAGTGATCAACAAGATTCTGCCCGACAAGAGGATGACGACCCAACTTTCTTCATCCCGCCTCCAGAGGACAAACCGATGTCTGGCTTGAGTTACCATAGAGACCAAGCGACTACATCCCCCCAGGACTGCGAGAACAGCGCCACTGAGGAGTACCACGATACAGTAGAAGACCTTGCTACCATTAATGCTCTTCTACAGACCTATCATCACTTGAAAACAAGTGATTTAATGGTTACTAAATATTCTGCGTGCAATCTAGACCAGCCTGAAAACAGCAAGGTCGAAAAGAACTTATTTAAGGACTTGATTGACGCAGAAAAAGTACCGTGTAAGGTTGCTGTGGAAAACACAACGAAACAAGGTCTAGAAAATGGCCGTGAGTCTGGTTTATCTTACAGTATCACACGAGAATCACCGAGGTGTGGATGCCCGGGAAACTGTCTGGGGGATACAGGACTGTGTTTGTCTCAAGTCGAGGGTGGTAACCCAAGCAATCCCAGCATGCCCCAGCAAGTCCCAGTTGATTTGCCAAATGAACAGTGTTCAACTTCTACTGTGGATATTGAATCGAGTAATACTACGGTCGCCGATGAATCGATGGAGCAGAAACAAGAAGCAGATTACGTGGACAACTTTGACGATAACTTAGATCAGGTAATATGTAAATCAAATCCTATAGCAAGTAGGATTTAGAAGGTTCTGAGTATACTTTATACTTACAGATTGATGGGCTGGTCCATATTAACCTCTATGTACAGGCTCATTCATACACTGTGTTAATTTATACTTACAGATTGATGGGCTGGTCCATATTAACCTCTATGTACAGGCTCATTCATACACTGTGTTAATTTATACTTACAGATTGATGGGCTGGTCCATATTAACCTCTATGTACAGGCTCATTCATACACTGTGTTAATTTATACTTACAGATTGATGGGCTGGTCCATATTAACCTCTATGTACAGGCTCATTCAAACACTGTGTTAATTTTACTCGCTGATTCTAGCTTAAGTAGAGACCAGGAGACAATCAAAGCACTTGTAAGTATGATGATGTGTAATGATAGTCATTCTGGTGACCAGTAGCAGTGATGACAATGATGATGGTGATGATGATGGTAGTGATGATGATGACAATGATGATGATGATGGTGATGGTGATGATGATGGTAGTGATGATGATGGTGGTGGTGGTGGTGGTGATGATGATGATGATGATACGGATAAGTTGATGCTGTTATACATTCAATAAATTCATTGTCAGATCAGTGTGTATTGGTTATGGGATTTACATGACAACCTTACCTGGTAACTGACAGCAAGATGTCCTTCCCTTTGAGTTATAGAAGTGTAACGGGATGTTTACACAGAAAACGAAACTAATTCGATCCTAACTTTTGAGCCTGGTCCACACTAGCGACATAGGACAAGCACCGTTAATGAGCAATGCATTACTGAGTCTGCGTATGTTGCGTGCTTGTGCTTATGTCGCTAGTGAGGACCAGGCTTTAAACTAATCCACAACGACATATATAATTGAATTCTGTTCTTGTAGTGGAAGACAACTTTGAACGAGCTCGGTGAATTGGAAGTCCATCTAAATCAATGCCCTGAAAACTCTGAACATCCTGTAAGTGGTTTTGAAAACATAACTGTCTTTCTTACCTAACAGATTGTGTATGTGTGTTGTTTGTATTATTTTTCTGCTACATTCTTGAGCTGTTGTTGTGCTTTCTGTAGACCAAGCCTGATGATTATAGTTTCCTCGTATACGATGCCATAAATAATACTACAAAAGGTAAATTACATCATGACATATACACTTGCTGGAACCTTGCCGCCACAGCCTCGCTTCAGCTTTAGTAGGACTAAAGGGCGGCGGGATTTCACCGTGAAAACCCACTGGACGCAAGCATTAATAATAATAAATAAGCATTAATAATAATAAATATACAATGTATAAAAACGTTAATATCATTAACACACACAAATATGTTTTGTTTCTCTCTCACTCTTTTTCATGTTCCAAAACTGTATTTCGTTGTTGCACTCAAGTGTTGCTAATATATTTCTGCTGTTTAATTATAGGAAATCTTACTGAGCCAGTTCTGCAGGTGGACCACATGTTCTGCGAAACTGCTAAAACCGTCCATGAACAGTTTACCAACTGTGCGTCACTCAAAGCGGTTACGTTGAGGTAAGTCAGGCCTAGTAATTACTTTAAAAGAAGCCGCCTCATTATTACTCGGGCTTCCTTCCGGATGATCTTTAACCTGTAGAATTTTAGACCTTAACTTTGAAGTAATTTGACTGTGATGTGCATTTCAACAGTTTCATCGTGGGCAAACACCTCGAAAAACTTAACTATTTCAGCCAATCAAAACACTCGAACCCAGTCTTCCAACATTTGCCACAGATCCAAAAGCACGAGCTACTCCAATAACAACTAGACGCTCTACTAGCGTGAACTTGGGCTTCTTAATAAAGCTGTTTTGATAGATTTTAAATGTGAAACCTAATAGCTTGTATCATCATACAGAAGTAGTTTTAGCCTACATGTATTACTTGCAGAATTTAAGTCACTCGTTGTGTGACTCAGTAGAGCATGCATACGTAATTAGCTTCAACACTCACACTCCTAGCTGACAGCTGCATGGCGAAGCACATTTCGATTACCTTGCAAGAAACGATTTCACAAACTCAATAAAATTACGATCGAGTTCTTACTAAGCCACAGACATCTGTTAGAAATACACTTTCAGACAGAATTGCAAGGCCAAAAAGTATTCTCTAGGATATTTGCATATTTACTAAGCAGTATTAATGAACGACTCGACTGGCTCGAGCAAGGGAGCACGGCAAAATCCTTTTTGAATGCTGCTGGTGATTTGATTTATCGTTACGTACGTCTGCCATCTTGAATTTCGGGTAGGTACTTCATATATGGTACAATATGGTGGACCATAGTACATTGTCTATATACAATAATCCGTATTTTTAAGTATATTCTTAATGTTTTGCTTACTATGAGATGTTAAAATACGATATAAATATGATAGAACGACGCATACATAATAAAAATGTACCATTTGAGAGAACGAGACATAACTAATAAAAATGTACCATATATGAAGTACCTAGGGAATTTCGTTGATAAGCTGCTGACCACAACTTCTGTATACTCAAAAATTGGAACGATACAGAGAAGATTAGCATGCGCATGCGCTATGGTGAACTTGCAGATTTGGCGTAGAAACACGACGAGCAAAAAGAATAACCGTCTGTAATCTTAGACTTGGGCCTTCCACAGGAAGCCCAAGTAATAACGTCATCGATGAAGTTCAATCACTGAAAAAGTGTTTTTTTTTTTTTCAAAGAGATCATTCTTCGGCCGTGCACTGCCAGAGGAGCCTGGGACAAGAGGTCTACTTCCACAAGAAGGGAACTTTAAAGCCGTTTCGCGGCAGCCCCTCTGCGCGAGATTCCGCCTTTAGTTTGGAGAGACGTGCTCGTAAACAGCTGAAAAAAGATCACGGTGTTAATGTATTTTAGATACATCTTTAGCCTCTCCTACGATTTCTTCCTGGGAGGGGAGGGGTAAGATGTACACAGATGTGCAAGTTCTGCCTGGGGAGGAGGGTAGAGGGGAGGGGTACACACTGGCACATATGATATGTGGATAACATTCTCAATAATTCTTGCCAGATAAAGCATTAATTTTGTAAATAAATAATAATAATTCAGGAGTATTCGTGCAATAATTAAAATAAACATTTAATATTTAAATGCAAAAATGCACAGCGCGTAGAACGTTTCGGTGTAGCTTTATGGCTAAGGTGAGCTGGGTGAGGGGTTTTCCACGTTTTACTTACTGCCTGGATAACTGAACGTGCGACAGACGACTGTTTTTAAAAATATACTAAAAAGGTGTTTGTATACTTATTCGTGGTTCACTAGTAAAAAGCGTTGTACTTGGACTTAGTTCACTGGTTATAGGATGGTCAATGGTTAGGAAAGGGTCGTAAAACCCGAAAAAAAAACCGAAAAAATGCCAAGCCGGAAAAATTTCTCTGCCTAAAAATTTCCTCGTGGTCTAAACAATCACCCTAAAATACCATCGGATCGCTCCCCGGAATACCGCTATTCAAGACGGAACGCGCTTGTTTGCAAGTTTCGTACCATAAAAATCACTCCTACCAGCCCCCCCCCCCCCCCCCTCCCCCCCCCCCCCCCCCTTAAATGCCCCCCCCCCCCCCCCCCCCCACCCCCCCCCGCCCTCAAAAATACTCCGGGCTTGCATGATTGTTTGTATTGCATGTTATTACAAGGGTCTACAGTGATTAATGTCTACACGAGGTGTACACACAAAAATGAATCGGCTGAATGTTTGAATCGGCTGAATGTTTTTGTAGAAAATCTAGGTGATCCATATCTCCCATGGTTCTTTGGGGTCACATTTTGGATATCATTGCAATATTTCTTCACCTTTATTTGCCATATTATTGCTTACATATTATTGCTTACATATTATTGCTTACATATTATTGCATACATATTATTGCTTACATATTATTGCTTACATATTATTGCTTACATATTATTGCTTACATATTATTGCTTACATATTATTGCTTACATATTATTGCATACTCAAGGTACTTAAGGCCTGGTTCAAAAAGGCAACTTGGAAAATCACATTTCTTGTAATAACTCGCTGCTCTAATTTACTTAGGCACTCATATTTAGGCATAAGGTTATATACAAGATTTGAGACAATTTGGATCTAACAATTGTGACGTCATGTGGTCACGTGACCTTATGGAGGAAAATATAGTTTTTCTTAAATGCGGTCGCGAATTCAATTCACAATGAAATACCTTTTACGTAATAGCGTTAAGGATAACCAGTTAAACAAGATAGCGTTTAGAAAACCTCGGAATTATATATAGTTTAAGAGAAAACTACAGAAATATAATCTGATGAAATGGTCACGTGACCTCTTTTCCGAAATATTCTCCTTGCAAAAAGCGGGAGACAGGTTTTCTAAACGAGGGTTAATAGATGATCATAAACGTGATTATACACAACTATTTGCTTTCACTTTCCTCTTAAACTGGCGACCGCATTTTATATTTTGTTTTCAAAATTCTTTGTCACGTGGTTAACCAGGTGATACGCTGTTTTGGATTTCATTCACTCAAATGAGTAGAGGATATAAAACTCTCAAGCTGTGCCAAGTTTTGTGATGTTTAGTCAAAATGATTAGACATTATAATTTTTTTCGTTTTTCTGCTATTTAAGGCTTGAACCAGGCCTTAAGTACCTTGAGTACATATTATTGCTTACATATTATTGCTTACATATTATTGCTTACATATTATTGCTTACATATTATTGCTTACATATTATTGCTTACATATTATTGCTTACATATTATTGCTTACAACTGTATTATGGCTGAGACCAGGTGCATGTACGTTACGGATTGGCTAAAGCTGTTCGCACTCGTCCGGCATGACTTTCTTGAGCTGCATGAAAAAATCGCCAAGACCTTTGTACACCTCAATGAGATGCATCATCATTGGAGCCTTACATTTCATTTTCTCAGCTTCGTTACGAAGGCAAGTTATCTGCTTTGTGGCATCTAGGCACATCTTTCCATTGACGTACAATTTGTCATACTCCATGACACACTTTCGGTACACATCCAAAGCACATTGGACGGGTAAGTCGTCATCTATGATGCAAGAAACACATAAATTAATTGAAATTAAATAATTAATTAATTTAATGTAATTTAAAACACAACTACATGACTAACGTCTATGAAACGCAAATGATGGAGAAAGTTACCGATTGCGATCGAGCGGTACTTGTCCTTCACTCCTGTCAACATGAAAAACATAAAAAATATCACACCATTCATTTCTCGCAGATCCGGCGTCCCTCCATCCATCCATTATCCATATATCCATATATCCATTATCCATATATCCTATATTAATCCATCCGTTCATCTATCCATCCATCTAATCCATCCATCCATTATCCATATATCCCATTAATCCATCTATCCATCCATCCATTATCCATATATCCTATTAATCCATCCATTCATCTGTCCATCCATCTAATCCATCTATCCATCTATCCATTATCCATATATTCCATCAATCTATCCATCCATCCATCCATCCATCCATCCATCCATCCATCCATCCATCTCCATCCATCTATCCATCCATCTATCCATTCATCAATCCATCCATCTATCCATTCATCCATCCATTCATCCATCCATTCTCGTCCATCCATTCATCCATCCATCCATCTATCCATCCATTCTCATCCATCCATCTATCCATTTATCCATTTATCCATTCATTCATCCATCCATCCATCCATTCTCATCCAAATAAAAACAATCTACCTGTCTTTTCAAGGATCATCCCGAGCTTGGTGATGTCAATCTTGGGATGGCAGAGTCCAAATTTATTAGAAAATCTGACTTGTTGTTCTGTAAGGAACCTTAGTTCGTCGAGTGCTTGATTTGTGCCGATGGTAGGTTGACTTACACAGTCAACTTCAGCCTGTAATTAATATCAAACCTGGTGAATATAGTTTGTCAATAGTTTGCATGATTCTAGTACCACAGGCAGCCCAACCATTTCTACTTATAAATAAAAAAGATATTTGTATGCGCTCGTCTTTATTTGATGGGTTTCCTGTGGTAGAGCGCGCGCGCAAGACGTATTATGTTGTACTCCCTAAATGCAGTATTGAAACGGTTGGGCTGCCTGTGGTCGGTCGAATAATGATGCAATATCCCTTTATGTACCAAATATGGAAGGAATTTTATTGTTTTATCAATAATCAATTATGTTCAAATTCATGACCAGATGAAATAACTTGGCACTGTGGAGGGGGAATGGGGCGATCGAGGCTCACTCCCTTTAATGTACTCGTTCCCAATTCCTCTCGTTCCCTTCCTATAGTCAGCTCTGTGGTGTCTACACCCAGGGGGGGGAGGGTACTCAGGGGTATCGGTGACGGGGAGGTGCGAAGACCTTTTTGGTGATATCCTACCGTTCTCGATTTTATGCGGACTTTTTGGGGGTTAAAAAGTTTGGCCTCATTCGCACCGCCCGTCACTGACACAAAATCTCTAGATCCGCCCCTGTGACACCCCTGAGTACCCCCCTGGGGTCTACACAAGCTAGGATCTAAATACCTTAACACGTAAACACTGTTCCAGCATGTCGGTCTTTTCACCCTGCTTGACATGAGCCCACACTTTGACACATTTCTTCGCCTGTTCAAATGGCGACAACATTACTAGTCCTTGACAAAACGGCACCAACAGAAGACTGAGCACAACCACAACCTTCATCTAGGAACAAATTACAAATGCAATCAGTGTTTTTAAAACAGCATCGCCGGGTTCTGGTCCCGGTTGCACAAAAGGTGGTTAGCGCTATCCACCGGATAAGTCCTAACGGATAAAATTTATTGGATGAGTTTTAACTGCATCAGTTTGATCCGTTGGATAGCGCTATTAGTTATCATTTTGTGCAAGAACACCCGTAGTTGGATACATTATCCAATAAACTTCCACGCCCGGGGGAGGGATGGGGGGCCGGGGAATGCGTAGTATCTCCATATGAAAGGGACGGGAATGATCGGCGTCTTCTCTTTTACTTTTAGGGGTGTAAATTACGGTTTTTGGTATCACTTAGGGGTTCACGACGACAGAACGCCAATACAATATGAAATTCATTGAATGACGAAAAACATTCTGATTTCGGGATTCTTAGTAGTTGATGTAAAACCAAACAACTCGTTAAGTTCTGAACGTATAGTCGCCAGTTACGCAGCAAGAAACAAATCCCAAAACTGACGAAAAACGTAATTAGGTTTTCCACTCCTACGAAAACTCTATGACTACAAACCATGCTGGTGCGTCGTATACCAATATTGGGCCATGTTGGGAATGATGTCAAATTCAAAGGTTTAAAAAAAACTTGGATTCACTTCTCGTCATTCTCTGATGACACATTACTACCTTAGTTTTAACGTACCTTCGTTAGCCGTGTACTTTCCACAGTATTCCAGTAAAACGATCGAATTCCACAGTACGTAGAGCAAGTCTAGAAGGTCACTTCGTCAGCCAGGAATGAAGCACAACTAAGGACGATGCGTATATTTATAAAACTAATACCCTATTCACACCAAGGCTTAAACATGGTTTAATTAACTAAACAGGCTTAGAAAAATATCATGAAACTTTTGGCACAAAACTGCTGGTAAGCTGTCCTTTATGTTGCATAGTAGAAATTCCAGGTAGTTTGATTCTTGTGAAATTAAATGCCCTCAAATTAGAGAAGCGAGAACAAACTTAGTTTAACTAAACGAGGTTTGGTGTGAATGGGGTATAAGTCTTATTCAAATAATCTCCAGGGATTTAGCGGCGTAATTGGAAGACAAAAGAATACTCCACTGAGTATCAATGTAAGGGAAAGTATCCATTGTGTAACTAGATCATTTCAGTCTGATCTGGTTCTTTCAACAAAGGAATAGCCAGTAACCAGACTGGGGTCGAAAAGCTGCGTCCCACCCACTCAAGGTACTTAAGGCCTGGGTTTTTTAAAGAATTTGCCTAAAACAGTAAATTTTCCTCAGTTGTACATTTTGGTTGGTATTGTCTCCATCACCCCAAACCAAGAAACGTGTTTCGTGACGTCACAAGTCACGTGACCCATCCCTTATCTTGAAAAATGCACCAAGATGTTAAGTTTCATGAGATATATCATGCATGTATTCAAAAATCGATTTATTTGTCCGCTCCAAACACAATTAACGATGTTTTATGATCTAAGCCAACTATTGAATTCTCTACTTTCTCATAGCACATAATGCTTTGCGCCTTGGGGGGTAATACAAAAGAAAATGGTGTTGCATAATTACATGGTTCACAGAAATTTTGTGTTACCCCCCAAGGCGCAAAGCATTATGTGCTATGAGAAAGTAAAGAGTTGTACAAATACAACGATACAAAAGGTTCCCATAGCCGAGCGTGACTGGCTAAGTGCAGAGAGGTAGAGTATTATATGAAAGAACCTTTTAGACGTCGATCGAACTTTACATGGCAAATGCATTAGAAACAATAGACAACTCCAGCTTCGAGTTGGTAGACACCGACAAGCGCCGGCGCATTTGCTCAGCCTCAATCCAGAGAAAAACCCGTAGAATTAAAATAAGGTTCAATGTCTAATAATAATAATAATAATAATAATAATAATAATAATAATAATAATAATAATAATAATAATAATAATAATAATAATAATAATAATAATAATAATAATAATAATAATAATAATAATAATAATAATAAATAATAATAATAATAATAATAATAATAATAATAATAATAATAATAATAATAATAATAATAATAATAATAATAATAATAATAATAATAATAATAATAATAATAATAATAATAATAATAATGAAGAACAGTTATTAGATGCCATGCCTGGTAATATATGAATTGAGGGTATTTAACTTCGTCAGGCAAGTTGCCTTTGCCTGACGAAGTTAAATACCCTCAATTCAATTAATAATAATAATAATAATAATAATAATAATTTATTACTTAAAAACGCATTTAAAAAAACTCAATGCTTTTTACAACTGGATAAAACAAAATATATAATGTCAACACTTTTTCGCGTTCTCGTTGGTATTGATTTGTGAATAATTTCTACTGAATTAAGGCTAAGGCTGAACAAATGCGTCTTTTGTCAAGGAGTACAAAGATGTCTGAACAGCTCGAAACTAGAGTATTAGTGCATGGGTCTTAGGGACTGTGCAATAATTAGGGGTTGAGAAACGGGAAAAATATGATTACCAATAAACATTATTATTATTATTATTATTATTAAAAATAAGGCTTCACCTTCGATTTTTGAGAATTCATATCTTCGCAATTTGTGACTGAAGCGATCTTTTCCAAACTTCACATTTTTACTAATTTCAACGAGCTCTTTCCAGCTATGATAATCATTTTTTGTCCTTTAATTGAGTTTTGAAATTACATGATAGATCGGCACATCTAAACTCCGAGGTCTGAAACGTACCTTAGGGTGTTTAAACCTACAACGACCACCGTTAGAGTTATCACGGTACCTTTTAGCTAGATGACCTACTTGTCAGGAAACTAATCATTTAGAATTGGGGTACTGAGCGGTAACTGAATTATTTGCCGGCGAATAGAATTGTTTTTGTGTTGTTCAAGGTAAAAATGGTAGGGGTGACCGTTGGAAAACCCTAAAATACCCTAAAATACCCTAATACCAAACCGTGAAAAATATCCCACCCTAAAAATACCTCATGGTCTGCACCCCAAAAATACCATCGGATCGCTCCCCGGGATACCACTATTCAAAACGGAACTGATGCAGACCGAACCACACGCTAAAGTCAAGTCAGAGTTTAAGGGGCGCGCGCGGCCTGGTAACGAATTCGGGATAAAATGTGTCCGAAGTGAATTTTTCTCCCATGTTCCTTGCATTTTTGCCGAGTTTTCTAGGAGCATTTTGCACTACTTTTTCTGTACTAATAAAGTATTTTCCCTGTTTACTAGTCACATACAACTGCAAGGTAACACTGAAAACGTAGTTTAAAACTTCCTGTGTCAACTGAACGGTATCGTCATCAGAATCATAACACCAGTAGTAGTAGGGATGGTTTGCCTCGTAGAGCCAGCATGGCCTCAAGACATAACAGAATGGCCGTCCTTGAAAAGGTAAAAACAATTTGAAACAGAACTTCACAATGTATCATGACGTCTGAGCATATAATTCAGGCTCGTAGCAAATGAAGGCTGCATGTCAATATTTGTACACATTTTATAAACGACTACAACCGGATCCTATTAAACCTGAGTAGCTAACATCTTTATTTATCGAGGGAATAAAATACTGGTTAAGCTAAACAAATAAACTTTTTGCTTTTCTAAATCATTCAAGGGAAATTATTAAACCGGACAAAAATATATCGATAAATAAATAAATTATAATAATTATCATTGTCAACAACTCGTACCGCTGGATGTAATATCGCAGGCGCACAATTCAAACCCACACAGTTCTACGTTGGTTATCGTGAATGTCTGTTGAATTTGTATTTATTCTTCTACCAAACCAGAGAATATCTCGATTGACAAATGATTGGGTGTGGAAAGAATTTCTATTTAGTTTGGATTACATGAAATGACAGCGTTGGATTTTGACGATGGATTAGTTGGAAGTGAAGCAACCGGCGGCTTTACTGATACCTACGAAGCTAAAGAAGTCCTGGGATCGTAAGTATTGATTTGCTCTGCTTTTTCAACATGGAAACCTTAAATATGTTTACTACTGAGGTTTGTAGGACAATGGCGATGAAAACAGGCCATTTAGAGTTGAGTTTTAGTGCCATATTGAAGCATATGAGTTCCTCGGTCAAAGTGCAGTGTTCGACATCTCGTGTTATCTTGCCTTCCGCACAACACATTTACTGAATAACACGTTTATTTACTGTACCAAATATTTCAGAAACTCAGAAATAATGCTAACCACTGAGATATAATCCTCGTTTTAGCCGATCTGGTCATCGTGAGGGAAGCCACAGTACATTTCCACCAGCAATGTTTCGAATTCACTTTCTCACAATCATAGTGTGTCTAGTTTACATATAAACAGCCGTGTTTCTGTGAGTTTTTCCATCCTTTTAACATTGGATCGAAGCATACACTGTATCTGACTTAATAGAAATATTACTCACTCACTCACGGAGTAGAAAAACCAAGTGTTTGCGGTCATCATACAAGCTTCATGAAGATCTACCCTCGAGAAAGCATTTTTTGATACTTTGAAAAGAATCTAATAAGGAAAATAATAATCGGCTAAATTTAGTTCAATTACGTTTCCTCATTTTGAGTCCCTTTCCTGTGTTGACGTTCATCCTGAATTTCCTGTATACTCAGAAGGTCTAGCAGGTGCTGTCAAACCTGTTTGACCGGCTAGGTGGTCTAACTTCATGTACTGAAAAACATTGTAGTGTTAAATTCAATTTTTAATAATATCTGAAATGAAATGTGGATGAGTATTTTTTTACTTGATACATCAGTAGGTGTCATTTTATTCTCTGGTGAGGAATTTTTATCATCTAAATTTCCAGTAGAATGCTGTCAGTTGTTCATGATGGGTGAGGACAGATAATGAGATTCGTGGACTGTTACCAACTCCTTGAAACCCCTCCAGGAATATATCTTGCACTCAAGAATGTAAACAAACCACTCAGTCCTCACGTTACATTACTGCTTCAATTGACTTAATAGAGACTCTGTCCTACTACCCTCAGTTTCCATGGCTTTGTATTGGTTGTTACATGTACATTGGCACAGTGTGTGGTCAGCCAATGCGTGGAAATTACATGTAATAGAGTCATTTTCGTATGAGTGGGAAACCAACTGTACCGTGACACTCAATTGGCTTCCTTTCTGAACCAATGCGTGTAGATGCATCTCATTCAATCAAACTCTTTCAATATGGCAAGGCGCTGTGTGGTAACGTTCCCACTTTAACACAAAAAATATATAACTCTATACATACACATACATTGTACTTATTATATCATGCACATGCATGAAAGCATGCATGTACATGTAGAATATCTTATGTGTTTCAAAAACATCATAAAAATTCAATGATGAATTCCCTTTTATCCACCATGATCAGTGGTGATATAAAGAGAAAATCTGTGTTCTCTACCACTGATTGTTATATACATGTATAGAAGTAAATTACATGGCTGCTTGGAGATACAGAGTTTATCTTCTCATGTTGAGAAATGTTGCACTTGTTCACTGCACTCACTCGTGAGATATATTTCTCAGCACTTGAAGATAAATTCTGTATCTCTGCACGGCCAAGTAATATCCTCTACAAAATGACTGTATGTATGTCATGCTGAATTGTTTGTTATCTATGTCCACAGTGGTGTGTCCAGTGTTGTGCGCAAATGTATACACAGAGTTACCAGTTGTGAATATGCTGTCAAGATCATTGACAAGCTTAGTGACCAGGGGGGTGTTGACATTATCGGCACCACAAGAGATGAAGTGCATATATTGTTATCAATGCTTGGCCATCAGAGCATCAGTACGTATGATAATTATGTGTGAATAGTTGTGAATATGCTGTCAAGATCATTGAAAAGCTTAGTGACCAGGGGGGTGTTGACATTATCGGCACCACAAGAGATGAAGTGCATATATTGTTATCAATGCTTGGCCATCAGAGCATCAGTACGTATGATAATTATGTGTGAATAGTTGTGAATATGCTGTCAAGATCATTGACAAGCTTAGTGACCAGGGGGGTGTTGACATTATCGGCACCACAAGAGATGAAGTGCATATATTGTTATCAATGCTTGGCCATCAGAGCATCAGTACGTATGATAATTATGTGTGAATAGTTGTGAATATGCTGTCAAGATCATTGAAAAGCTTAGTGACCAGGGGGGTGTTGACATTATCGGCACCACAAGAGATGAAGTGCATATATTGTTATCAATGCTTGGCCATCAGAGCATCAGTACGTATGATAATTATGTGTGAATAGTTG
This sequence comes from Actinostola sp. cb2023, assembly GCA_033675265.1. NCBI lineage: Eukaryota > Metazoa > Cnidaria > Anthozoa > Actiniaria > Actinostolidae > Actinostola > Actinostola sp. cb2023. Next base: position 608,275 of record JAUJYZ010000974.1, read on the forward strand.
TGAATATGCTGTCAAGATCATTGACAAGCTTAGTGACCAGGGGGGTGTTGACATTATCGGCACCACAAGAGATGAAGTGCATATATTGTTATCAATGCTTGGCCATCAGAGCATCAGTACGTATGATAATTATGTTACTTTTGATTGGTGAATGAAATAATTGTTTATTTTACAGTATTTCTTTGTTAATTTGTTATTATTATATAACATCGTTATTGAGGAGTTCTGTGTGGAGTTAAAGTTTTATTCCTCTAAATTGTCTTGTGGAAGCTTGGCAGTGTTATGGGGGAAAAGTTGTTTTGGTTAAAAAGAGCATTAATTTTTTGTTAGAATAATATAAATGAATTTTTTTTTTTTGGGGTAGTTTTCAGTCAAATAAACTGTGCATGTATATTATTATTATTATTATTATTATTATTATTATTATATTATTATTTAAATGATATTGTTGAAAATAGTAATGTGGGCATACAAATTGAATAAAAAGCAATGACGAGAAGGTTATCACTTTAACTTTGTAGTCAATGGCTACCACATGGTGACCGAAATATCCACAATTAAATATCACAAATTATAACGTTCTCGTCATGTATTTTTAAATAAAAATAATAATAATAAACGTTTATATAGCACTTATATGTTTCTATAAAGTTATTGTATATTATTAAAACTTATCTCTCTTATTATTTCAGTTGGACTTGTTGATGTGTTTGAATCATCAGCTTTCTTTTTCTTAGTACTTGAATTGTAAGTACCTGAAGGCCCTCATTAAACAATGCAGCAGATTTTGTATTGACTGTGAAAAACTTACAGCATGGACATGACATGATGGTTCCATGCTGTGGCTCATGTTTTCTAGTATGTGAACAAGTCTGTGTCATAACAATATCATGTGCCATGGATATCACAGTGGTGAATTCTGCTCAACACAAATATACAGTCAAACCTGTATTAAGCGGTCACCTCTATTAAGCAGTCAGTTGGCTATGTCCCGAGGGTGACCGCTTAATTAGAGGTTTGACTGTATACTGGTCAACCACAGTTACCTGTCTGCATAGACAGTAGAGTGGTTTTCATAAACCTGTGAAATAGACATAGTTTGTAGCATTAATTTACTCTTCTATATTCGCAGTGCTAGACAAGGAGAACTGTTTGATTTCTTAACACAACAAGTTACATTGTCAGAGAAGAAAGCCAGGTATTGGAATTAGAGATACATTGTAGGTTTATTTATTTAGATTTATATGTTTAATGTGCTTAGATGCACTCAGTACAGCTACAGTGATAAAGTATTAAAACAAATATTATAAAAGTATTATAAATATATTATAAATATTATTAAAGTATTATAAATATATTATAAATATTATTAAAGTATATTATAACCTTGTATTATAAATTATTCATATATATATTATAAGTATTATATTATAAATATTATTAAAGTATTATAACAAATTCACTAATGTCTATTTCTAGGAAAATAATGAGACAGATCCTAGAAGCCGTTGCATTTATGCATGAACGTAACATAGTTCATCGAGATCTGAAGGTTTGTGTTGTGGATAACTATATAAATTTATATTTAGCATCACTACATGTACATGTACTGTTAGAGGGTATGGTGTACACTGTACATACATGTAGATGTAGTAATATATACAGTCATTTGCAAAAATTCTGGCCGCCACAATATATCAATATATCGGGTGCATTATGGGTAATTAAATAATACTATTTTGAGTTTCCTAACTTATTAAATGAAGCAAAATTTACAAACAACAAACGTATGACTAAAATAAACATTATACTAAGTATTTCTACCAACTTTGCTGCCGTTAACCTGCTTTAAGGGGAATTTTCGATTATTTAATTACCCATAATGCACCCGATATATCGATATATTGATATTTCGTAGCGGCCAGAATTTTTGCAAATGACTAATAATGTATTGTATGTTTAAACCTTTAGCCTGAGAACATACTTCTTGATCAAGAACTAAAAGTTAAAATATCAGACTTTGGGTTTGCTGTCATGCTAAAGGAATCAGAAGTGCTAAAAGGTATGCTGTTTCCTATTTGTTGAACAATGTTTCTTGAGTTATTTCTTTTGTTGTTAACACATCTGTGTAACAAATTGATACCCATGTACCAACAGCCATCTCTCGACAACATCCACATCTCTGTAATGGCCTGGTTTTTTTTGCTCCGACCACCAGCCAGTCAATACATTAGTTATTGAAACTTCCCCCATATTAACTATGCTTTCCCACAATGGCCATCTCTACACAATAGTCCCTTTTCGAGTTCATAGATACATGTACTACTGCTGTAAAACCGCTGTACTTATTGACATCAGATGCATTTGTACAGGGTTAGCCTCGAGTCAGTGTAAATTATTCACAAATATCAACAAGAACACGAAAAAATGTTGGCATGAAACAAGAATAAATTGAAACATTTTTGAATTGCACATTTTTGAATCGAGGCACCCTGTAGTAAATGCATCTTTTGTCAAGGACATCGGTTATCTCTAAACAACGCGATACTGGAGTATTGCCACTACATTTTCTCCCGATGTGGCTGTTGTGGAGGATCCAATGCAGTCTCCTGTACTATAAAGTACAGAATTCTGTGTTAAACTTGACAGCATGTTTTTGTTTTAGAACTGTGTGGAACACCTGGTTATTTGGCTCCAGAGGTTTTACAGTGCTCAATGTTTCCTGATGCTCCTGGATATGGCAAAGAAGTTGACATGTGAGTATGCACATGTGTACATGCAGAAGAGTGCCAATTCACAACAACAACAACTTGATTTGTGCTCTCTCTGTTATCAGTGTTGGGAGACAGCTTGAAAATATATCTCTTTAATGTATTGTTCAGACAACAAACTTTGCAGTATGTTTAGTATTGCTTGATCTTATTCAAATATTATTTGCTTATGTCTCAGGTGGGCTTGTGGAGTAATTCTATACACCTTGTAAGTATACCACTAATTATACACCTTGTAAGTATACCACTAATTATACACCTTGTAAGTATACCACTAATTATACACCTTGTAAGTATACCACCTAATATACCACACCTTGTAAGTATACCACCACCTTGTAAGTATACCACTAATTATACACCTTGTAAGTATACCACTAATTATACACCTTGTAAGTATACCACTAATTATACACCTTGTAAGTATACCACTAATTATACACCTTGTAAGTATACCACTAATTATACACCTTGTAAGTATACCACTAATTATACACCTTGTAAGTAATTATACCCTTGTAAGTATACCACTAATTATACACCTTGTAAGTATACCACTAATTATACACCTTGTAAGTATACCACCACCTGTATTATACACCTTGTAAGTATACCACTAATTATACACCTTGTAACACCTTGTAAGTATACCACTAATTATACACCTTGTAAGTATACCACTAATTATACCACTAATGTATATACCACTAATTATACACCTTTGTAAGTATACCACTAATTATTATACACCTTGTAAGTATACCACTAATTACCACACCTTGTAAGTATACCACTAATTATACACCTTGTAAGTATACCACTAATTATACACCTTGTAAGTATACCACTAATTATACACCTTGTAAGTATACCACTAATTATTCACCTTGTAAGTATACCACTAATTATACACCTTGTAAGTATACCACTAATTATACACCTTGTAAGTATACCACTAATTATACACCTTGTAAGTATACCACTAATTATACACCTTGTAAGTATACCACTAATTATACACCTTGTAAGTATACCACTAACCTTGTAAGTATATACACCTTGTAAGTATACCACTAATTATACACCTTGTAAGTATACCACTAATTATACACCTTGTAAGTATACCACTAATTATACACCTTGTAATTATACACCTTGTAAGTATACTAATTATTCACCTAAGTATACCACTAATTATACACCTTGTAAGTATACCACTAATTATACACCTTGTAAGTATACCACTAATTATACACCTTGTAAGTATACCACTAATTATACACCTTGTAAGTATACCACTAATTATACACCTTGTAAGTATACCACTAATTATACACCTTGTAAGTATACCACTAATTATACACCTTGTAAGTATACCACTAATTATACACCTTGTGTAAGTATACCACTAATTATACACCTTGTAAGTATACCACTAATTATACACCTTGTAAGTATACCACTAATTATACACCTTGTAAGTATACCACCTAATTATATACACCTTGTAAGTATACCACTAATTATACACCTTGTAATATACCACTATTATACACCTTGTAAGTATACCACTAATTATACACCTTGTAAGTATACCACTAATTATACACCTTGTAAGTATACCACTAATTATACACCTTGTAAGTATACCACTAATTATACACCTTGTAAGTATACCACACACCTTGTAAGTAACTAATTATATACACTAATTATACACCTTGTAAGTATACCACTAATTATACACCTTGTAAGTATACCACTAATTATACACCTTGTAAGTATACCACTAATTATTCACCTTGTAAGTATACCACTAATTATACACCTTGTAAGTATACCACTAATTATACACCTTGTAAGTATACCACCACCTTGTAAGTATACCACTAATTATACACCTTGTACACCTTGTAAGTATACCACTAATTATACACCTTGTAAGTATACCACTAATTATTCACCTTGTAAGTATACCACTAATTATACACCTTGTAAGTATACCACTAATTATACACCTTGTAAGTATACCACTAATTATACACCTTGTAAGTATACCACTAATTATTCACCTTGTAAGTATACCACTAATTATACACCTTGTAAGTATACCACTAATTATACACCATACCACTAATTATACACCTTGTAAGTATACCACTAATTATACACCTTGTAAGTATACCACTAATTATACCACCTTGTAAGTATACCACTAATTATACACCTTGTAAGTATACCACTAATTATACACCTTGTAAGTATACCACTAATTATTCACCTTGTAAGTATACCACTAATTATACACCTTGTAAGTACTAAGCTCACACAACAAAAGAAATGAGCTTGTATCCACTTGCAGACACAGAAAGAAATATCTATTATGCAATCAATAACTGACTATTATAAACAATAGGCCATTGTCATGATGTTATTTGTATCCAGCCTCCGATATATAAACACAAAGTTCCTATGTATTTACATAAGTTGCAACATTCACCTGAAGAGTGTGGCAAGCTCCACCAGCTTGTCATACGAAACAGATTTGTAGTGAAAATAAGATCATTGAAGTGACTCAAGTTTGTCTTTATTTTACTATTTTGCCCTACCTCGGTATTGAGCACTCTATCCGTATGATTTGAACTTGATATTTACCTAAGTATATACACCTATTCCAAATGTCGTTGTCCGGGCCGAAAGCAACAAGCAAGAAGCTGATGACCGCAAAGGACTTTGGGAATCTCCTAATTAGTTTATTTATCCATGGTACTTGAGAAGTTATCCCTATGAGCGTTGAATAGCAATCATTTGGAACTATTCGGCCATTTGAAAATGCATGTTGTTAAAATGCCTACGGATGAATAAATGAATGAAGGAGAAAAGTCCCAATGCCCTTTGCGGTCATCAGCTTCTTGCTTGTTACTTTCGGCGGGGACAACGATTTTTGGAATAGGTGTATATACCGGTAATATTCGACGTTATTGTAACTGTGAATGAATGAGTTTTTGTTTCTATTTATTGTATACTTTTTGTTAAACAGGGCTCCCTTTAAACCAGTTTAGCTGAACGGGACTACTTTGTCTAAAGATTTGTTATAAATAAATAGACTAATATAATTATAATTTTACTGTGCAGACTTTGTGGCTTTCCTCCATTCTGGCACCGTCGTCAAGTAGTCATGATAAGGAGTATCATGCAGGGCAAATACCAGTTTAACAGCCCTGAATGGGATGATATATCTAGTAATGCCAAAGACTTGGTATGTACATATCATGTATCCTTAAACTAACAGCATGTGTATTTTAAAATACTGCTAGGGTTACCACTGTTTGCATTACAACCATCCCGAGACGAAATTTGCATCTTGTAGTTTTCAATTAGACTCGAGACATCAAAGAAACTGCTTTCGGCATATTTGATGTTTATGATTGACGGAAGTCTATTGCAAACTTATCAGTCGCAACTTTCATCTCAACTGGTCGCGTAGTAATGCAAAGAGTGGTAAAAGCATTTCCAATGATTCATTCTTGCTGAATTTTAAACTCAATGAAACCAAGCACAATGATGGTGCAGTACTTCTCAGAGTCTTGTAATTGTCATGGCTGCTTTCCCCAGTAGGACAATTCTCTTCAAATATTTATTGCAACACTTGACTTGAAAAATTTTCGCTTGCTTGTCAGTGGAATAAGACTATACTCACTCAATATTGGTATCATTCATAGATAAGTAAACTGTTAGTAGTGAATCCCAAGCAAAGAATTACTGCAGATAAAGCACTTGAACATGCATGGTTCCAGGAGGCAAAGGTACAGAACATTGTAATAAATACACTTGAACATGCATGGTTCCAGGAGGCAAAGGTACAGAACATTTGAATAAATACACTTGAACATGCATGGTTCCAGGAGGCAAAGGTACAGAACATTTGAATAAATACACTTGAACATGCATGGTTCCAGGAGGCAAAGGTACAGAACATTGTAATAAATACACTTGAACATGCATGGTTCCAGGAGGCAAAGGTACAGAACATTTGAATAAATACACTTGAACATGCATGGTTCCAGGAGGCAAAGGTACAGAACATTGTAATAAATACACTTGAACATGCATGGTTCCAGGAGGCAAAGGTACAGAACATTTGAATAAATACACTTGAACATGCATGGTTCCAGGAGGCAAAGGTACAGAACATTGTAATAAATACACTTGAACATGCATGGTTCCAGGAGGCAAAGGTACAGAACATTTGAATAAATACACTTGAACATGCATGGTTCCAGGAGGCAAAGGTACAGAACATTTGAATAAATACACTTGAACATGCATGGTTCCAGGAGGCAAAGGTACAGAACATTGTAATAAATACACTTGAACATGCATGGTTCCAGGAGGCAAAGGTACAGAACATTGTAATAAATACACTTGAACATGCATGGTTCCAGGAGGCAAAGGTACAGAACATTGTAATAAATACACTTGAACATGCATGGTTCCAGGAGGCAAAGGTACAGAACATTTGAATAAATACACTTGAACATGCATGGTTCCAGGAGGCAAAGGTACAGAACATTGTAATAAATACACTTGAACATGCATGGTTCCAGGAGGCAAAGGTACAGAACATTGTAATAAATACACTTGAACATGCATGGTTCCAGGAGGCAAAGGTACAGAACATTTGAATAAATACACTTGAACATGCATGGTTCCAGGAGGCAAAGGTACAGAACATTTGAATAAATACACTTGAACATGCATGGTTCCAGGAGGCAAAGGTACAGAACATTGTAATAAATACACTTGAACATGCATGGTTCCAGGAGGCAAAGGTACAGAACATTGTAATAAATACACTTGAACATGCATGGTTCCAGGAGGCAAAGGTACAGAACATTTGAATAAATACACTTGAACATGCATGGTTCCAGGAGGCAAAGGTACAGAACATTTGAATAAATACACTTGAACATGCATGGTTCCAGGAGGCAAAGGTACAGAACATTGTAATAAATACACTTGAACATGCATGGTTCCAGGAGGCAAAGGTACAGAACATTTGAATAAATACACTTGAACATGCATGGTTCCAGGAGGCAAAGGTACAGAACATTGTAATAAATACACTTGAACATGCATCATTCCAGGAGGCAAAGGTACAGAACATTTGAATAAATACAGTCAGCACTGATAGACACTGCCCAAAAGCACACATGTCCTCTTTAGAAGCAGGCTCCTACGCTTGCTCCCAAGAGTGTCCGGTTATTGGAGGTTCCACTGTGAAGGGGAGGGGTGGGTAGAATGTATATGTTGTCTTATTGTCATGCGACAAAGCTCTGGTAGTCCTTGATTTTGTAATCAGGGGAGGGGTGGGTAGAATGTATATGTAGTCTTATTGTCATGTGACAAGGCTCTGGTAGTCCTTGATTTTGTAATCAGGGGAGGGGTGGGTAGAATGTATATGTTGTCTTATTGTCATGTGACAAGGCTCTGGTAGTCCTTGATTTTGTAATCAGGGGAGGGGTGGGTAGAATGTATATGTAGTCTTATTGTCATGTGACAAGGCTCTGGTAGTCCTTGATTTTGTAATCAGGGGAGGGGTGGGTAGAATATATATGTAGTCTTATTGTCATGTGACAAAGCCCTGGTAGTCCTTGATTTTGTAATCAGGGGAGGGGTGGGTAGAATATATATGTAGTCGTATTGTCATGTGACAAGGCTCTGGTAGTCCTTGATTTTGTAATCAGGGGAGGGGTGGGTAGAATGTATATGTAGTCTTATTGTCATGTGACAAAGCCCTGGTAGTCCTTGATTTTGTAATCAGGGGAGGGGTGGGTAGAATGTATATGTAGTCTTATTGTCATGTGACAAAGCTCTGGTAGTCCTTGATTTTGTAATCAGGGGAGGGGGGTGGGTAGAATGTATATGTAGTCTTATTGTCATGTGACAAAGCCCTGGTAGTCCTTGATTTTGTAATCAGGGGAGGGGTGGGTAGAATGTATATGTAGTCTTATTGTCATGTGACAAAGCCCTGGTAGTTGACATACTCTGTTTCTCTACTTGGTGTATTTCAGTCTCAACGAAATACCATACTCTACCATACTCTACTATGCTCTACCAAATTCTGTGCAAGATGGAAGTTCAAGGTCAGTCAAATATAACTGTAATGGTTATATCTCTTACACTTCATTAGCCATGCTCTACCATGTTCTACCATGCTCTACCATACTCTACCATACTCTACTATACTCTACCATACTCTACTATGCTCTACCATACTCTACCATACTCTACTATGCTCTACCATACTCTACCATACTCTACCATACTCTACTATACTCTACCATACTCTACTATGCTCTACCATACTCTACCATACTCTACTATGCTCTACCATACTCTACCATACTCTACTATGCTCTACCATACTCTACCATACTCTACTATGCTCTACCATACCATACTCTACCATACTCTACCATACTCTACTATACTACTCTACCATACTCTACTATGCTCTACCATACTCTACCATACTCTACTATGCTCTACCATACTCTACCATACTCTACTATGCTCTACCTATGCTCTACCATATACTCTACCATACTCTACTATCTACTCTACCATACTCTCATACTACCATACTCTACCATACTCTACATACTCTACTATGCTCTACCATACTCTACCATACTCTACCATACTCTACCATACTCTACTATGCTCTACCATACTCTACCATACTCTACCATACTCTACTATGCTCTACCATACTCTACCATACTCTACCATACTCTACTATGCTCTACTATACTCTACCATACTCTACTATGCTCTACCATACTCTACCATACTCTACTATGCTCTACCATACTCTACCATACTCTACCATGCTTTATGATGCAAGTATGTTATCATGGTTTTAAAACATCTTCTTGCCATTCAACCAGGGTGCTGTTATAGCTGTTGTCGCTGCTCGAGAATTCCAACACTTAATGCAATCCAAGCTGTTACCAATGTCTTTTGATGTAGTGTGCAATGAGCCCTATGGCAGCAAGCCCATTCGTAAACTAATAGATGGATGTGCATTCAGGATATATGGACACTGGGTTAAACGCAATAAGGACGCCAACCAGAACAGAGCTGCTTTATTTGAAAATAAACCTCACAAAGAGAAATATAATAGCACAGATGGAAAGCCTAAGAATGGGAAAAGAACATTACCATTTGAATCTTCGTTTCGAGTGTTCTCGTTTAGATCTGCCAGGAAGCTCCCCTCCAAGGTGGGTCAGTAATCCTGTCCAGCCTGGATTTTATCACATTGTAAGCTTGCTACACAGGACTGAGAGGAAGGAGCTATCAAGTAATGATGGTACTGGGTACCAGGCTCATTATGTCTGATGTACCACAGGGTTACCAATGCCCAGATATTATGTGACCAGATATATTTTATATTACTCAACATCAATGCCATTGCTGCCCAAGAGTACATATCACCAGGATAATTATCAAGTACTGCCAGGCCATTACTGTTAAAGGCTTGTACAGTGAAATACACACACATGGCATTAGCTAAATCTCAATGGAGTCTGGCCAAGAATTATCTTTGGACCATTTATCTCACAATGTAGGAATTCATTTCTAATATATATGCCTCTTGACGCTTGTGTTATAATAAGATCAACCAGTAAGTTCTTTATCAAGTGGATTGATCTCACGTCTACATGTATACTACATAGGTACATGTAGATGACATTTGTTATATAGCTACCGACTGGATAAAGCTTTGCACAATGAACATTGTGTAGTCGGGTTATCACTTGGACACATGCGCAAGCGCAAGAAACTTGTGTCATGTGAAAATGGCCTGTTGCAAGCACAGGCACAAGGAAATGGAAAAAGCCTGTGCTTATGCTTGCATCAGGACCATTTTCACAGTGACATAACGCCTCTTATGCTTGTGCTTGTGTCAGGCTAGTCTTCACAGTGACCAAGGCCCCTTGTGTTTGTGCTTATGCTGGTGTCAAGCTTGTTTTCACAGTGACAGAAAGCCTCTTATGCTCAGGGCCGTACACAGCACAGGGGCAGGGGGGACAGTTGCCCCCCCCCCCCCCCCTAGCAAGGCGAAAAAGATTCCAAAAAGTACTGAGAACTGTACTATTAATATACTATTAATATATTTATTTTTTGCTGTTAAATACGTACTGCTACTGCCCCCCCCCCCCCCCCCCCCCCCCCCCCTTGAATTTTGGGTTATGTACGGCCCTGATGCTTGTGCCAGGCCCATTTACAGTGACATAAGGCCTCTTATGCTTATGCTTATGCCAGGCCCGTATACAGTGACACAAGGCCTCTTGTGCTTATGCTTATGCTTGCGCCAGGCCCGTATACAGTGACACAAGACCTCTTGTGCTTGCGCCAGGCCCGTTTACAGTGACACAAGACCTCTAATGTGCTTGCGCCAGGCCCGTTTACAGTGACACAAGACCTCTTGTGCTTGTGCTTATGCTTGCGCCAGGCCCGTTTACAGTGACACAAGACCTCTTGTGCTTGTGCTTGCACTGCACATGTTTAATTCACTAGTAGACAAACCAGTCTAATAATGTTTTCTATGTGATATAATATTGACCATTAATATATGGGTGCCCCTAGAAGTGAAGTACAAACTACATGTCCATGAAACATCTATGTACACGATGTAATTTATTTTATACTTTTGTGTTGTTAGTATCGGTGATTGCTTTCATGGATAAAACGTCTGTACTATTTTAACAGGTTTATGAAGTGATTTTACTTGTAATGGTTTTCTAGTTATTTTTATGTATATGTGCTGTGTGACGTCATGGCAGCCATGTTGGATCCCGATAGCAAAGCATTCCTCATTAGCTTCTCTTGTTTGTACCCAACATGGCCGCTGCGTCTTTGTACTTTAAATCTCCAGGGATTGATTGCAAACCAGCAATTATGCCTGAAAAGCTTGTATGAAATATATAGAAGAGATCTTTAATAATATGGAACAAACAATATGCAGATTCCTGTTTTTGCAATTACTGGTTTGCATCCAATCCCTGGAGATTCAAAGCACAAAGACGCAGCCGCCATGTTGGAGGTACAAACAAGACAAGCTAACAAGAAATGTTTTGTTATGGGGATCCAACATGGCCGCCATGACGTCACGTGCAACCAACATGGCCGTCATGACGTCACATGCAAACCAACATGGCCGCCATGACGTCACGTGCAAACCAACATGGCCGCCATGACGTCACATGCAACTCAGCAATACGAACTTCACGTGTGCGTGAAATGATGTTTATTTATTGAACAAATGTCAATGTCCAACCGATGGTTTATCTTGTTATCAATAAATGGATCAATGAGAGATTTGTATAAATACTGTACTGTCTTGATTATATCGTACGAGTGGGAAATCTACCCGTGACACTCAAATGGCTTCCTTTCTCAACCAATCAAAAAGCGTGCAGATGCTCATGCATCTCATCCAATCAAGCTCTTCAATACGACACGGTACCATAACTTTTCCTATAGCGAAAGGGGATGCTATTCGAATTTTTTTAAATGAGCACTTGGAAGAGACTGATACCTTTTAGGGGGCGTGGCATGAAATAATTTCACCCCTAAACGGTACCAAGTCTCAAAACAAGAAGGATATCTTTTCCCGGTTAATTTGCGAGGCCTCAAGCTTCGCAAAGCAAATGTTAGGGGGTCGAAATATAATAACATCTGCAACTGTCATTATTTGATTTGCTGACAGACGCCCTAAAAGGTACCGTCTTGGTGGTCCTTTTAAATCTGCGACCCCTAAGCGGTACCAAATCACAGATTTCAAACCCTAAAGGGTACATGTCACTTGTCTCGTAACGAATAAAAGCGTTGTACATGCACAAGGCAACGCTTGAAATCAATTGAGCCGTTGCCGCAATCGTTGTGTAAAGTAGAAGTATACAGCTAATTCAGAAAACGTTGTCGGCGATATCGATCTCAAGCCTACGCGACTAGACCGAAAAGGAGTATGGGTAGCTATGATAATTCACTTGCATGCTTTTCGTATTTGGTGGCAATGGCAGGTGAATCTATAAATGTATGCCTACGCGTTTTAAAACAAGGAAACAGAAGCAGATATGATTCATATTCCGTGAGAGACGTTCCTTTTTGATAGTGTATTAATTTGTATTAATTATCATTAATTTGATTTCTACCCATACCCTTTTCTACCCATGCATACTCCGGTCTAGTCGCGTGGGCTTGAAGTCGATCGCCGACAACGTTTTCTGAATTAGCTGTATACCTCTTGCAACGGTTGCTGCAATTTAAAAAAATAGTCGGTTGTGATGTCCACCGCTTTGCAGGGTGCATTACACTGGGCAAAGTTGTCTGGCGTACGTACGTAACGCTGCAATTATGAAAAGACTGTCCTCTTCCCATCCCCCGTCATGAGGGATAGCGAAGTTTATGCGCATGCTCAAAACTGCTGTACATGGTTAGAAGCTATCACACCTCAAAAACACAATATAAAGGTACGGGATATGCAGAAAGATTAAGGAAATTGACAATTTCGTTCGTCGTTTTCTAATAATTTGACTGAGCTTGCATAATTTTTCCGCAATACCGCACCTCACTCCAAGAACACTTCCACTACAAATACAATACACAGAGAACAAAACGGGTCGTTTCATTTCAGTATTTAATCAAGAATACCATTTTTACAACCAGTTCAGACCGTCAAAGAGTCTGAAGTCTAATGAATATAAAAGAGTAACAGAGTGGCAAATGTTTCATCAACATTTTTGTACCTGAGAAATTGCTGAGTGCATGGCCCAGTTTCCCATTAAAGGTGTTTCATCATGCACTCTGGACTCTCCCTGCTCTAGACAGTGTTTGTAGTACGCTAAAATACGTCGTGATTAAAGTCAATAATTGAGGCTGGAGCAAGGAAAGGCCAGGCGGTTTTAATTTTAAAATAAAACTACGTCACTCTAATCGAACTATAGTTTTCACCTTCGTGTGTGCGAGCGACTGAACTAAATAAACGTCGACTTTAAACACAGCCGGAAAAGGAGAGAGTGCAGGGGCGGATCAGGGATTTTTGAGAGGGGGGCACCAAACTCTAAGCAAAGTGTACTTCAAACCTGTGGCAAAACTAGATTCTGAGGATAAAACAATCAATTGAACCTCAGGTATGACAGGGGGGTCCGGACCCCCCGACCCTCCCCCTGGATCTACCACATGGAGTGTCATTGTGAACCACTTTCTCTCTATTCACGTGACGTGGATTAGGAGACTGGGATTAGGCTGGTGTGAAGCAAAGTCTGGAAACCCAAACACTAATTAAAGTTAATTAAGTTAGAAGTGTATATTAATTGTTACAACAACGCAACGGATTGGTTTGATTCTTGCCGTCATGTTGACTCAGATAACTTGAGCCAATACATTATGCATGTACAGTATCAATGTTTGATGTCGGTTTGGACCTTTCTTTCCAACCATTGGTTAACTGCTTTTTCGTTAGCTTTCATCCACGCGATGTTGGATTTGATTCCCTCGATGACTTTCTTTGTGGCTCGTAGTGAACCGAGTTCCTTCTTGTGCTCCTCTACAAAGTCCTGAACCTATCATAGAAAGAAGAAATATCGACATTGGATACAATGACAATATTTGTAGCAAGAGGAACAGCAATGATCGGGTCAGGAATATCAATCTTGTGGCATGTGGCCACATATATTACGCGCGAACTGAAACGGCCTACTGCTGCATGTTGGGTGATAGAGGGCACACATCTAATTGCAAAATGCAACATATCTTCAACCTAGTCAGTATAGCCGAACATAGAAAACATCAACGCGATACATGGACGGCCTAATTTGTGTTCTTTTAGTCTCTACAACAAAGCCACAACAACGAGAAGAATTATATCCGCGAAAAGCCGAAAATATATGAAGTACCACCGAATCAACACCGCAACCCGTACATTGGCTTGAAAAGGTTTTTTGCAATAAGAACGTCTGTCTTTGTTCAATATAAAACTGAAGAAATGGTCAGCACTCAGCGTGCGTCCATCGAGTGATGGTTGCACGAATTGCGCACGCTAATTAACCAATCAGAGCGCGCGTTATATTTTAGCTATGTTGTAATGATAGATGGTCAGCGTGAATACTAATTAACCAATCAGAGCGCGCGTTATATTTTAGCTATGTTACAATGATAGACTTACTTCTTTCAAATAAAACTCGTCGTTAAAGTTTCTAGTAGTAGCGGTGATCATGTAGCCGATCTCCATTGGGTCCTTTCCAACTCTGAATGGTAAAATACATCATCGTGTATATATAGAGGGACATAATAAGACTACCTGATAATGTACCAACCTGTCAATGATCTTTGCAAAGTTCTTTCTAAGATGGTCCCAGGCCATCAGTCGTCCATAAGGATGCCCGGATAACTGCGCCAGAGCGCTCGTTATGTCCTGGGCACGAATTTTAGTCTTATCCAAAGTGTACTGTAAAAACCTTGAATAAATAAATGAAAAACATATTTGTGTATTTAATTGAACTACTGCATAATCAGCCGTCTAATAATCCATCAGCGACGAATAGAATCAGTTTTACCTTGTTTGTAGTGGTACGTCTTTTGTGCCGCTAAGCGCGTACAGCATGCGTGATTTCTCTGTTGGATCGATGGATTTTTCGTACTTATTCCATAAAAATTCCCATTCTTTTACGCCTCCATTCTTGATGGCCGTGTGGTAGACCATTGAACGGATGTGCGTACCAATGGTGAGGCTGCGTTCATCGATGACAATAAAGTACATTTAGTAATACGAACCCTCAGCTCTTAAAAATCAAGACATTTTTAAAATTACCTGCCATTTTTCATCCAATGATCGAATCCTTTTGTACAGATATCAACTACTTCCTGGTCAGAATGGCTGGCTAAACTTGACAGGACACTACTACGTAGATACCTAATTGAATCAAGAGGTTTTACTTTATATTCTATAACTTTCATGCAAGCAGGCTGTTCTGTTGTGATCAATGTAAGGATAAACTACTCAGGGGGACCGAACTAATCATCCTTCCTCAGTGCAGCTGGCAGCTCAACGTGGCCGAGTCGAAGGCACAAAAACGCACATTATGACGTCACCACATATACGACCCATGTCTGAACACAGCGAAATATCGTTCGTGAGGGCGAAAAACCCGTACCCGGAGTACCCGAAGTACGCTTCAGGTATGAAATCATGTATAAACAACTCCTGTGCAAGAGAACTGACATTGACGATTTGACGGTTTTACCGACATAGTGGTAGCCATGGTAACCGTACTCACATTTTTAAAAAGTCACCAGTGTTTTGCCATCCCAGGTATTTCTCCAAAGGTTTTAGTTTTGTGTTCATGTATTTCTGTTGAACAACATATGTAAAGGATATCATAATGAAGGTGACTCGGAAACACTGATAGATATGTGCTACGATATATTCACTGTCCACTAATCTCCATGTGCGCAATGCAGAATATTTAGAACGAAATGACGCCCACGATACGTTCAGTTCAAATTCCTCCTGGACGACTTAAGATTTTAAAAGTAAATCAGTACTTGAAATCGCCGTGAAATGGCACTAAATTTCCAACATGTTCGAGTTAATGGCGAATCACCGTGAAATCGCAGCCAGTCATACTTGTTGACATATCACCAGCGTAAACTGATCTAGACACGAGAACGATAGAGGAACCTGATTACTCCGTTACCCTTCGCTACACTGGCATTTTCTCTACAACTTTTGTCGTGTGATTTGATCGACGATTTCAAATGCCGCAATTTCAATACAGCTCCAAATCGCGCGTGTTGGAGGCTAGTGTAACCACTATCGGCAGGGTTTAGTACGATCGGTGAAACATATAGAGAGATCGATCAAGAAAATGATTAGCTTAGAGTCACAATATCATGACTAACCTCGTAGTTAGTGTAGGCAGGTGTCATACTTAACATGGACCCAATAAATCCCAAGTTCCTTAGCGCGGTTGCCCAGGGAACGTAGTCTCTCTCTTTGTCCAAGTAAGATGTAAATTCAAGGGCAGTTTCTAAGTCAATGTAACCAGCTCTGAAATAGAAATGACATATTTCATGCAGGAAAAGGTGGCAGATTAGTACTGATTAATTAGGTTCGCAAAGGATTGCTGGGTAAAATGTACAGCCGCCATCTTTTCTGTACAACGGATTGAAATGGTCCCTGAAATGGTCAACCTTGTTCTCAGCCCCTACGTTCCTTTTACTATCAGTGTAACCGCTGACTTGTGTTTGCTTAGCATTGTAGTCGCACGCTACTTTTCCAGAATTGTTTATGTTGTTTTGCTTGGTTTCCTCACCTTGCTAAGTTGAATGAATCATCGTGCAAACCACTTCTGTCTGTTGCTGGAAATACCTGCAAATAGATAAATATGTTATTGACTATTCTCAACGCATACAGTCATTTGCAAAAATTCTGGCCGCTACGAAATATCAGTATATCAATATATCGCGTGCATTATGGGTAATTAAATAATCGAAAATTCCCCTTAAAGCCGGGTTAACGCCAGCAAAGTTGGTAGAAATATTTAGTATGATGTTTATTTTAGTCTTACGCTTGTTCTTTGTAAATTTTGCTTCATTTAATAAGTTAGGAAACTCAAAATAGTATTATTTAATTACCCATAATGCACCCGATATATTCATATATTGATATTTCGTGGCGGCCAGAATTTTTGCAAATGACTGTATGTAAATCAGTGATGTCGATCAGTCTTCGCTTTCCTCGATTGAAAATGCAACCTCTACGGGTTCCCTGTGTCTGCCGGGAATACCACAGGTAGCCCGCAGTATCCTGGCTTCGTATACTACTTACCAAATGGTCTTCTTGCAACTGCTTGATAAGGTTCTTCCAATTTCTTTGATCATAGTTAACACGATAGTATCCCATTTGACCAACATTTGCTTTGATCCACTTGCTTCCAGACGAGATGTGAATAGCGGCTGGAAAACAGAATAAAAAAAAATCAAAGTTTTGTACAATTAAAACACGACAATAGATTCGATTGCGTTCACGACACCCGCGCAATGCTCGTCACGTGACCACTACTGATATTGTTTCTATGGTTACCTGAGCTTTTATTCATCCATAAGGTCGTAGCTTTGCCTTTAGAGTCAGCGGTAACGTACGTTAGTGGTACTATCCAGTTATATCTAAAGAACCAATAATTAACAATTAGATTACGAGTTCGAGTTTTCCATGAGCCAATAGTCAACGACGTGCGTAGCGTCGAGTTGACTATTTGACTCATAGAAAACGAGAACCTCGAGTAGTCTAATTGTTTTAGTAGAAACCAACTAGCATACTACAGAAGTTCATTCATTCATTCATTCTTTATTGATTTTCGATTTGTTTTTGTTCAAAACGCCGGCTTTTTCGCTACTCACGCAATCACCCAATAGATAGTGAGTACGTTAGCCAATCAGATTGCAGGATTCGTGATAGTATGCTATCGCTGGTCTGAGAGCAGGATGTCAGGGAAGGGGATGGAGGGTGGAAGGGAAAAAGAGCAGGGGAGGGGAAAGGGAAGTGGACGAAGGGGAAGAAAGGCGGTATAAGTCATACTTCTCAATTTTTCCTCCCCTCCTTCTTTCCCATCCTTTTTCCAATCCCTTCCTCCCCCTCCCTTCCCCTTTTCTGTTGGTATTTGATTCAGGTACTAATCAACGTACTCACCCTTTTATTTCGTCGCTGTAACGTTCATCCGAAGGATTAATGTCTCTGAAGAACCTGTTTTGTGATGCAAGCTTTAGAGTCTTTCCAGGTTCTCTCTGCTGTTGTTTACTGTCCACGATAGTGATGACAGGATATCCTTCTTGCAGGATCCACGTGTCCATTACGGCTTTTACATTGAGACCATTAGCAACCTAGAATAGTTAGCTGCATTGGTTACCTGTGGTATATATTGACAACAACAAGACAATATTGCTGAACTAAATGATTCAGAAGAGAAATAAGAACTTTATCAGTAGACCCGTCGCTGCAGACTGAAATACAATCAATGTATTTATTTTCTTATATGAAGAAGACACTTTATACAAGAACAGAAATGTCTTCAGAGAAATATGTTTGAAATCGGCTCTTTTTCAGCATCCATGCAGTTGGTCGATCTTTCTGAAACTGAGCGGGTTTCACGTGCCATTCATCCAGCTTAATATCAACTGACATGTGGCAGACCGTGGTAACTGCAAAATCCGGCCTATCGTGACTAAAGAGTCATGCCTATTTGGTTCGACTTACGTCACTCAGCGCGTTCCACAGATCGTCTGCCTCAGCGTTGCCGTATTTGTGGATGTTGAGGTAATTCTACAAGAGATATGAAAATGTTAGAAAAGTATACTGTTACAACATGAACACTTTCCTGAAGTTTTCAGTTTTCTCACCGTCAAACCCTTCTGGAATTCTTTATCTCCTAAAAATCCTCTCAACATACGAATTACTGATGAACCCTGGAAAGAGAAGAGAAGAAAGTATTATTATCAACAACAGTACATTTACGCGACTGATCTAGTGTCTTGGTGAAGCCGGGTGTAGGACATATGGGACTGCTACAGTTGGGGACTGGTGCGTGCCGCGCCTTTGCATTGTGTGCGGATAAGCAGACCTCACTAAGTAAACTATTAGCTTAGTCATTCTCTGACTATATTCTATTCCATGTATTTGATTTTTTTTTTCATAAATTACATCTTCGGCAAGCATGACACTAAATTTTGTACAGGATTCTATACAGTTGCTGGACCTCTAATAACGGCGACCTCATCCCCACAACGGTCACCTCATGATCAGTCTCTGCATGTACCTTCATGGTCAGTTTTTTTTGTCCCGGCCACCAGCAGCCCATACATTGATCAATTCGTTATTGAAACCTCCCCACACCGGCAACCTCTACACACCGGCCACCTCTCCACACCGGCAACCTCTACACACCGGCCACCTCTCCATAATGGCCATCTCTCCATAACGGTCACAAAGTTTCGTCCCGAAGTGGCCGTTGTGGAGATGTTGGACTGTATTTGTCGAACTATATAAACTAGGAGGTGAGTGACGCACAATACAAACCTTATTATAGGAGATAACGTCAAAGATCTCTGTAATCTCACTTGGGTTGTTCACGGGTACTGAGATTGGATGAGTGTTCTTCATGCTGTCAACTTGTAACGCGGTCTGGTGAGTGTCTGATACAAATTGGTCGAGCTGATAAATAAAGTTGTTTTAACGTCAGTGTACTGTGATCATGGGCGAAAATACTCACTGCGCATGATCGTATACTTACTACTTTCCAGTCTTTGGCATAATGATCAGTTCCTATGTATTCTACAAAGTTTGCAAACCCTTCATTGAGCCACAAGTCGTTCCACCATTTCATGGTTACTAGGTTACCAAACCACTAACAAACAAACAAACAAAAACAACCATTTCATGGTTACTAGGTTACCAAACCACTAACAAACAAACAAACAAAAACAACTTATTGACTTAAATACGGAGCTTTCCATTCGACCGGTCTCTCTCTGCTGGATATAAAAACAGAATGTACGAGTTCTGCGTCTGGATGCGCCTGAAAATCACGACCTATTATTACGGGTAGTCCTTTATTATCTGTGTGCCCTGTCCATGTTCAAATGAACAGAAAAGTAAAGGACAAGCTCTTCGTGTAGCTGAACAAATTGCCCTGACTATTGTTTTTTATGTAAAAACAATACATAGAACGACAATAGAACAATAGCCAGGACTTTTGTGCAGCCGCTACACCTGACCAAGTAAAGCCGGTTATGAGATTCAGTGTTATCCCAGTCAAACTTGTTTTACCTGATGTGCCAGTTCGTGAGCCACTACTATAGCTACATTCTGCTTGTCAGCGGCGCTTGATGAAGCTTGGTTGCTAAGGAGATAGGTTTCTCTGAACGTCATTATGCCCCAGTTTTCCATGGCACCCGCAGAGAAATCAGGCACAGCCACGAGGTCTGAAGAAGAAGAAATCAGAATATACGTATATATAGTTATTATTCGCGGGCTTCCTGTGGACTGCCGAGTGAATAAAGGCCATTAAAGACCGGGCGATTGTTTTTGTAGTTTTTCTTTCAGTTATATATATGGTTATCGATCAATTCAATATGCAAAGCCGTGGATAATTGACAGACAAGGCCTCCCCCGACAGTAGGGATTTGACAGACAAGGCCTCCCCCGACAGTGGGGATTCAGTTGACAGACAAGGCTTTCCCCGACAGTGGGGATTTGACATACAAGGCCTCCCCCGACAGTGGGGATTTGACATACAAGGCCTCCCCCGACAGTGGGGATTTGACAGACAAGGCCTCCCCCGACAGTAGGGATTTGACAGACAAGGCCTCCCCCGACAGTAGGGATTTGACAGACAAGGCCTCCCCCGACAGTAGGGATTTGACAGACAAGGCTTCCTCCGACAGTGGGGATTTTGACATATCATATGTGCATGCATGGGGCATCGATGTTCTTCAAAGTAAATGTATCTATACTTTTTCCGGGGAAGTGGATTTTGATATTTTTTAATGAAACGAAAACGGTCGAAATACCCCCCCCCCCCCCCCCCCCCCCCCCCTCGGGTTGCCACTTACCAATCTTAGCGAGTGGGTACGAGATATTGAAGAACTCCTCGTAGTATGACAACACTTTCTCTGCTACAACCAATGCAAATCTCGTGTGTTTAACGTTGTCTGGGGAAGCCCACACACGAACCTGAGAATTAAGAAGAATCACAATAGTGAATCAGCGCATTGAAAATAAATACGTATTGATATGCCGACACGATGCAGTATGGGAATGAGCTGGGACAAGAGACTGGGACTGATCGAAGCCAAGTGAATTGAAGAAGCGATGCTGTCAGTTCAAATACACAATGGCGCAATTGAGTGAAACAGACAGAATTGTGCCACATTGAGGTTATACTAGTTACCAATAGAAAAGTCAACCTAACAGCACCACGGCTAGTCTCCCTCGCAGCCGTGCTAAGTGTCGTCACGCAACGACACTTAGCACGGCTGCGAGGGAGACTACACCACGACCTGCTCGGCCCAGTCTAGCTCAGCCGTAGAGCAATGGTGCACGCGGTGAATCCGGCTATTCCCGTGTAGGTCGTCTCAGCGCATTGCATGGGTCAGAGATTCTCTATAAATAAATCTTGTATATCATGCACTATTTCTAAGTGAAAATATTCGTTGCATAACAAGCAATGTATAAACACGTGTTGCCACGCCCTGGTGACTTAACACCTGTAACACCTACATTTGTTTTGCCATTCCGTGTCTTTGTAGAAGAAAAACCAAAATCAGAGATGATAAACGCCACCAAGTAGGTACTCATCCTGACGGAAGGGAGGAAATGACTTTCAACATGTTCATCTTCAATACTGACTCTTTTCTTGATAGGCATGTTAGAAATTGCTCGTAGTTCTTTCTTGTGTGCAATGGTGATGTAGAAAACTGCCTTGAACTCGGGTTCGTCAAAACACGGAAAAGCAGCTCGTGCATCGGTCGATTCGAATTGAGTAGTTGCCAAATATCTGTAAATAGTTGAATAATTCAAACAGGAAAAGAGATAAAGTTATTTTCTAAATATACAGAAAAATAAATATTTTTTACAGATAAATTTGTTGCCGAAAAAGAAAATGATAATGATGATTGGATGACAGGAATACGAAGATAATGAATTGAAGAACGATGTCGACACATGCATTGCATATCTGACTTCGCCATTATGTGCAATACTATACAGTTCCAGTCAGTGGAAGAACGGCCATCATGCATGATCGACGCGCGCGCGCTCTGGAAAACGCGCGTATCCCACATCACTAAGAGATGTATGTAATCAGCCATATATAGCCGTAAGTCCATTTATCACAATTTCCTCAGATCAATGTACAAATTAAACTAATATGAAACTGTAGTGAATCTCACCTTGTTGTTCCATTCTTTGTCTTGTACGAACTCCTGTAAAACCCCGCCATCTTGTTGGAGAGATCACCAGTGAAGATCAACTTCACGGTGTAATTTTTCCCTACTTGTAGTTCGTCTTCGGCCTCTAACAGAATCTGTTCGTTTTCTTCGTTCTTTAAAATCCTTGCGACTTTAGCGTTCTCCCTGTTTGAATCCAAAAGCTTAAAACTCTTGATGTCAAGATGCTTGTTGTGGAGAATGACATATTTGGTGGCCTTTACGCAGTGAATATCGATGGCAACGTGACCGCTAAAATCAAATTTAGAACTTAAATCTGGTTTAAGGTAGATTTTGTAAGTGAGCGGTAAAACATCTTTTGGTAGTCGGATATTTTTGTAGGGAAAGTCGTCATTGGTTTTAACAGATCGTTCTTCCCTGGCGAATGTGTTCTTCAAACCGGCCACCGAAGACTGAAACGTCGACTGTACGTTATCCTTGATGTAAAAAGCTGCTCTTTTGAAAAGTGACACGTCTTTTTCCGAGCTGGAAAAGACAGCAGTGCAGACAAATAATGTCATTCCTCCCACGGCTATCACCAGAACCATGGAAATCAAAAACACTCGCGTATTTAAGACGGGATTTCCTTTCGCTCTCGCCATCTTGCTTCAGACCACTCCTTGATGAACGGTCGACGATCACAAATTCCAAGTAACAGGTACTAACTTCACCTTTTGCTGGTGTCTTGATTTGAGTAACTTTACACAGTTTACGACTTTTTAGTGCAGAAACTATAAACAATAACTTGTACTAATGTTTTAACATGGAGTTAAATGAATGGTGTTATGTTTATTGGACGCCGGTAGTATTGATTTCCTAACGATACCAGATGATCCTATAAACCAACAACCTGTTGGATTTTCAACTTCTTCGCAAAGGTTTTTTCCTATTGGTCAAAGTGATGTACGGCTCAATGATCGTCTGAATTGCTAATGTCAGAAATATTTTGACATTTCTGACGCTACAACTACGATAATAATAAACAGGGTTACTGACAGAATCGATCCCAGTAACACCCATGCAGGCCGGTTGCTTAATTTCATTAAAAAATTTTCAGTTTATTCTTTTAAGGCTGGTTGTTTGCCGATCAGTTGGAACTCAATGAAACAAGAGCGATATGTTACACGAGCAATTTAAGTTATTTAGTATTCAGTACTGTACACATACATCGAATAACTAATACTATAATATTATCCTATAAATAAGATACATTATAAGAAACAGCGGACTTCTTCAGAATTCGAAATGTGCGAAAAGGCGGGAGAACCAACGCCCCCGACCTACAGGAAAAATATTACACCGGTAGCATACTTTACAAGTCAAAAGTCGCCAAACAGGCCCTGTAATTAAGATTCTTAATGTAAAATTTAAAAAAATAATGTTTTCTTTTTAGAATAAAGACACAAAATATTTATAAAACCGAATTAAAGAACTAAAATGCAAAACGAAATTTAAAAAACTAAGGAAAAAAAAAAGAAATTGGGAAGTCTGGCTCGGTACGAGGGTCGAACCCACGACCTTCGGATCTATGCTGAATCATTAGTAACGCGGCACCCCTCCCCCCCCCGGCCAATGAAAAAGAAAAATTAAATAGAAAATCAAAAAATGGGACGATTCTCCCGAGACATTCTGAGAAGCTGAGACATCGAATCGGCTTACGTATAGGGTGAAGATTTCGGCCCCACCCGCGCTATCCCGGTGCTATATAAAACTAAGCCATAACTGGCAAAAGGCCAGAGAGCTAGGAGGGGATATCCGTCCCCTAAGCCAGAAACTTTTGGATATCCTCTATTAGACCGTTGCTCTATCTAGACACACATATAATATGAATGTCTAATTGAGGTAGTCTATTCGGCGAAGTGTCATTGTCATGCTAATACATTGGTCCCGAATCCTCTGGGAAATATTCGATCCAATCAGACCCAAGTATATCATCTAAGGATCTCCTCTGGGACTAGCTGCTTTAGAAAGCTGATTATGATTCATGAATTTCATATTTTTACGCCTGCGGTCTAAGTGTGGTATTTTGGGAGAGTAGGAAAGGGGAAATTAGACCTCACGCGAGGTCAATGGAGACGAAAATAATATGGCGGCCGGGAGCGAAGCGATGAGAGTTAGAGCTTGTTTCACACCGTAATCACGGCAGGAAGGAGGCAACCCAGGCATCGATCCCAAGATAGAGTGATTCCAATTAGACTGTCAGTGAGTCTCACAACAAAAGAAAAAAAAGAAGAGTGAGTGTCTAATAGTGTGTAATAGTGTGTAATGGTGTTAAATGGTGTAGTTAGTAATGCAACGTCAGAGTTATATCAGTTCTGTGCCGGCTTTCCTGGTGAAGGAATAAATAGCCAAATCTCTCCGCGCAGAACTAGCGGCCTCCTTTGCAGGCGAGGAGGCTACGCAGAACAGGCTAGGATCACGTTTTTCGTAGCTGTTTCGATTCCAGTAAAGCGGCCATATTTAGAAAGGACAAATACATTCATTAAAACTACGAAAAGCGTAATGTACTGATGAAATTCTGTAGTTTCTTTTCAAATCAAAGTTCAAAGTTGCGGTTTGTTGAAGAGCTAAAAAAAATCACATGAGTTTTCTGTCCTTCAGTTTGGAAAAAAGTTTTTTTAAATTTTAAATTTTAAAAATTTAATAAGTTCATTTTTGGAGATGACTCGGCGATATAAAACTGAAAATTATGGAACAAAAGTGAGGCGGTTTTTTCAGAAATCCACCGACACTAAATGTTTTTTTTAAAATCAGTTGCAAATAAAGTACATGAAAAAGTCAAAAAAATTTAATAAATAAAATTCAACGGGTATGATGAGCATCAATAAAGCCATTAGAAATAAATAACAGTTTAATAAATGAAAGAAAATGGATGGAAAGGGAAATTATCGTGCCCACTTCGCCCACTTTTAGTATTTTCGCTCTACTGAAATTCCCATAATGCATTGTCTTTGGTTCGCAAGGTAGAGAGAAGTGATACGTTGATCAGTCAAATCCACGCAGGACACTCGTATTATTGAACAAGATTCCATGATGAATAATGACTTGATTTGACTCATTTACTGACAAGATACTTGTACAATGTCCTCTCAACTACCTTCCCTGGCCTCGTTCAAGAAACCTGGCACAATTACTGAAAGAGAAAAGTTAGAGAAAGATCAAGTAAGTCGTATTAACATGACGCTCGCCGCGGTTTTGTGGTGGTTTCGTCTCGCTATCACAAAATTGTAGGATCGTGTTAATCAACTCAACTGTAACTGAGTAGAATGTAGGCTGTAGTTTTTAATTTGCCCAAATTTTAACCCTCGTTTGTGTGTAATATTTTCAATGCGAGTGATTGATTTTGTATCTGTAAATCAAGTAAGTTTTAACAACACGTTTGTATGGATTACGTTGGGTATATTTACCTGAACTAAAGCATTCATATAACCTTAACCCAGTTCATTTTTGTCTATAAAGCATAAAAAATGTATATGTTGTCATTGTTGACAGTATTCACACTAAGATCTCTGAGTGATGTTACAAACTGGCGCCAAATAATATGAAATTCTATCCATTCTTTTCACTCGTTGATTGTCAATCAATGGGACTTCATTTATCGTTATTTTCTAAACATGTATCTATATTTTATGATTATTTTGCTTGTATTCGCATATCCAAGACAGATATTGCGTATAAACGATCACATTTTAACATAGCAGACGTTATAAATTTAACAAATCGCAAGCGGTTTTCCATTGTCTGTACTCTTATTGACAATGGATTTGACGTCACAAAATGTTCAAAACTCAAGTGGAACCACGAGCGCAGCGAGTGGTTTCACTGCAAAGTTTTGAACATTTTGTGACGTCAAATCCATTGTCAATAAGAGTACAGACAATGGAAAACCGCTTGCGATTTGTTTTTTACAATAACAAAGTCAAAAAACATCCAAAAACAAGGAAAAAGTTTGAAAGAAAAACTGTTTCAAGCGCGCGCTGGCTCCGTGCGCGAGCGATTCGTCATGCTATGTGTCTGTACTCTTATTGACAATGGCTGAGAACCAATCAGATTGCGAGATTTCGCTCTGTTATTGTAAAATATAAAATTGAGTTATCCATGAAATATACGCCAAAAAAGGATGACTTTTATTTGACAGTCGACCGAAAAATTCAACAAATAAATTTAATTTGTAAAATACCTCGAAAACAGTTCCTTGGAGTATCGTTTTATCATACTTTATTGTTAGTTAGTTTGTCTAGACTTGTTGACTTTGTTGATACAGTTCTTCACCAGAGGTTTGAACTTTTTGACATATGGGTGGAGAAATAATGACTTGATTGATTCATGCTAGAGGCCCTTTGTTTTTGATCTACAATAAGATTTATAGATCACAATATTTTGACCTGATTTTATAAACATTCATTAATATGAACTCCATTTGGCTGTTTTTAAAAACAGCTGTTTTGATGCTCTGACCACTTTTGATTGCATGATTGACTGACACAAAATGGCTCATGATTTGGTACATGCATGTTTGTTACATCAAGACCATTGTACTTTTGTACATGTATTTTTATATTTCCTATTTTCTTTTTCATCCAGTTCCATTCCATATTTTCAGTGCCGTTGAGGGCAGCACAAGTTACAATCCTTTTTCTTACAAGTTTAATATTAATGATGTAAAATAATTAATTATTTTTGTATATGCATTTACAGGCTGAAGCAATTGCCAAAGCCTGTAACCCCATTGAAACACCAGTGAAAGAAAAACATGTCAGAAATATCCTTTTTGAACATTGCGTTTCAGAATTAGTTGATGTTTGTAATTTCTTGGTCAATAGTGTCCATTAATCATTAATTTATATGTACTAATGCATGGATCAATTCCAGCTGTTACCATCCCCCCCCCCTTACATGTTGTAAGCTGTCTATATATAGCATGTACAGTATACTAGTACAATAAATTAATGTATGGCCGATAATCAATGTAATCAACACACATTGCAATCATCATTGTTTTACCATTCTACACTGATGTACATTGTCTATGTTCTTTAACACCACCCCAAGCGCCATTATAGGGACGTGGCAGGATCATGGTGCGTCTATATTTTGGTCCTGTCTTGGCAAAATGCCTCTTCCTTCTCAGGTCATCATGTGTTGGAAAGCCATGTTTGTTGTTCATAAACTCTTGAGAGAAGGTCATCCTAAGGTTGGTTAATAAACTACAGAAATCAGTAACTATTATGGTTTGATGTGCGACAATGGAACAGTGTAATTGTGATGTATCTCCCCTCCCCCCTTAGGTTGGCGATTCGTGCTATTTATCAACTTTTTGTAAACTCGTGCATTTTGGCACGTTTGACCAGTTAGTTTGCTTCGCTCGTAGAGAGCACTCTTTTTTTACCTTTCGGAACGAATAAAGTGAGAAATTAAACGAGAATGGTTCCATGGTTAAACTGCTGGCTATGTTACAACTAAGAGTCAGAACAGTAAAAAAAGAGCTCAATACTACGAATTCAAGCATCGTCAACGCAGAGAAAAGTCGTAAACGAAGCCAAATTCAAGACCGGCGATGAGTGGCACCGACACACAGCAAGCCGAAACTGAGGGATTCAAACACGACGAAAAGAGAAACAAGAAGCCAACACTGAAGGTAATCGAAAACCTTATACAAGAAGGTAGATCTAAGTTAGAAGTGGCATGGAATAAGACGAAAACTTCCATTGAGATTCTAAGGAAAACAACCGACTCAGTTGATCTAATTCGTACGGCCATCAACGACGTACGCTTTGTCTTTGTTGATTATGAAAACATTCATCAATCGCTAGTAGAGTTTATAGCTTCAGTAAATGTCAAAGAATACCAAGAAGATGCTGATATTATCGACGGATTGATGAGAAACCGTAAAGAATTTGTTTCAACAGCTATTAACGATGCTATGGCGCGTAAAAATGATCTCTTGCAGGAATTAGGTTCAAACCGCTCGTACGTTTCGCACACGTCCTCAACATCGTCAACTTCTGCAATCCGTGCCCAAGTAAAGGCCGACGCCGCTGCAGCGTTAAAGAAAGCAGAGATGCATACAAAGAAAGTTCAGATAGAAAATGAGTCGAGAAAAAAGTTGGAAGAACAAGAAAAAAAGTTGAGAGAAGAGCAAGAGACGTTAGCTAAGATGAAAAGAGACGAAGAAATACGGCTTCAGAGCCTAGTACTGGACGAAGAAGTGGCTATAGCTCAAGCCAGACTTACTGCCATTGAAGATGAGTGTGGTTATAAAGACGAAAATACCAGTTCAGAAGGACCTAATCTACCAGAAATAGATTCAAAACAGAGAGTCATTGATTATCTCAGCGCCCAACCACACCATGAGGCACGGGAAGCCATTCAAGTGCCCCCTAGCAACCGCACAATTTCTGAGCTGCTCGTTAGCAACGGAGCACAAGTAAATCAACCCACTACAGATAAAACAACTGTGGAATCGTATATCCAGTTCATGGCAAGACGGGAGGTTATTTCTAACAAAGTTGAGAAGTTCGACGACCAGCCAGAAAATTTCAGGACCTGGAAAGTGACATTCAAGAGCATGATCCGAGACATCAACATAACAGCTAGCGAAGAACTCTCTCTATTGGCAGAGTACACGATGAGAGAGTCGAATAAACTCGTCCAAAGACTTAGAAATGCCTACATAGAAAACCCCGACGAAGGAGTCAAAGAAACTTGGAGAAAACTGTGCGAGAGATTTGGATCAGACGCAGTAATAACGAATGTCCATTTGAACAAGCTCAACGTGTTCCCAAAGATAGGAGGAAAAGACAACATAAAGCTGCAAGAACTCGGAGATCTACTACTAGAGTTGGAGTGCACCAAAAACGGAGGAGGATTTAAAGGGCTCGGGATTCTAGACGAACCGACGTATTTAAGACCAATAGTAGAGAAATTACCTGACGATCTCCAAAGAAGATGGCAGCGACATGCCTACCGCTACAAAGTCAATAACACCGTAGACTACCCTCCCTTTGCTGTACTGTCAGAGTTTGTTCAAGATATTGCTCAAGAAAGAAACGACCCCTTCTTAACATTAGAAACAGCCGACGAGGAAACCGTGCATCCTACGAGAGCCGTCAACAGGCAAAACTCCCGCACCACAAGACAAGGAGTTACGACCATTAAAACGGACATGACAGACTCATCCTCCGCTGTGGAACATCCCTCTTCGGCACCCGAGGAACCAAAGAGATGGTGTTTCATCCATAAGCGACCACACCCACTCACTAAATGCAGAGTTTTCAGAGCGAAACCCTTAGAAGAAAGAAGAAATCTACTAAAACGAGAACGAGTATGCTTCCGGTGCGCTGCAACACGTGGCCACATTGCGAGGGATTGCGAGGAGTCGATCCACTGTGACGAGTGTCAGAGTGAAGATCATATCACAGCCCTGCACTCTGAACCATACGCTACCCAGCAAAAGAATGGCGAGGAGCCAAAGGCCTCAGACAAACAAAACCAAGAGCTGATCAACGTAACGACTACATGCACTGAAGTATGTAAAAACCGAAAAGGTGCTCGATCCTGTTGCAAGATATGTCCAGCATACGTCTATCACACAAGTCACCTGGAAAACAAGATCAAAGGATATGTATTGATCGATGATCAAAGCAACCACTCACTCGCTAAGTCAAAGGTTTTTAATGCACTGGGAGTTAAAGGAGAAGCAACTGCATACACACTGAAAACTTGCACTGGAGTGAGCCACACCAAAGGAAGACGAGCTAATGGACTGATTCTTGAGTCTTTAAACGGCAGCTCAAAACACAGCCTTCCGACAATAACAGAGTGCGATGCTATACCTGACAGCAAGGAAGAGATACCTACACCTGATGTAGCCCAAGCATACGCTCATCTCTGCTCCATTGCAAACAAGATACCAGAGTTCGACGCAGATACCGAAGTCCTCCTGTTAATTGGTCGAGATGTACCCGCCATTCACAAGGTCCGCGAGTCACGTAATGGCCCAAGGAACGCCCCATGGGCCCAACGGCTTGATCTAGGGTGGGTGGTCATTGGAAATGCTTGCCTAGACAGTGCGCATGTGCCAGACAATATCTCTACCTGTTCAACAACATCTTACTCAACGGTCGACCCTCGCACTTTCAACCATGTCCCAATCACTTCCATCTGAAGAACAGTCCAGTAGCAGGTAACAACAGCCAAAAGAAGGAAAACTTTGTCAATGGAAAATTCATGGACGACTTGGGACAAACATCTTTACAACAACAAAGGAAGACGACAAGCTAGGAACCTCTATTGAAGACAGGAAATTCATCAGCATAATGGAGCGCGGAATGACCAAGAACAGCGTCTGAAATTGGATAGCCCCTCTACCCTTCCGTGAAGAGATAACGCAACTCCCTAACAGTCGACAACTGGCGGTAAGACGACTCAATCAACCATACGAAATCTAGAAAGAAAGCCAGAAATGAAGAAACACTATTTCACATTCATGCAAAGCCTTCTGGACCACGGCCATGCAGAAGTCGTCCCACTTGATGAAGTTGCTACAACCAAGCCTGGCTGGTATTTGCCACACTTCGGGGTTTATAACCCCCAGAAACCCAACAAGGTTTGTGTTGTCTATGATGCTGCTGCTGAATGTGGTGGAGTGTCATTAAACAGCCTTCTCCTGCCTGGACCAGATCTAACAAACAGTCTGATTGGCATCCTCTTGCGCTTCCGTGAGAGCCCCGTAGCTTTCATGGCTGACGTGGAACAGATGTTTTACTCGTTCTCGGTCCAAGAAAACCACAGGAATTACCTAAAGTTCCTATAATAATAATAATAAAACTTTATTTCTACACGGTGTCACATCATTAAAATAAATGCTCTTCCTGAGAGCCGTGTTACATTGTTACATGGTACCAAGACAACAACCCAGGGAAGGATATCGTAGAATACAGGATGAAGGTACACATATTCGGGAGCACATCATCGCCCGCAGTCGCCACTTACGGTCTAAGAAAGACAGCTGAAGTCGAGAAGGCTAACTTTGGTCCAGACGCTGCAGATTTAGTGAATAGAAACTTCTACGTTGATGATGCCCTCAAATCCGTTCCTACTGTAGAAGACGCTGTTGATTTACTACACCGAACACAATCCATGCTGTCCACAGCAAACTTGCGCCTTCACAAGATAGCGTCGAATCGCCAGGAAGTCATGGAGGCCTTTCCAAGTGAAGACCAAGCGTCTGATCTTCGCGATCTGGACCTAAGCAAGGACGCAGTTCCGGTACAGAGATCGCTTGGTGTGTCCTGGGACTTGAAGACTGACGACTTCACATTCAAAGTTTCTACAGAAGTAGAAGAGAATCCCTTCACACGGCGGGGAGTGCTATCAGTCGTGAACAGCTTGTATGACCCCCTGGGTCTTGTCGCACCAGTTGTGATCAGAGGTAAAGCATTTTTGCGAGCTATGACGTCAAACCTGAAACCACAAGACTGGGATGAGCCACTCCCAAAAGAGTACAAGAAAGCCTGGGAAGCATGGCGCAGTTCTCTCGATGGCCTCACAGACCTCAAGGTACAACGGTCCTACACAAGCAAAGCCCTTACAACAGCAACCCGAAAAGAGATCCACACATTTGGCGATGCGTCCAGTGACTCTATTGCAGCAGTCTCTTATCTGAGAGTCATGTGGCCTAACGGCCATGTAGATGTCTCCTTCATACTTGGCAAGGCTAAGCTGGCCCCAACCCGAGCAACGACCATCCCTCGTCTGGAATTATGTGCAGCAGTCCTAGCTACAGAAATCACCTTGCTGATCACCAAGGAGTTGGATGTGTGCCCTGACAGTGTGACCTACTATACAGAGACAGCTGAGTCGTCCTTGGCTACTTAAGCAACGAAACCCGTCGTTTCTATGTCTATGTGAGTAACCGTGTCGAACAGATAAGAAAGTCGTCAACCCCAGAACAATGGCGCTACGTATCCACAAACCTTAACCCTGCTGACGTAGCAACCAGATCCATAGAAGCTGGCAGCCTTCCAAATACAATCTGGCACAGTGGACCAGATTTCCTCCACATGCACGACCTACAAGCGGACACACAGCTAGAAAGTATGGTACAGCAGATCCCAGATGATGACCCTGAAGTTCGTCCACAGGTACAAGTCTTAGCTACAGAAGTGGGGTCGAAGCAAGCCGACCTCGGTACGGGGAGATTCACCAGGTTCTCTGGCTGGCCATCATTAGTGAGAGCGGTCTCCAAGATCATAACGGTTGCAAGGCTGTGGCACAAAGACACCAACGTTCAGACACAAAAGACAAGTTCGAAAGCACGCACTATGGAAAAGGCGAGTATAACAATCTTCAGAAACATCCAACAAGAATCCTACAAGGAAGAGATGCAGTGTCTGTCGACGGGCAAGAAGTTACCAAGGAACAGCACCCTGCTGAAGCTCAACCCTACTATCAGTGCTGATGGTCTCCTAGTTGTAGGTGGTCGCTTGGACAAACCACAGACCTCACTGATGAAGAGTGTCATCCAATTATCCTTCCAAGCTCTCATCACGCCACCATCCTGCTGGTCAAGCATCTACACACAAAGGTACAGCACCAAGGACGACACTTTACCCTCGGCATAATTAGAAGTAGTGGCTTTTGGATCGTCGGAGTCAGACGACTCGTAAGCAGCAACATAGACAAGTGTGTAAAGTGCAAGAAGCTGAGAGGACAAGTACAGCAACAACTGATGGCTGACCTACCGGCGGAACACTTGACCCCATCACCACCCTTTACTTATGTGGGGCTGGACGTGTTTGGACTGTGGGAAGTGGTTGCAAGACGCACAAGAGGTGGTTTAGCCCACAGCAAACGATGGGCAGTCATATTTACTTGTCTAACAACTAGAGCCATCCATATAGAAGTAATCGAGTCCATGGACACCTCTTGCTTCATTAACGCAATGAGGAGGTTTTTAGCCTTACGAGGACCAGCAATCCAGCTGCGTTCTGATCGCGGATCTAACTTCGTGGGAGCCTTCAACGAACTGCAGAAAGGTCAAGCGGTCAAAGCAGTTCACGATTATTTAGCTACAGAGAACTGTGAGTGGGTCTTCAACCCTCCACACGCATCCCATGCGGGTGGTGTCTGGGAACGCATGATTGGAGTAGTAAGAAGGATTCTTGACTCCATGATCACTACAGTTGCAGCAAAACATCTCACTCATGAAGTCCTAACAACACTGATGGCAGAAATATCAGCCATAGTCAATGGAAGGCCCCTGGTACCTGTTTCTTGTGACCCTACGGCACCAGAAGTTCTTACACCATCCACCATCCTAACACTAAAACCGCGAACGCTGAAAGCTGCTCCCGGTGACTTTGACAGTAAGGACCTCCACAGCAAGCAATGGCGACAAGTACAACAACTGGCTAACCAGTTCTGGGCAAGATGGAGGAGAGAATATATCCACACCTTGCAAGAGAGACAGAAGTGGCACTACGAAAGCCCCAACCTACAAGTGGGAGACTTGGTTCTCCTTCGTGACAAGGAAGTCGCCAGAAATTGTTGGCCAATGGCTCGGATTACACAAGTGTTTAAAGCTGCTGATGGCAAAGTCCGCAAGGTGGAGCTGATGACAGCGACAGAAGGAACACAGAGAGTCTACACAAGACCCATAAACGAGGTCGTCCTACTAAAGACGCAAAGAGACCTCGAGCTTGGACAGTAACAGTTATTTATTATAGTTGATAGTGGTACATTGTACCAGGCGAGGAGTGTGATGTCTCTCCCCTCCCCCCTTAGGTTGGCGATTCGCGCTATTTATCAACTTTTTGTAAACTCGTGCATTTTGGCACGTTTGACCAGTTAGTTTGCTTCGCTTGTAGAGAGCACTCTTTTTTACCTTTCGGAACGAATAAAGTGAGAAATTAAACGAGAATGGTTCCATGGTTAAACTGCTGGCTATGTTACAACTAAGAGTCAGAACAGTAATAAAGTGTCTTGTGATGTGATGAAAATTCAAATTCTCCTTAAAACAGTCTGGAGGAGAAATTGGATTTTGATCAAATCTTGTTACATGTACAGTATACATGTATACTATTACCAAATTGTACCTAATTGTACATGTAATACATTGTATCATTGTAGGCTCTTGAAGATTCTTTAAAATATCGAAAGCTTCTTGAAGATATGAACAAATTTTGGGTAAGTTGTATTTTATCAATATAAATTATATATAACTAGACGCTCATTGAGTGTTTACTCGGCGTGTGGGATGATCAGCTGGAACTCTGGGCAATCTCTAGCCCACAGGCTTACCATCCTCTGTTTTTGTAACAATGTTTTGGGCCGGGTTTTTTTGTAAGCATTGGGATTCCTGTGGTACGCTCTTAAATTACATGTATATTATAATAATAGTTACTATGTTAATTCTTAAAACACACATTGAAACATTTAATGTACAATACTCTTCTAAATATTACATCATTGTAATTATGTATATTATTGTAAAAGCCAGTACAATGCAGTTACAATAGTGGCTCAACCTTGCAGGAACTCTCACCCAAAGGAGGATATGGTGTCCTGATTGCTACATATCTCAAAGTACTGCTGGCCAAACTGGAGTTTCATAAGAAGGTATGATCAAAATCTAAATTCTCCTCTAGGCTTGATGATTTTTAAAGGAGAATTTGTATTTTGATCACCAGTTGCTTAAACTGTTCTTGCACAGACCCCTCCATTTATGAAGACATACATTTGTACAGACGGCAACTGGTTACAATATGGTCCATAACTGTGAGATATAATGTTTTCTTTCCTTAGAATACCTATATTCCTGGTAACCTAATGATCAGTAAAGATGGCCGAGTGCAATATGCTAGTACAGATGTTAATGACTAGTAAGTGAATATTGGTAGTTAATAATCTCTGAAACTTGGGCTATCATTAATGTTCGAAGTTCCTGTTTTCCTAATCTAGTCTATTTTCATTGCTATTTTGGGCTTCCTGTGGAATAGAAAAAGCACAGGAAGCCCATTCAAGTTTAATGTGTTAAATTCCAGTTTTTGAAACAAAAGTTAATGTTTTAGTTTTCAGTTGTCTGTAGAAGTGTTTGATTACTTGGATACATTAATTGGTTTAGAGAAAAAAGGTAAGTGGTTTAGATAATAATATTACTCTTTATTTTATTATTCTTATCATTATTAATTCATGCATGTACCCTGTGTTTTTATTGCAGTGTTTTCTACCCTGGACCGTTATCACTCCAATTCTCAGATATCGGCTGTCCAATGTAGAATATGTCCCTTTCCTGTCATTGTTCAGGTATGTGGAATGCAACATTCATTCAGGGCTGTCAATAATATTGATATTGTAGTGGTGCTCATGTACCTTCTTAGCATGGAAGAACACTTTCAGCTATTAGTGCCACCGACATTAATATTTTGTCTTCTCTTGTGTCAGGAATGTTCTGGTCTTTACACCATTTCTGTTGATCTTATGTACAGACTGCATTCAAGTAAGTTGAGCTTTGGTGAATGAGGAAACATGTATGAACTTGCATAGAACTACTATAAAGATGTACACAATTGATAGATGTGGTCAGCAGAATTCCATCTGTTAACAGCTTCTACATTAGAGTAGGGGATTGGCATAACATACTAACTCCTCATGATTTCCCATGGGCGCCTATCTTATGCACCCCATAAAAGTCCTCCATCAGTTGTAAAGCACATTGAGACAATGTAAAATGTGCTTTTTACAATAACACAGTGTAATCTTGCAATCTGATTGGCTCTCAGCCATTGTCAATAAGAGGACAGATGCATTGAATGACGAATTGCTCGCGCATGGAGCCAGCATGCACTTGAAACAGTTTTTCTTTCAAATTTCTTCGTTGTTTTGGGATCTTTTTGGTGTTTTTTTTATTGTAAAACTTACATGTACTGTATATATTATTATAGATGATCATATATATCTGTTATATTTATTTATTTTCTGTGTGCATCTGTAGGTTTACCTGCTGATACTCTTGAAGGACACAGAGAAAGGTTTTATGAACATTTCAAAGAGTAAGAATAATCTGTGTAATGTTTTTTTAATTGCACAATTAAACGCTGTCATGTGAAATTTATTTTATATTACTTTTTTGTCTCTGACAGTTTGAAGAGTTTCTATTTTGATGCTGGTAACATGGCTTATGTTAAGGCTTTAGTTATAGTTCCTACACTACCAGAGGTGAGTTCTACTTAACCTGCAGTTAAATACAAACTATTAAGTGACTAACATGTAGTCAAATCAAAACAAAAGAACACCATGGAATAGGCAATTTTCATTAGCACCAATATTATTGTCTTACTATTCTCATGAGGGAATAAAAATCTGAATAAGAAAGAAAATTTACATTTTAGCATTCTGGTACTTGTAGTTATATGACGCCATCATGAAAATCGCCTATTAGTAGTGTATTCTAGCGTCTTAGTATTAGTTTGTGTTTCACAGGTCATCTAAAATCACTCTGAATCAGCTAGACTGATTACATCCTAATTTAATGTTGCATTATATATTTCTGCAACTTGAAATACTGTACAATAATATATGAATTGTAAATCCATTATAGAACCCACCATCATTTATACCATCTGGTGGTCCAGGGATCCTCAAGAGATCTACCAGCTATGAAGGCCCTAAAGCAGAGAAGATGCCAGATCCCAAACGACAAAGTTTGATGGAACCTCTTAATGTTTCTATGACAGAATCAACACCAGTGAGTAGTAGTAGCATATACACATATCCTACATTATATCATTTGGTGGATGAAATGAACTTCCTGAATTACTTACATTTTCATTCCACATTTCATTCCACTTTTCATTCCACATTTCATTCCACTTTTCATTCCACTTTTCATTCCACTTTTCTTTCCACTTTTCATTCCATTTTTCATTCCACTTTTCATTCCACTTTCCATTTCACATTTCATTCCACTTTTCCTTCCACTTTTCTTTCCACTTTTCTTTCCACTTTTCTTTCCACTTTTCTTTCCACTTTTCTTTCCACTTTTCTTTCCACTTTTCTTTCCACTTTTCTTTCCACTTTTCTTTCCACTTTTCATTCCACTTTTCATCCACTTTCCATCCACTTTTCATTCCACTTTCCATTCCACTTTTCTTTCCACTTTTCTTTCCACTTTTTTTCATTTTCCACTTTTTTCCACTTTTCATTCCTTTTCTTTCCACTTTTCTTTCACTTTCCATTTTTCATTCCACTTTTCTTTCCACTTTTCATTCCACTTTTCATTCCACTTTTCTTTCCACTTTTCTTTCCACTTTTCATTCCACTTTTCTTTCCACTTTTCTCATTCCATTTTTCATTCCACTTTTCATTCCACTTTTCATTCCACTTTTCTTTCCACTTTTCTTTCCACTTTTCTTTCCACTTTTCTTTCCACTTTTCATTCCATTTTTCATTCCACTTTTTCCACTTTTCATTCCACTTTTCTTTCCACTTTTTTTCACTTTTCCACTTTTCTTTCCACTTTTCTTTCCACTTTTCTTTCCACTTTTCATTCCCTTTTCTTTCCATTCCACTTTTCATTCCACTTTTCATTCCACTTTTCTTTCCACTTTTCATTCCACTTTTCTTTCCACTTTTCTTTCCACTTTTCATTCCACTTTTCATTCCACTTTTTTTTCCACTTTTCATTCCATTTTTCATTCCACTTTCCATTTCACTTTTCATTCCACTTTTCATTCCACTTTTCATTCCACTTTTCTTTCCACTTTTCATTCCACATTTCATTCCACTTTTCATTCCACATTTCATTCCACTTTTCATTCCACTTTTCATTCAAATCTTTCATCCATTTTCTGCTGTTATGTTGTAAATAAAATTCTGTTTTCATTTCTACCAGGAAGATGATCTATTTGGATTTTCTTTGCAAGATGGACCAACACCCCCAGCACGTCTTGAGAGGTTAATGAAGTTCCAGTACTTTATAACCCTTTGCATGAATATACTATCACATGGTTGTACTGGATGGCAAAAAATCTAACTTTGTTTAGTTTAAGACTCAGATTACACAAGTCTGATCACTAATAATGTCATTGGAGGCTGTGTGAAATTATTAGTATTTTTAAATCTCCAGTTGATTGTCAATATTTCTAAATGAGTGTCAGTTTGTTTGCCATCCAGTCATTTCCATGGCATCTTTGGTTCATTTGTTACTGATTGTGACTGCAGACAGCTGCAAAAGACTATTGTAATAATTTAGCTTAAGTTTTGATTTGGATATTACTTTTTTCATTGTTCCTTTGTGTCTAGGATGACTAACTTCAGTAATCATGTACATTTTTGTGTTAAGTTTACATGACAGTAGAGATACACTTATCGCACAACTCAGAGAGGAAATATTGCAGTTGAGGCAAGAACTACACACACAAAAATCTTATGTAAGTGTGTTTTAAAGGTACAGACACATGGTGAAACATTGCGTACTTAAACAACCTTGATGCAACAATATTGCCAGCATTAGAGAGCTTAATGCAGCAGACGTCAACACAGACGGCACACGCACTGACGAATGATGTTCGAAACAACCGTTGACGTCCATGACATTACATAATGTTTCAAAGCTGAGAATGAGGACTAGACGGGGTTTCCAGTCTGAGGCGAAGCCAAGGACTGGAAATCCCGTCTAGTCCGAATTCGAGGCTCTGGAACGACTTCTCATACTCATTAATTATTACATGCAATGGCCTAAAGGCAATAAATAATAGAGAGTTCCAAGGTTTTAGCCCAGAAAAGCAAGAATTCCGGTCTTTGCATATGCTCTGCTCATGCAGAGTCGAGGACATCGTATCCCACATGTGTTGGACTCTTGAGTAGCATGGAGTATAGCCTGCTTTCAGATTAAAGCGAATTCGGACAGAGTGTTTTTGCCTCTACTCTGTCCAAGATCCCGATGATTGTTATGTGAGGGATAAGAACTCATGTACAGTCATGAGGGACGATTAGTGGAAAGTACGGCAAGTACTGGCGAGAGTAACTGGAAAAAAAAAATTCCAGTTACTCTCCCCAGTACTTATCATGAGGGATGATTAGAACAGTTCTAATCGTCCCTCATGATAAGTACTGGGGAGAGTACTGGAAAAATTTCCAGTTACTCTCGCCAGTACTTTCCGTACTTTCCAGTTACATCACATGGTCTGATTCTGCACATTTGATTGGCTGGTTACCTCATGAATAATTAATGAGTATGAGAAGATTGAAGTATTGCTAACCAGTTGCGACTTTGACTGTACACATAGTAATGCAAATGGTGCTGATTCGTCAACAGACTGAAGCTATTGAGGAATCTCTAAGACAAGACATAGCTAGGGTTAGTCTTTACAGTAGTTTGCTTTTATAAATCTGTTTTTTAAGGGTTAATATTTGTAATCCTTGTGTACCTGTTACAATCTACTGTAGCTTGAAGATGAACTTGCCGAACAGAAGAACATTAGTGATATGACAACAGAGGTATGTTTAATAGGGTGTGGTTGTTTAATAGGGGCGGCCGCTTTTAAAATAGGGGGTGGTCACTTAATAGGGGGTGGTTGCTTAATACATTTAATAGGGTGTGGCCGTTTAATAGGGGGTGGTCACTAATAGGGTGTGGCCGTTTAATAGGGGGTGGTCACTAATAGGGTGTGGCCATTTAATAATGGTTGGCTGTGTAATAGGGTGTGGCCATTTAATAATGGTTGGCTGTTTAATAGGGTGTGGCCATTTAATAAGGGGTGGCTGTAATAGGGTGTGGCCATTTAATAATGGTTGGCTGTTTAATAGGGTGTGGCCATTTAATAATGGTTGGCTGTTTAATAGGGTGTGGCCATTTAATAATGGTTGGCTGTGTAATAGGGTGTGGCCATTTAATAATGGTTGGCTGTTTAATAGGGTGTGGCCATTTAATAAGGGGTGGCTGTTTAATAGGGTGTGGCCATTTAATAATGGTTGGCTGTGTAATAGGGTGTGGCCATTTAATAATGGTTGGCTGTTTAATAGGGTGTGGCCATTTAATAATGGTTGGCTGTTTAATAGGGTGTGGCCATTTAATAATGGTTGGCTGTGTAATAGGGTGTGGCCATTTAATAATGGTTGGCTGTTTAATAGGGTGTGGCCATTTAATAATGGTTGGCTGTTTAATAGGGTGTGGCAGGAGCCCATAAGTAGGAGCCTCCATCTACCGTACTGGGTTTGTGAGACGACCTGTGACCGGATCAGGCTATTTTTAGAACACCTTTTCCCGCGAACTAATCATCAATCAATAGGAATCCCCCATGGGAATTACACAGAGCCAATCAGCATCAATGAGGTAGATGATTTGTGTTTATTTGTGATATGAACAAAGTGGCGGACGAAGAAATTGGCGAAATTGAAGAAACTGAAAGTGAAGAGAGCGAAAATGACAGTGATAGTTACAGTGACTCTTTTGCAGAGTTTAGTACTTCATCGGAAAGTGACCAAGAGTCTTCAAGTTCGTGTTCTGTTTCTCAAGGAACTAAAAAAACATCACATAGTAAACCTACCAAGCCAAAAGCTAGAAACTCCGTAACAAAGCCGAAATGAAAAATCTCTGGTGGTAAAATTTCGGGGGAAAACTTGTGTTCTAAAAATAGCCTGATCCGGTCACAGGTCGTCTCACGAATACATCCCAGATGGAGGCTCCTACTTATGGGCTCCTGGGTGTGGCCATTTAATTGGGGATGGCTGTTTAATAGGAGTGGCCCCTTGATAGGGTGTGGCCATTTAATAGGGGGTGACCCCTTAATATGGTGTGGCCATTTAGTAGGGGGTGGCTGTTTAATATTGTGTGGCCATTTAATAGGGTGTGGCTGCTTGATAGGGGTTCAACTGTCTAAGAGTCTTTACATTTGATTATGTGGATGCAGTACCATATACTCTTTGACCTGACAGTGTGCAAAATTTACATTAGCTAAACACAACTAACTAAACAACTATTTATGTGCCAGGAAAATACCTCTTTAAAGAAGGAGCTTGAAGAAAAAGAAGAAGGAAAGAAAGGTTGGTTTGAGGGCCATGTGCCATACCACATATACCATACCACATATACCATACCACATATATCATACCACATATACCATACCACATATACCATACCACATATACCATACCACATATACCATACCACATATACCATACCACATGTACCATACCACATATACCATACCACATATACCATACCACATAGACCATACCACATATACCATACCACATATACCATACACCATACCACATATACCATACCACATATACCATACCACGTATACCATACCACATATACCATACCACATGTACCATACCACATATACCATACCACATAGACCATACCACATAGACCATACCACATAGACCATACCACATATACCATACCACATATACCATACCACATATACCATACCACATATACCATACCACATATACCATACCACATATACCATACCACATATACCATACACCATACCACATATACCATACCACATATACCATACCACATATACCATACCACATATACCATACCACATAGACCATACCACATAGACCATACCACATAGACCATACCACATATACCATACCACATATACCATACCACATATACCATACCACATATACCATACCACATATACCATACCACATATACCATACCACATATACCATACCACATAGACCACATATACCATACCACATATACCATACCACATATACCATACCACATAGACCATACCACATAGACCATACCACATATACCATACCACATAGACCATACCACATATACCATACCACATAGACCATACCACATATACCATACCACATATACCATACCACATATTGATATACCAGCATACTAATCTAATGCCTCGTTTGTATAGTTGCCAGTGAAGACAAATTTTCCAAACTCAAAGTGATGTACAGCAAGTTACGAGAGGAGCACATCCATCTGTTAAGAGGGGTAAGTCAAGTTGTCTTACACACGTAGCCTTGTGCTTGTGATGCAAAAGTTAGCAATTCATTATTACTAACATTAGTATAGAGCAGATTTCATATGACTGAAAAACTTAGGGCATGGATGTGCCATGATTTTTCGATACCCTGACTGTGCTGTGACTGTGCTGTGACTGTGTGCAGTGGTTTTTCAGTCATACCAAATCTGCTCTATGTATGCTGCACAGACTGTGGAATTGTAACAATGTTTTCTCTTTGTAACAGAATGCTGAAGTGAAACAGAAACTTAGTGCCGCCGATAAGGCTAGAAAAGTAAGTCAACTTTAAATCCATGAGTTCTATGAGTTCTATAAGTTACTGGTATGTTCAATTTGCAGGGCATAACAGAAGAGGCTGAAGAATTGAAGCAGGAACTCCAAAACAAGGTAGACACAGTTATATACATGAACTGTATGTTCATTCATGTACATGTGTATTCAGATTATTGCCAGCTGTACCCACTGCATGCACAGAGACATTGTACATATCTACATGTACATCCTAGAAATACTAGAAATGGCTACATTACTCCTCAAACCATGCCTTAATACTAAAATTTATACTGTTTTCTCTTTACTAAAGGAAGCTCAAATAGAACTGATTGAGAAACAGTTTGAACAAGAAGAACAGGCAAAACAGGTTTGACCAGTTGTTGTTGTAAACCCATTCAATTATTGTTACAACAGCAAAACTGTACTTATTGTTTGTTTGCAAATTCCTCAACCAGAAGAGATGAGTCGCACACTAGCTGTTGCATAAATGGCTCTCTGTCAAAGTCTAGGCTGGCAAGAAACATGCTTCCTTGTTTGCCCAGGCGCTAATGCCTACTATAGCTAAATTTCAACTAGAATTTATAGCCATTTTTGCTGGCATGATTAATGCCATACCTAGCTAACATACAGTTGGTATCTGCAATAACATGCATACATGTA
The DNA here is from genome assembly GCA_033675265.1 of Actinostola sp. cb2023. Lineage (NCBI taxonomy): Eukaryota > Metazoa > Cnidaria > Anthozoa > Actiniaria > Actinostolidae > Actinostola > Actinostola sp. cb2023. Next base: position 652,055 of record JAUJYZ010000974.1, read on the forward strand.
GCTATGATGTAGATGCATACAGTGTGTTGATCTCTTTGCTGGCATGATTAATGCCATACCTAGCTAACATACAGTTGGTATATAACATGCATACATGTAGCTATAATGGAGATGCATACAGTGTGTTGATCTCTCTGTGATGTCATAATAACCAAACTATGCATACGTTCACTGATTGATGTCATGAATTTCAGCTTGCTGAATATACTGTCGCAAATCTAACAAAAGATCATGGTAACAAGGTTAGACTCTTCGTACATAAAATAATTGATTAAATTTAATAATACCGTACGTATTAATGATCATCTAACCCATATATTTATTTGCAGTTTTACTATATATAATTCTTAATTCAGTATCGTTATCAGAAAGTTACTTTGACTGGCAATGCCAGCTTAAGTACAAGCACCAACAAAGGGGCTTCTATCTATCATTCTCTCACACAAAACATCAAGTCTGTTTTCACCATTAGATAAACTCCTCTTGTACTTATGCCTGTATCACTAGTGACAGCCATGGCATTTTAAAATACATGTATGACTAACTTACCAGTGGTTGTAAACTACATTTACTATACTCTACCAGGAATCATGATATTTGTTTGCTATAAATTAGGCTGTTGAGTTTTCTACACAACTACAAGCAGCGGTCAAAGCTACAGAAGAAATGGAAACTGCTAGAATGGTAAAATAGATCACTCATTACTACACAGCCGCTTGAGACAATTATAATTGTCATGACTTTTAGTTTTCATTGGCATATTTCTTGTTTATGATTTACGGACATCTATTGCAAACTTACCAATCACACATTTTTGTCACATAGTAAAAAAAGCAGTAGCACTTTATATATACATGTAGTATACAGTATTATAATGTCTAGTGTACTACTGGTTTTATATTAATGCAGGGAAAAGAATTGAAAATAAAAGAATTGGAAGTTCTGGTAAGCATTTCATTCATTTATTTGTTCATTCATTCATTTGATTGTTATTTGTGTTTGTTCATTCATCTGTCCGTTCATCCAACCAATCTAGACATCCTAAGCATCTTTTGTTTGTGTAAAAACAAAGAGCCTATTGTTTTATTGCTTCATTGAGAGGCTACAATGAGTTGTGTATTTATGCAAAGATTCAATCAAATACAGAATGAGACTTTCATATGTCAATTGATGTGCTGTGATTTGTAGCTTTCTTCAGGTCAAGTAGAAATATCTGAAACATCCATTCAAAAGAAACAAGAAGAAGAAAGAAGAAGAATAGCAGAGGAAACGATTGACAAGGAAAGAAAAGAACATGAAAACATGGTAAGGAATCTAATTGACAGTTTGAAACATGTAATTGACATTGAATCAACTCTCAGCCCATCATGATGATGATTAATTAATAGACCTATTGTTTACCTATTGTTGATTATTATTATAATCATTGTTATTGATTGTTGATTATTGTTATTTCAGGTCTCTACTTTAAACGTGGAAATAGAAAACTTAAAAAGTCAAAACCAAAGTGTAGAAGAAGCCAGGAAAAAGGCTGAAGAAACGATAGAATTAGAAAGAACAAAACTTGAACAACAGGTACTGTAGCAATGCTCTAGCTGGCTTTGAGTATCATAAAGAGCCCATATTGGGAGGTACAATAAACGAAACAATGTAAACGATAAATGATGTGTATGTAAAGAGAGATGTAATGGTGTTGTGTCCTTGAGCAAGACACTTTACTTTCACATTGCCTCACTCCACCCAGGTGTATAAATGGGTACCAGCAAGGTGTTATTAGAGTAACTAAATGCTGGGGGTAGCGTGTGATGGTAGTAGCATCCCGTCCAGGAAGAGTAACAATACTCTTATTCCGTGTTTACACTTCAGCGCTTTACCAATTGAGGTACAAATCAGAAAACTAAGGTTAACCGCTCAACAAACAATAGTTTTCTAATTTCTACCAAGGTTCGGTAACTCGTTTACTTCAGTAAACCACCAAGTGTAAACACGGCCTTAATGGGTTCAAACATGTTCTGGCATTTGTAGAGAAGGCGCTATATAAATAAACCTTATTATTATTTATGTTTCAGAAACTGGAGTAAATCACCAGTTATATACATGAGCCTTTTGGCCCAGAAATGTTTTTTTTTAATGTTTACATACTGTATATCACAGATATCCATACTGAATACTCAACTCAAAGATTCAAAATGTCAAAGTGAAAGCTCAGAGCAAGAAAAGAAAAAAGCTGAAGAAACAATAGAATTAGAAAGAACAAAATATCAACAACAGGTATTAATTGCATTGAATTTATAACCTCAGCAAATTCATGTATTTATATGCAAGTAATAAAACTAATAATTTGCTGCTGGGCGTGTCATTGCTTGTATTGTTACTCTTGGTTCTTTTACCAATTGACTTTCTACTTTTTATGTGTCAGATTTCCACACTTAATATTGAGTTAAATAACAAAAATAATCAGAATGAAGGCTTAGAGGAAGCAAAAAAGAAGGCTGAAGAAACGATAGAATTAGAAAGAACAAGATACAGTGAACAGGTAAAGAGCTGTTGTTATATTTAGATCAAATCAATGACCATAGATAGACACAAATAAGCATTTATCCCATCATAGATCTTGTCGCAAAAGCTTGAGCTGGTTTTTTGTAACAATTGTTTACAATGCCACAAAACAATCTCTTTCGCTTTGTTGACAGAAAAGAGCTTAGAGGGTGTGGTAGCATGTGCCCTCTTCCCTCGGCATTCTCCTACATACTTTCACATACACATAAGAAAAGGAATGTAAAAAAATATGTTTGATAAATGTATTTATTTATTTAAAATTGTGTAAAATAAAAAGATGAAAAATAAGAAAAGGAAACTACTTTCGTATTCAGTCTCTGATGATGTCGTAGTCGACGAAAGTTCAGACAAACATATTCACCTAACAGTAGCTCTTGGCTCCATTTGGATATAGTACCTACTTACATTACATTATTACCATTTGTCGGTATGACAGCGCTTAGAACAGTCCTGTATAGGCGCTATATAAGCAATTATTATTATTATTATTATTACCATGCTACTGAAGGATAACTTCCTCCGTTTAAAGAAAAGGAATGTAACAATGTATGAATAATAATAATAATAACAACAATAATCATAATCATAATAATAATAATAATAACAACAATAATCATAATAATAATAATAACAACAATAATCATAATCATAATGATCATAATAATAATAATAATAACAAAAAAAAAATTTTTTTTTTTAGAATAATAATTTTTAATAATAAAATCAATCATATATTACAATATAATAAAGTAGCTACTAAATAAATCTAAATATATTGGTAAATGTCTTGGTATAAGAATTAAAAAAAAGATATAATAAGAGGTCATCGTAAAACTGTAAAAAACTCTACTAAAAAAAAAAGAGAATAAAACTAACAATAATCATAATAATAATAATAATAATAATAACAACAATAATCATAATCATAATAATAATAATTTATATAGCGTCAATTCCAAGAGTTCAACAACGCTTTACAATTCCAATACAGTCCCACATAGTAGCTGATTCTTGTATTTTGAACAGACTGAAGAGCAAGAGAAGAAGACTAAAGAAAATCAGTTAAAAAATAACCAGAATATTGTTGGTGAGTATCTTAGTTAATTTGGACTTATATTCTCCATGATATTTGATTGTAAATATGGGCAAATGGTAAAGACAATAATTGACTTAGTTGAGTACATCAATAATAATAATGAAAAGCTTGTTGTGGTGACGATAGATAATGTTGTTCTTTCATTCTGTAGCTTTGTGTATTGATGAAGGCAAGAAAATCATTCAAGATTGTCTTGATCAGTTTGATAATCCACATCATACTTCTACGACATGTACAGCAGGTTAGTCACGTGGTGGACTATCACTTAGTCATGGCGAACTATTAAAATAGATGGAACGTACATGTAGTTCATTTACAAGCAAAATACTGTCAGTAGAACCTCTATTAAGCAGCCACCCTCAGGGAATTGGCAAGTGGTTACTAAATAGAAGTGTAAAACAATGCTAAAGCACTCTTTAGAGCATTGACCACTGACCGCTTAATAGGGGTATGGTACAACTGTATATGCACTGTCATCAAACATCTGGATCTCTGTTCCAAGGCAACTAATAGTTGTCACTGAGTCGTAGTTCTACTATTTTTCATGTACAGAATACTTACTCAGCCGGTTGGAAGGTATTACCGTCCATCTTGACCGCGTAACCACAAGCTTTTCCTCATATCAATCAAACAATGAAGGTAAGGTTCAACATCTACCCACATATATATGCACTCATTGTAGCTTAGATATTATTGATTAACTCTGCTAAATACATCAACTGGACATGTCAAAGGGAGATGTAGCATGGGTCATGTCTGCAACAAATCTCTTTGTGTATACTATAGTAACTCATGTTTATCTGGAAGCAGACAGAATTGACATGACAGTTCATGTCACTGGGACACAGAAACTGTGTGTCCCTTTGTGTGTACATGCAACATGTCTCTCTATTATAAAACATGCCAGGAAAAGATCCTGTACCAGAGTCATGTGCATAACTCAACTGTTTTGTCCCCAGAGTTTCTACCTCTTGTGTCGTTCATATCTTCATATTCACATCGTCTTGGTGACTGCTTGCTTAATGCCCAGGCCACCGCACACATGGCTCCGTCTAAAGAAGCCCAAGGTATGACGTCACTCTTAATAATATCTTAATTACTGCTGCTATTGGCCCAAATTAATGGATTTCTTGAATTTTAGAACCTTCTAAGCAAACTATAAATGCTTTGTTTGTAAGCTTCTTTTTTGTCGTGTTGGGCTTCCTCTGAATAGTGGGTTTTCAAGTTTTCTTTATTTCACACACCATGGGACTGTGAATAAACAAGAAATGAGGAGGGTGGGGGAGTAGGGTGGGTAAGAAGGTTGGGTGAGTATTAGTATATAGTCTCTTTTATAGTATATTTCATGACTGCCGTTTTTAATCCTGACTTTAGACTTGAGAACCAATAGTGAATCTGCTGGTAAGATGTCGCTGGAACTGTTGGAAGCCATGAAAACTAAGGAAATCGGTACGTAAACCACACTTTACCTATCGTGTGTTGATTGATAATGCAGCTATATATAAAAGGCGTTCATTAAATGTGCCGTTAGGTGTTCTTTGAAATCTAATATACATGTACAAGTGACTACTTGAAGGTCTAGCAACCTTGGCTGATAGCAAGAACGGCAGTAATTCTCAGTTCGTTTAGCGCAAAACTACTCACAAGTCGAATAACAATAAATCCATTATTTGTTTCTCTTACTGGACAAATGACTCTCATCTGTGTTTATCCAGATGTCCAGGTGCTTGCTGACAAGGTGAATCAGATCAAGAAAAACCTTGATGGCATCACTCAGGTGGCTGAGGTATGTAACACTTAGGTTCATTAGATTATGTATTTGTCCACCATCGTCACCACAACTCAACCCAATTGAATTAGAACTTAGAACAATAAATTAATTCAACCAATATTAGAACTCATAGAATAATGCAAAGTTACAATAGTTATGATACATGTATTAGATACCATGATCTTAGTAGGGCACTGTAATGATCGGTCTGTTTGCTGATTTGAATATAACTTCTGCAGTATCTTGAACACGAACCAGGACACGCTCAAAGGACTACCGTGATACCAGGTCTAGATATTCTGGCCTACCTTGATACCAGGTCTAGATATTCTGGACTACCTTGATACCAGGTCTAGATATTCTGGACTACCTTGATACCAGGTCTAGATATTCTGGCCAATCCAGACTGAACTGGTGCCTTTCATTATTAAGATCAGCTGACAGTCCAGCCTGGTACATGTACATGCATGTACATGTTCATTCTCTTGGCACATCATCACAGTCCAAACTTTCTTGTGACTTCCTCTTCTTAGGGATCTATTTCTAAGTACTGTTTAATAAATGAGCAGGAGTGTTTTATCGGGTTTAAAACCACGAGGTGAAGCTGAGTGGTTTTTATAGACACGATAAAACATGATCTGCGAGTTTATTGAACAGCTTCTAAAACTCCATCCCAATTTACCTTGATTTATAACAGTATTACACGAAATCTAAGCAAATAACACAAGAAAATTACAAAACTTTCTTGTAAAGGTACTTGTGACATCACTGTTATGATGCGCAGGATACACCTCAACTCATCCCACATTTGAGAGAGGGTTTGTATTCGTAAGTGGGAAGCCATAAGGATATTCGTAACTTGCTGTTGGAGCAATGCAAAGGTCAATGATACGAGTAAATGAGTTGTTTACTGATTTTTCCATAAACGAGCATACTGAGATTTAGCTGATTTTATTTATTACTGATATTATTCTGTTTGGGATTTGTATCTTGTTATATATTAAATAATTATCAATCAAACTGTCTTGTTACTCAATTGTTAGGCTCTTGCTCCTAAAGAAAAAGACAGTGCTGAAACCATTGGTTCTGAGGTTGACAAGGAGATCAATGCTACAGCTGAGGTATGATGCAGTACGTCACTTAATTCTTGCCTTGTGCTTCATGCTTGTTCTGCTGTTCTCCTTTGCTGAGGCGAATAGTAATATATTTTTAGTTGTTTTATTTTATTCTTTTATCTTTTTCCTGTAGCTTGTAGCAGACGCCGCACTTCGAATAGAGGTAAAGACTTCACATTTTGTCTCTTTTTCCCTACCTTGGATGTCTGTTAGCCTCGCATTCAATCCCAAGATGGCTGCCAGGGAAACAAATTTAAGCAAATTTATCGGCATAACTATTCAGTTATAAACCATAAGCTGTTTTTGAGTATTTTTAGATAGTGTAGTAATATGTAATCTAATTCTATTGGTCAGGAAATGTTGAACAAAACCCGAGAAAAATATTCAGGAGTACAGCTTGAAGTTCATGGAAGGTTTGTATGTGTGGTTATGTCATTGTTACATCATCACTGTCTATCGGTGTACAATCTCATTTTCATTATCACCAACAGCATCATGACTGTGGCCGTCAGTGATAGTCGTCATTCACAAACATACATTGGGTACCCATGCATTGACACATTATCATTTTAACGTCATCATTATCATTCATCATCTTCACAATCATTCATCATCTTGACCATCATTCATCATCATCATTCATCATCATCACAGATCATAGTGTTCTTCAGTTTATTACATTACAATTTCTGATCTATCTTATTGTCTTATTATCCATTAGGATCTTGGATTCTTGCACATCGTTGATGCAGGTATGCAACACAAGCCATTAGAGTGACTTAGTGTGTGACTCAGTGACTTAGTGTGTGACTCAGTGACTTAGTGTGTGACTCAGTAACTCAGTGTGTGACTCAATAACTCAGTGTGTGACTCAATAACTTACGGTGTGACTCAGTGACTTAGTGTGTGACTCAGTGACTTAGTGTGTGACACAGTGACTTAGTGTGTGACTCAGTGACTTAGTGTGTGACTCAGTAACTTAGTGTGTGGCTCAATAACTCAGTGTGTGACTCAGTAACTTAGTGTGTGACTCAGTAACTTAGTGTGTGACTCAGTGACTTAGTGTGTGACTCAGTGACTTAATGTGTGACTCAGTAACTTAGTGTGACTCAGTGACTTAGTGTGTGACTCAGTAACTTAGTGTGTGACTTAGTGCGTGACTTAGTGTGTGACTCAGTGACTTAGTGCGTGACTGAGTGTGTGACTTAGTGCGTGACTCAGTGACTGAGTGTGTGACTTAGTGCGTGACTGAGTGTGTGACTTAGTGCGTGACTCAGTGACGGAGTGTGTGACTTAGTGCGTGACTCAGTGACTTAGTGTGTGACTCAGTGACTTAGTGTGTGACTTAGTGCGTGACTCAGTGACTTAGTGTGTGACTTAGTGTGTGACTCAGTGACTTAGTGTGTGACTCGGTGACTTAGTGTGTGACTCAGTGACTTAGTGTGCGACTCAGTGACTGAGTGTGTGACTTAGTGTGTGACTCAGTAACTTAGTGTGTGACTGAGTGTGTGACTTAGTGCGTGACTCAGTGACTGAGTGTGTGACTTAGTGTGTGACTCAGTGACTTAGTGCGTGACTGAGTGTGTGACTCAGTGACTTAGTGTGTGACTCAGTGACTTAGTGCGTGACTCAGTGACTTAGTGTGTGACTCAGTAACTTAGTGCGTGACTCAGTGACTTAGTGCGTGACTCAGTGACTTAGTGCGTGACTCAGTGACTGAGTGTGTGACTCAGTGACTTAGTGCGTGACTGAGTGTGTGACTCAGTGACTTAGTGCGTGACTGAGTGTGTGACTTAGTGCGTGACTCAGTGACTGAGTGTGTGACTTAGTGCGTGACTCAGTGACTTAGTGCGTGACTCAGTGACGGAGTGTGTGACTTAGTGCGTGACTCAGTGACTTAGTGTGTGACTCAGTAACTTAGTGTGTGGCTCAATAACTCAGTGTGTGACTCAGTAACTTAGTGTGTGACTCAGTAACTTAGTGTGTGACTCAGTGACTTAGTGTGTGACTCAGTGACTTAATGTGTGACTCAGTAACTTAGTGTGACTCAGTGACTTAGTGTGTGACTCAGTAACTTAGTGTGTGACTTAGTGCGTGACTTAGTGTGTGACTCAGTGACTTAGTGCGTGACTGAGTGTGTGACTTAGTGCGTGACTCAGTGACTGAGTGTGTGACTTAGTGCGTGACTGAGTGTGTGACTTAGTGCGTGACTCAGTGACGGAGTGTGTGACTTAGTGCGTGACTCAGTGACTTAGTGTGTGACTCAGTGACTTAGTGTGTGACTTAGTGCGTGACTCAGTGACTTAGTGTGTGACTCAGTGACTTAGTGTGTGACTCGGTGACTTAGTGTGTGACTCAGTAACTTAGTGTGTGACTGAGTGTGTGACTTAGTGCGTGACTCAGTGACTGAGTGTGTGTGACTTAGTGTGTGACTCAGTGACTTAGTGCGTGACTGAGTGTGTGACTCAGTGACTTAGTGTGTGACTCAGTGACTTAGTGCGTGACTCAGTGACTTAGTGTGTGACTCAGTAACTTAGTGCGTGACTCAGTGACTTAGTGCGTGACTCAGTGACTTAGTGCGTGACTCAGTGACTGAGTGTGTGACTCAGTGACTTAGTGCGTGACTCAGTGACTGAGTGTGTGACTCAGTGACTTAGTGCGTGACTGAGTGTGTGACTTAGTGCGTGACTCAGTGACTGAGTGTGTGACTTAGTGACTTAGTGCGTGACTTAGTGCGTGACTTAGTGCGTGACTCAGTGACGGAGTGTGTGACTTAGTGCGTGACTCAGTGACTTAGTGCGTGACTCAGTGACTGAGTGTGTGACTTAGTGTATGACTCAGTGACTGAGTGTGACTTAGTGTGTGACTCAGTGACTGAGTGTGTGACTTAGTGTGTGACTCAGTGACTGTGTGTGTGACTTAGTGTGTGACTTAGTGTGTGACTCAGTGACTGAGTGTGTGACTTAGTGTGTGACTCAGTTCCTTGTTCTTGCAGGCCATCAAAGTGCTCATCATTAAATCGAAAAGTCTCCAAGAAGAGATTGTTGGAGAGGGCAAGGTATGAAGCATTACTTCTGCTAATAACCACAGCTTTTATCTTAACAGCCTGTTTAACAACAGGCAGTCCAACGTAACTATTTCTTCTGAAGCCATTGTTTTTAATGGGCTTTCTATGGTACACCGGAGATATAATATTGGGCTCCCTGTGCATTATCTCGGAATATACCACAGGAAGCCCAGAGGCTGATTTACTTCTCCATTAACTTGTAGTCTCTGTTTGTGTAGGGTACGGCAACTGCTCGTGAATTCTACAAACGTCATCATAGATGGACAGAAGGGCTCATTTCTGCAGCCAAGGCTGTAGGCTGGGGAGCTAAAGTACTAGTGTAAGTGTTACCTGACAAAACTGAGTTTATTGTTAAAAATACACAGATGTAGTATGAGCACGTTTTTTTATGGGCTACCTGTGGTAGAGGTTAAGAACTGTTCTACAGGGAGCCCAATCACAGGCAGCTCAACCATTCCTGCTGAGGCTATTTATAATAAATAAAAATATATTTGTATGCATGCATGTTTTTGATGGATTTCCTGTGGTATAGCGTGTGCGCGCAATATGTATTATGTTGTGCTCCCTGTGCATTGAAATGTATAGAAGAAATAGTCTGGCTGCCTGCCGGTCATATGCATTCTTCATATATTGATTAGATGTTGTGTATTGTAGTGATTCAGCCGATAAAGTCGTACAAGGACAAGGTAAATTTGAAGAAATCGTGGTGGCGTCCAATGAAATCACTGCCAGCACCGCACAGTTGGTGAGCAATTGTTGTTTAATTTTTCAGTGATTTACAGTCATACAATCAATTACCTCCAGGTCCCTGTTGCACAAAAGGTGAATAGCGCTATCCACCGGATAAGTCCCATCCAACAGATACAATTTATTGGATAACTGCATCAGTTTTATCTGTTGGATAAGAGTTATCTAGTGGGTAGTGCCATTCACCTTTCGTGCAACCGGGGCCAGACAGACACCCGGCTAAGCTGGACAGGCTTAAAAGCAACACGTCTGACAACAGTTGTTTCCATGGGTGACCTCTGTTTCCAAGGGTGACCTCTGTGTCCAAGGGTGACCTCTGTGTCCAAGGGTGACCTGTTTCCAAGGGTGACCTCTGTTTCCAAGGGTGACCTCTGTTTCCAAGGGTGACCTCTGTTTCCAAGGGTGACCTCTGTTTCCAAGGGTGACCTCTGTTTCCATGGGTGACCACTATTTCCAAGGGTGACCTCTGTTTCCAAGGGTGACCTCTGTTTCCAAGGGTGACCTCTGTTTCCAAGGGTGACCTCTGTTTCCAAGGGTGACCTCTGTTTCCAAGGGTGACCTCTGTTTCCAAGGGTGACCTCTGTTTCCAAGGGTGACCACTGTTTCCAAGGGTGACCTCTGTTTCCAAGGGTGACCTCTGTTTCCAATGGTGACCTCTGTGTCCAAGGGTGACCTCTGTCCAAGGGTGACCTCTGTGTCCAAGGGTGACCTCCGTGACCTGTTTAGGGAGAGATCAGGTCTATACCGTTATTATGGATTATTGACGTTTTTATAAACTAGGTTGCTGCATCGAGAGTTAAAGCACAACATGGAAGCTCAAAACTTTCGTCGCTACAAGTCGCCTCTAAAGATGGTGGGATATTAATTGTTATCTCTCTTCCTCGTTTTGATTATCATTACATCACTTCCAGCACTACTATTATCATCATCAACAACATCACCACCACCTCCACTTGCTTGTATTGACGTGCAGTCTTCTTACATCTTGTTTTTTTAGTGGTCGAATCAGCAGCAAGTGTAGTAGCATCGGTTAAAACTGGTGCAGAGATGATTGATGATAGCAGTAAGTAGTACTATAATATTGGTTTACTGTGTAGTAGCATCGTATCATCATTATCATCATTTTTACCATCCTTATTACCATCATTATACACCATTATTATCATCTTCAGAATCATCCATTCCACAATGATATTTTTCTCACAGTTGACATCGAACCCATAAGTGTAACACTTGTTATTGTTAGAAACTGTACCGGACTACTCCAAACTAACCCTTACACAAACTAAGCGAATGGAGATGGATTCACAAGTACACGTCTTAGAATTAGAGAGTAACTTGACCAAAGAAAGGCAAAAACTTGGTAAACTGAGGCGCATCCATTATCAGCTCGCTGCTGCTGAGGAAGACTCATCTAACCAATAACAACTAGCGCAAGACAACACTCTTGCGTCGAAGCTATTTGCACAACAGGAAACATGTCTTAACCGCTCTCTTGTGCTTGACACGGGTCTAAAACGGACTGCGCATGCTCCGGAAAATGGCGGGAAAATCGGGCGACGCGCGTCGTATTTAGGAAACAAAATATTTACTAAATAAACTAAATTCACACAACGTTGTTGATGGAACTTAGTGCTCAGCTTGTCACGCTTTCGTGGTTCTGTTGTAATGGGGGAGTTTGCAGGTCTTGCGTGACATTTTAAATTTTAATCCAACAAAAACAAAAATATAATATTTGAAAAGAGCACACCAAAGTTAGCAAATGTTGAAATTTTGAAGTAATTTCGATGAATAGAGCGAAAGTTATGGGCAACCGAAGTTGGCTTTTTTCTTAAGAAACGTACGGTGGTGGGCAAGCTGACCTGCAAACATTGATATGAGAGAAATACGATGTCTATGTTTGGCTCAAAACTCTAGATATTCTGGATCGTTTTTCTGTTCCTCGTGTAAATATTCGCCGCCATGTTTTTCTTTCTCAGTTGACGCATGTGCAGTACGTATTTCACCCGTGTCCTGTTGCTTAGTTTGAGCGAAATAGTGTCTGTTGTTATTGCGCGTATAAGCCGTACTTTGGCACAAGAGTTCGATGGCCCTGAGAAATCTGTAATCAAATTAAATATTTTATAATAGAATTTTAATTGAAGCAATCTAGATGACACTACAAATGTTTTACAATAATGACAATAGCTCTATAAATATACAATGACATCATCACGGCTGTTATAGGGACTTCACTCATGGGGTCACTCGACAGACTGCCAAAGGTTTCTGAGCCTTAATCAGTAATGCTCACATCTATAAAAGTTCACATAAATAAAGGAGGTAACAGCTTCACACCTGCAAATGTTGATGTAGTTTCTGCGCGCAGAGGATTGTGGTAAATGTACTGATTCGCCATCTTTTCTAGTTGATTGTTCAAACCAGCACAAACCCGATTGCATTATGGGAGGGTTTCGTAATGGCAAAAATCATCGGTACAGCGCTCAGCTCCATAGTATGACATGCAATACGGTTCTCTTTATCAATTAGACTACGAGTTCCTATGAGTCAATTTGATGAATTATGAAGTCACTTTACTCAGAAAACGAGAACGAGTAGTCTAATTGTTTTAGTTAGAAACCAACTAGCATACTACCTTCGATTTTATACCATTATTTATTGATTTTTCGCTTTGTTTTTGTTCAAAACGCCGGCTTTTTCGTTACTCACTATCTATCACGCATTATTATATAGACAACCACTGATTGGCTACTCTATCAGCTCATATACCACGAGTAGAGAAAATTGGAGATTTTCAACAATGGCAAACCGGTTTTGCTGAACTAAAAATAAAAACAAAATGTTATACTCGCCAAACAAACACAAATGTCCAAAACTTCTTTATTCGGCTCATTCTTGATAAATGTTTTCAAATGCGCATGCGTTATATTTCGTCCAATCAGCATCGAGCCTCAAATGGCAGCAACCAGAGCCTTCTCAGGAGAGGACCGAAACCGAGGAGCTCTGGGAACGAGAATGAGGTGATTTTGACACAACGGGAGCTTGAAGAATCATGAGAAAGTAAGGGTTTGACCACAGGCAGCCCAACCATTGCTTTTGAGGCTACTAAATAATTCAAAAAAAAAATTATGGGTTCCCTGTGGTAAAGCGAGCGCGCGCGCAATACATATGTTGGGTTCCCTGTGCTGAGTAATGTCCTATGTTGGGCTTCCTGTGTACCTCCTGCGGGATGCGCCAGCAGCAAATAGGGACCTTAAGGACGTTCGCGCGCATTGTTCACGCGCATCTTTTCTGCGCATAAAATCAAGGTTCGAATCATCTCGGTCCAGTCCTCTTTCCTCACGTCCAAGATGGCAGCCAGTCACGCATGTTACGTAGACGATTTTCATCGGCTAATATCTCGAGAACGATACCGGTGACCCCCATTTTTTATTTTGTGATTTTACAAAGAATCATAAAAGCTCCCTATGTACCAAATTTAAAGAAAAAAATATGTTTAGATTTTGATAAAAACACGAATTTAGATGAAAACTTCACGCGAAAGAGTCGTCGATGGCTACGTGGTGACTGTAAACATGAGCCAAAAACTACAGGTTGTTTCTACATATTCACAAATCTTTGTACATAATTTTATTGTATAAACTCTTAGATAGCCATTTGAAGAAAATTTTAGCAATCCGTTTAGTTTTTCTACCAAAAAATTCCTGTCATTCTCGTCTTTCCGTGGATTGAACGCACGTAATTTTCGATCAGAAAAAGGGTATACTTTGAAAAAATCTGGCTCCATAGCGAAGTCGATGACCCCCATTTTTTATTTGCTCATTTAGCTTCTATAATGATCTTATTTCACCATACGAAGTTTCAGGGAAAAAACATGTTTAGTTTTTTTGCCCGCGAACGTCCTTAAGCATCCTAAAATTCTACGACGCGAACGTGAGGACGACGGCGCGCGCGCTGACGAATAATGATCAAAACGACCGTTGACGTCCGTGACGGCAATCTACGACGGCATTTTACCTGTTTTCACGTCGTAGATTGCCGTCACGGACGTCAACGATCGTTTAGAACATTATTCGTCAGTGCGCGCGCCGTCGTCTTCACGTTCGCGTCGTAGAATTTTCCCTTGAATTGCATTGCGCACGCTCTACTGCGCACGATTCTGAATAAAATTTTAGTTGACGAGCGCGCGCTAACTTACGCCATCGAGCTCGCGCACATTGGAGACCATTGGAAATCGTTAAATATTTCAAGTGTAACTGCAGTTTTCTCAAAATAAATCGAAAACGAGCACGGTGACCCCCATTTTTTATTCAATAACTTTCATCACACTATAGTTCTCTAGTATATAGCAAAGTATTAAAAAAAGTTAGGATTTCAAACATTAAAAAAATTGAATGAAAGCATACGGAGTATCGATTTTTAGACCCTCTCGGTAGTTCGAACATCTGTGTTTTTTGTTCTATTTTTCGACAACTATGCAAAATTCGAGCATTTTCTTACTATCAGACGGTAGGCTAGAGATACAAAAGCTATAGCAACCACTTTAGTTCATTATTAATAGTTTGTCTTTTAAGTTGTGGAAAATTATTTACCCGATCCCGATGTCACGCGAGACTCGACTGAAAGACCTAAAATACCATAATTTCAAAGCAGTGTAGCGCAAAAATGAGCGCGGTGACCCCCTGTTTTTAGTGCATTTTTTGAAACTCAATACCGTAATGTATCACCATGCCAAGTTATAGAAAATTCTAGGATTTGCTTCTATTTCAAGGGAATCACCTTAAGGTCCCTAATGTGTATATTTATACAAGGTATGAAACTCCAGTCACGTGATGGCCTGATGTGCGCCGCGTTTCGTTGGTGCACTTTTCCGTGAGCCGAATAGCCGAAGTCGTCGTACGCTACAGGCCCGTGGGGGGGTACCCAGGGTGAAGTCGCTGAAGTTTTGAAAATGGCGGAGATGTTGATGAAGCAAAACATGATTTTTTCGGTGTAAGCGTTTGGATTCTTTTCCTTATCCATGGTAAGTTTAGAAGTTCACAATTCATTTCAACTTTAAGTAGCTTTAGATGAAATTTGACGGTTTTAAAGTAGTCCTTTTTCATTTTGAATGGTGGAGAATTGTATTGCTCGACACACGACAGTTCGAATCGAAAACTATTAAAGCTGAACTAAATATATTTTCTGAATTATTTTCTTGAGGTTTTAGTAGTTTTTGCTCTAACTGTTCTCTAATAAAAGACATGAAAGGACTTGCCTATACTATGGCAGAAGGGCTGCTTCAGTTATTTTTCATAAATTAAGCTTATGACCGAGCTATTTCACTTGTACATGTGTACAGTTGTCATTGAAATATTAAAGACTTACACACACATTGTACACTTCAATCAAGTTCAACAAAGAACCTAGTACTTTATCTGTTTAAACATTATGACTCTCTCTTACAGTACTTCTTACAACACAAGCCGGAACGCCAACACAGTATAAACCTTGAGACGAACTCAAATTAATTCACTGACATCGAAGGAGTCCGGCATGTGAATGGCGATGGACTCATGAAGCAGCCGTGAACTAAAATATTAACAGTTGTTCTTTATTGTCATTGACATAGTACAACTCATTTAGCAAATACTATCATCTGAGAGAAACACAGAGTAATTTTAAATATGGTTCACGGAAGAACGTAAGTAAGCTTTTAATATCGCACTCCGATGTTTGTTATTCATTCACAACTTTGTCGATTGTGGTGACAGGCATAAAATTTATTAATTTTGTATTTTTATATACAAAACAATATCCATAGTAATACTGATCAATATAGTGAATGAATTGTACAGAAAGAACGGCAAAACAGTGTGTAAAAAGCTAGTAAACTTATTTTAACTGATTGTTGAAATAAATACGTTTGTTTGTCATTTTGTTTACTAGCACTGATAGCAAAAATGTGTTGTGCAGTACTAAATATGGAAACTATTCTGCATTTATAAAACACAATGCCTCAATTTTAAAGCATTTTAATCGATAAAAATCAAAACACAATACAAATACTATATAAAAGTCAAAACAGAAAACAAATAAAGTATATTGTAAATGTTTTGACTTATGTTTAGTGAAAATATAAATATTAAAACTTGCAAAAAAGAGCACAATTCAGATTTGCCGAGCGCTTGCCGATGTCCTCTCGAAAGTAAAATCCGACTGCCTCACGGAAAAGTGCACCAACGAAACGCGGCGCACATCGGTCCACGACGCTCAAAATTTCAAAAATTAGTTTCTCAGCGTACGTTGAAGTTAGACAACTGACACTTACAAAGTGCTTCGAGAATACGGTCAAGTTGAGTTATTCGAAGAAAAATTGAATTTTCACATCACATTGACAAAATTAGGGTCAAAAACGTATTTGTCACGTGATGGAGTTTCATACCTTGTTTCAATATACACATTTGCTGCGGGCGCATCCCGCAGGAAATACACAGGGATCCCAACATTATACATTTTTATACACAGGGAACCCAATATATAAATGCGCGCGCGCTCTACCACAGGAAGCCCATCAAAAAAAAAAATTTGGAATTATTTAGTAGCCTCAAAAACAATGGTTGGGCTGCCTGTGGTAAACTATCCTTTATGTTGCACAATATAAATTCCAGGTAGTTTGATTCTTGTGAAATTAAATGCCCTCGAATTATAGAAGCGAGAATAAACTTAGTTTAACTAAACAAGGTTTGGTGTGAATGGGGTATAAGATATCTAGGATAGCCATTAAGAATTCGGTTGTCCTTTTGGACTAGAACTCATAATAATTGCATTTTAGAAAATTGTAGCCAGTAAGTCTAGGTTTTGACATACATCTAAAGATAAATTAAGACTAAAAATACATTCTAATTTCAAATTGCAATTAGTAAGTCTGGGCATAGTTAGTAGAGGGGACTGGTTGGGAAACCTTTTGTTAAATTTTTGTTCGTTTTTTTCAACCGTGACCGTGCACAAATCTTTTGTTTTGTCATTGTTTTGCCTTAATTTGCTATGGTTGGGCAACTGAACCCAAACGTTTCTTTTGGCTGCTTGTGCGATATATTCCAATTCAAAAGTTAAATATATTAGAATATTTAAATAAGTAATCCAATAGAGAACATTTGGGTTCATTCATTTAGCCATTTTCTAATGAATTTGAACAAACATTGTGCACGGTCAGGACCCGTTCAACATCATAATGACATTAGGACTAGAACAAAGAAATATAACAAAAAGCTTCCTAACCATTCCCTCCCCTTAGGGTGCGTTCGATTGACCTTATTCCAGAATAGGAATACACAGAATAAAATCCCTAAGTCGCTGTCACACTGCTACTGTCCACTGTAAAATGAAACAATTCCTTGTTGTATTATAATAAAGCTACAAGGAACAGTTTGGAATTTTAAATGTGCTGAAATAAAAGCATCCAAGTGTTTATTCCGTGTATTCCTATTCTGGAATAGGGTCAATCGAACGCACCCTAACTATGGACGAAAATCGATCGAAATGTAATTTAGCTGAAACTTCATTGAATAATTCTTCAAGGGTCTAATAATAACTAGTTAAAATCTTTTTTCGATATTCCAGAGGGAAGTACTATATTTTTATGAATCTTTAGAGGTGTCAGTGACGTCATCTACTCAACCCAACATTCAGCTCCATACATTTCTTTGTATTTTGTGAGTCAAAATATCTCAATGTTTTGTTCAGATAACAGCTCTGCATTGAAGACAACTGGTCAGACAATCAATCCTAAACACAAATAATGTAAGAAAACTCCTTCACCCAAACTTTTAGCTTCATAGAAATAAAATAATTCAAGAAACTAAACACAAAGAAATGTATGGAGTGAAGCTGTGTTGATTGTTAGGGTTGAGTAGATGACCTCACTGACACTTCTAAAGATTCATAAAAATGTAATACTTCCCATAGGAATTTTGAGAAAACACATTAACCAGTAATTGTATGGCTCTTTGAGATCATTTCAGTGAAGTTTCAGCTAAATTAAACTTCGATCGATTTTCGTCTAAGTAGCACGTCTTTATGCATAGATTAAAACAATTCATGGTTTGCAGTCATGTCTCAGGGAATGGTATCACACAAGCATAGCAACCATGTTGGTGCATAAACATAAGTCATTAAGTATCTATTGTTCATTTCCAGAAACATGGCTGCCATGTAAACCATCAATACTGGAAAAACAAAATGTAGCTCACAATTGCTTCCTTATCAGCCTGTTCTTCGAAAGTAAACCTTCATTACGTACCTGGGTGGTTTTACCACATCCTGTTTCACCACTGATTACTACAACTTGATTTTGGTTTTGAATTGAATTCTTTCCAGGGGCGGATCCAGGTTTTTGTCAAACAGGGGGTTGTGTTGCGGCCGTTGTGTTATGTGAGCGGCAAAGTCGCGAACTACTAGGGGGGTGTGGGGGCATGCCCCCCCAGAAAATTTTGAAATCTACAAGCTCTAAAATGAAATTTTTAGAGATCTCTCAATTTTCAGTAAAATTTTGAGTTTACTGATTGGACATCCAACAAAGATGCTTGGGAGAGTCTTCTTGGGTGAGCTTACAAGTATGAAGGCTTCACATACGTTTTTGACGCTAAAAACGGCAGGTTCTTTCTGTTATCAGTCAAACCGGCCTCGAAGTCGAACGGTCGTGTAAACAGTATGAATGAATTATATTATTCTTACGAGGGAGAGAGCTGAAAGTGCAAGAGAGAACTACGGACAGACATATCTATACAAGCGGTATTAAAAAAATATCCATAGGGGGGGTTGCAACCCCCAGAACCCTCCCCCTGGATCCGCCCCTGCTTTCTCATCTCTCATCTCTCTCAATCAGGTCAATCTCCAGAGCATCACCATGTTGTAAAATCATAGTTAGTAGAGGGAATGGTTAGGAAGCTTTTTGTTATATTTCTTTGTTCTAGTCCTAATGTCATTATGATGTTGAACGGGTCCTGACCGTGCACAATGTTTGTTCAAATTCATTAGAAAATGGCTAAATGAATGAACCCAAATGTTCTCTATTGGATTACTTATTTAAATATTCTAATATATTTAATTTTGAATTGGAATATATCGCACAAGCAGCCAAAAGAAACGTTTGGGTTCAGTTGCTCAACCAAAAGGCAAAACAATGACAAAACAAAAGATTTGTGCACGGTCACGGTTGAAAAAAACGAACAAAAACATATAACAAAAGGTTTCCCAACCAGTCCCCTCTACTAACTATGGTAAAATATAGTACACTTCAGAAACGACCTGGACTTTTTTACTGAAGTACATATGACTTTGATTTACACAGGTAAAACTGAGAATGAAGTTTTTCTTTGCATTCTGTGCTTTTGGCCTCATTGTCATGGTGGCTGAATCTCACTATTTCGATATCGATGCAGTCGAAGATGAGCCAAGTAAGTATAACTGTCACGTGGTTGAACTGTCACGTGGTTGGACTGTCACGTGGTTGAACTGTCACGTGGTTGAACTGTCACGTGGTTGAACTGTCACGTGGTTGAACTGTCACGTGATTAACATTCTTCTTTATAATAATAATAGTAGAGTGCAATTTAGAAAAGCGTGAAATAGTACTAACTTTAATTAGTACTAAATAGTGCTATTTCTATTGTTTTCTATTGTTTCATTAGTGCTATTTAGTACTAATTAGTTATTTAGTTTTCAAGCTTTTCTAAATTGCACTCTAATTGGAATTGGAATAATAAAAATAATGTATTTCTTAAGTGCATTACATTAATCTCAATGCTCTCACAAGTTTTTAAAGTTATTAAAAAAACATATTTTCACGGTGCACTTTGACTGCCACGTACTGTCCAGTTCCAGCTAGGACGACCCTTAATGACTGTATCTTGTTATTCTTTTAAGTACCGAAATGTAAGGACAAGAAGATGCCTTCATACTGTGAGGCAGTACTGAAAAGTAATCAATGTGAAGGCTATTATCTTGTTGAATGTACAAAGACCTGCAATAAATGCGATGACCTTGACAAGTTAGGTAAGTTGTATTAGTTGAACCATGATTGATGTGTAGCACAATAGATCACAGGCAGCCCAACCATGCATTGCTTCTGCAAAACGCGCCCGCAGAGCTGAAACAAGTGTTTTTATATGCACTTTCTGCGGGTGTGTCTTGCGGGACGCACACATGGTGCCCAACATTATCTCAACACAGGAAACCCAACATAATACATATTATTTCTTCATCTGATAAACGGAACGCTATTAAGTTTTGACGCCATCTTTGTTTGTGTCCATCCGAACAATCCCTAGACGCTTTGCGGTCGCAAATCGTACCCAGTCTCTCGCTCGTTTTGTTACCGGCGAATGCGCGTGCGCGCTCTACCACAGGAAACCCATCAAAAAGACGCCTGTGAATAGACATCACTCCTCAGTCAAACGAAGATCAAAAACACTGATATATTCTAAAGCGATGTGATTACATTTCTGTAACTCATAATTGTCTTCCAAAGCTTGCATAGATAAACCATCCTGTGCGAAAAGCAACAAGAGACTCTGCAAGCGTTTCTCAAGTATGAGGAGAAACTGTCCCACCAAGTGTAATACATGCCCAAAAGGTACGAGAATCGCTTTATTACTCCTCTAAGAAGGTCTTCTAATGCTGGTCTTGTATTCACGGATCGATATATTAGACTTGTTCATTAATTCATATCACTCTGAATATTTATTATGGACACTTATTTATACATTTTATCATATCCGAATTTATTTTTTTCCCGGTCCGGTATCCTAAGAAATCGCTCCGGCCGATTGGTTGTTGAAGCGGGCGGAATTTTCTATCCTAGCATACCGGACCGCCCTTCAATAACACAATTTGAAGAACATTCATTTTCTTTCTTTTTTGTTTTGTTTGTTGTGTGCTTTTTTTTTTTTTTTTTTTTTTTTTTTTTGCAGTTCACGTTTTGAGTAGTCATGGCTGGCAGTTGGCGAAAAATAACACAAAGGAAGAAAAAAAAAGTTATTTGCCGGCCTTGGTCGGTCCGGATAGGGAAAAACTGTGTTCTCGGCCTTGAAACTTGAAAACGGACCTCGGCCGTATACTCAAAACCTCGGGCACAGGCCATGTTGGCGGCCATGTTGAATTCCAATAACACTGAAAGCATTCCTCATTAGCTTCACTTGTTTGTACCACCAATATGCATGGACGCTGAGACCACATACCTGGCTTGATGGGTGATCAGTAGTAATGATTGGATGATCAAGCAGTACACAAGTTGTCAAGGATATTAATTAATTGTATTTTATTATTTTACAGACAAAAAGCAGGAATGAAGTCCAGATGTTACGTGTAGTTAATTCGTTGTTCTACTGCGAACCACCTTCGCACCATGTCACGTGTTAAACTGCAATAAACAAGTTCTTTCTTCGACATTATTTTGTTGATTTTGATTTACACATACACTCAGACTCGTACCAAGTGGCTTCTCTTGCTCGCGATGAGGGCGCTGTGTAGCGCCAGCCTTTGCACGCTCTTTCCCAAGAGCCTTTGCGCGCTCCTTCCCAAGCGCCTTTGCGCGCTCCTTCACAAGCGCCTTTGCGCGCTCCTTCCCAAGCGCCTTTGCGCGCTCTTTCCCAAGCGCCTTTGCGCGCTCCTTCCCAAGCGCCTTTGCGCGCTCCTTCCCAAGCGCCTTTGCGCGCTCCTTCACAAATCCCAATCGCCTTTGCGTGCTCCTTCCCAAGCGCCTTTGCGCGCTCCTTCCCAAGCGCCTTTGCGTGCTCCTTCCCAAGCGCCTTTGCGCGCTCCTTCCCAAGCGCCTAAGCGCGCTCTTTGCGCGCTCCTTCCCAAGCGCCTAAGCGCGCTCCTTCCCAAGCGCCTTTGCGCGCTCCTTCCCAAGCGACTTTGCGCGCTCCTTCCCAAGCGCCTTTGCGTGCTCCTTCACAAGCGCCTTTGCGTGCTCCTTCACAAGCGCCTTTGTGCGCTCCTTCCCAAGCGCCTTTGCGTGCTCCTTCACAATCGCCTTTGCGTGCTCCTTCCCAAGCGCCTTTGCGTGCTCCTTCACAAGCGCCTTTGCGTGCTCCTTCCCAAGCGCCTTTGCGCGCTCCTTCCCAAGCGCCTTTGCGCGTTCCTTCACAAGCGCCTTTGCGTGCTCCTTCACAAGCGCCTTTGCGCGCTCCTTCCCAAGCGCCTTTGCGCGTTCCTTCACAAGCGCCTTTGCGCGCTCCTTCCCAAGCGTCTTTGCGTGCTCCTTTCCATGCGCCTTTGCGCGCTCCTTCCCAATCGCCTTTGCGTGCTCCTTCCCAAGCGCCTTTGCGCGCTCCTTCCCAAGCGCCTTTGCGCGTTCCTTCACAAGCGCCTTTGCGTGCTCCTTCACAAGCGCCTTTGCGCGCTCCTTCCCAAGCGCCTTTGCGCGTTCCTTCACAAGCGCCTTTGCGCGCTCCTTCCCAAGCGTCTTTGCGTGCTCCTTTCCATGCGCCTTTGCGCGCTCCTTCCCAATCGCCTTTGCGTGCTCCTTCGCAAGCGCCTTTGCGCACTCCTTCCCAAGCGCCTTTGCGCGCTCCTTCCCAAGCGCCTTTGCGTGCTCCTTCACAAGCGCCTTTGCGCGCTCCTTCCCAAGCGCCTTTGCGTACTCCTTCCCAAGCGCCTTTGCGCGCTCCTTCCCAAGCGCCTTTGCGCGCTCCTTCACAAGCGCCTTTGCGCGCTCCTTCCCAAGCGCCTTTGCGCGCTCTTTCCCAAGCGCCTTTGCGCGCTCCTTCCCAAGCGCCTTTGCGCGCTCCTTCCCAAGCGCCTTTGCGCGCTCCTTCACAAATCCCAATCGCCTTTGCGTGCTCCTTCCCAAGCGCCTTTGCGCGCTCCTTCCCAAGCGCCTTTGCGTGCTCCTTCCCAAGCGCCTTTGCGCGCTCCTTCCCAAGCGCCTAAGCGCGCTCTTTGCGCGCTCCTTCCCAAGCGCCTAAGCGCGCTCCTTCCCAAGCGCCTTTGCGCGCTCCTTCCCAAGCGACTTTGCGCGCTCCTTCCCAAGCGCCTTTGCGTGCTCCTTCACAAGCGCCTTTGCGTGCTCCTTCACAAGCGCCTTTGTGCGCTCCTTCCCAAGCGCCTTTGCGTGCTCCTTCACAATCGCCTTTGCGTGCTCCTTCCCAAGCGCCTTTGCGTGCTCCTTCACAAGCGCCTTTGCGTGCTCCTTCCCAAGCGCCTTTGCGCGCTCCTTCCCAAGCGCCTTTGCGCGTTCCTTCACAAGCGCCTTTGCGTGCTCCTTCACAAGCGCCTTTGCGCGCTCCTTCCCATGCGCCTTTGCGCGTTCCTTCACAAGCGCCTTTGCGCGCTCCTTCCCAAGCGTCTTTGCGTGCTCCTTTCCATGCGCCTTTGCGCGCTCCTTCCCAATCGCCTTTGCGTGCTCCTTCCCAAGCGCCTTTGCGCGCTCCTTCCCAAGCGCCTTTGCGCGTTCCTTCACAAGCGCCTTTGCGTGCTCCTTCACAAGCGCCTTTGCGCGCTCCTTCCCAAGCGCCTTTGCGCGTTCCTTCACAAGCGCCTTTGCGCGCTCCTTCCCAAGCGTCTTTGCGTGCTCCTTTCCATGCGCCTTTGCGCGCTCCTTCCCAATCGCCTTTGCGTGCTCCTTCGCAAGCGCCTTTGCGCACTCCTTCCCAAGCGCCTTTGCGCGCTCCTTCCCAAGCGCCTTTGCGTGCTCCTTCACAAGCGCCTTTGCGCGCTCCTTCCCAAGCGCCTTTGCGTACTCCTTCCCAAGCGCCTTTGCGCGCTCCTTCCCAAGCGCCTAAGCGCGCTCTTTCCCAAGCGCCTTTGCGCGCTCCTTCCCAAGCGCCTTTGCGTGCTCCTTCACAAGCGCCTTTGCGCGCTCCTTCCCAAGCGCCTTTGCGTGCTCCTTCCCAAGCGCCTTTGCGTGCTCCTTCCCAAGCGCCTTTACGTGCTCCTTCACAAGCGCCTTTGCGCGCTCCTTCCCAAGCGCCTTTGCGCGCTCCTTCCCAAGCGCCTTTGCGTGCTCCTTCCCAAGCGCCTTTGCGCGCTCCTTCCCAAGCGCCTAAGCGCGCTCCTTCCCAAGCGCCTAAGCGCTCTCCTTCCCAAGCGCCTTTGCGTGCTCCTTCACAAGCGCCTTTGCGTGCTCCTTCACAAGCGCCTTTGCGCGCTCCTTCCCAAGCGCCTTTGCGCGCTCCTTCACAAGCGCCTTTGCGCGCTCCTTCCCAAGCGCCTTTGCGTGCTCCTTCACAATCGCCTTTGCGTGCTCCTTCCCAAGCGCCTTTGCGCGCTCCTTCACAAGCGCCTTTGCGCGCTCCTTCCCAAGCGCCTTTGCGCGCTCCTTCACAAGCGCCTTTGCGCGCTCCTTCCCAAGCGCCTTTGCGTGCTCCTTCACAATCGCCTTTGCGTGCTCCTTCCCAAGCGCCTTTGCGCGCTCCTTCACAAGCGCCTTTGCGCGCTCCTTCCCAAGCGCCTTTGCGCGCTCCTTCCCAAGCGCCTTTGCGTACTCCTTCCCAAGCGCCTTTGCGCGCTCCTTCCCAAGCGCCTAAGCGCGCTCTTTCCCAAGCGCCTTTGCGCGCTCCTTCCCAAGCGCCTTTGCGTGCTCCTTCACAAGCGCCTTTGCGCGCTCCTTCCCAAGCGCCTTTGCGTGCTCCTTCCCAAGCGCCTTTGCGTGCTCCTTCCCAAGCGCCTTTGCGTGCTCCTTCCCAAGCGCCTTTGCGCGCTCCTTCACAAGCGCCTTTGCGCGCTCCTTCCCAAGCGCCTTTGCGCGCTCCTTCCCAAGCGCCTTTGCGTGCTCCTTCCCAAGCGCCTTTGCGCGCTCCTTCCCAAGCGCCTAAGCGCGCTCCTTCCCAAGCGCCTAAGCGCTCTCCTTCCCAAGCGCCTTTGCGTGCTCCTTCACAAGCGCCTTTGCGCGCTCCTTCCCAAGCGCCTTTGCGCGCTCCTTCACAAGCGCCTTTGCGCGCTCCTTCCCAAGCGCCTTTGCGTGCTCCTTCACAATCGCCTTTGCGTGCTCCTTCCCAAGCGCCTTTGCGTGCTCCTTCACAAGCGCCTTTGCGCGCTCCTTCCCAAGCGCCTTTGCGCGCTCCTTCCCAAGCGCCTTTGCGCGTTCCTTCACAAGCGCCTTTGCGCGCTCCTTCCCAAGCGCCTTTGCGTGCTCCTTCCCAAGCGCCTTTGCGCGCTCCTTCCTAATCGCCTTTGCGCGCTCCTTCCCAAGCGCCTTTGCGCGCTCTTTCCCAAGCGCCTTCCCTTCGACTGCATACAACTATCAACCAACAGCATTTACAGATCTACTGACCCCCTTTTCAATTGTTCTCAATCGGCTTTGGTATGTTTGTCAAAACCTCAAACTAAAGTGAGGGATTGATTGACGGATCGGTAGCATAGGTCATCATTCATAACAAACCCGGCACAGCAATGAGGGTTTATCATTTCAAACATGACTCATAGGACAAAAATATTTTTATCATAGCTGGAAAGAGCTCGTTGAAAATAGTAAAAATGTGAAGTTTGGAAAAGATCGCTTCACAAATTGCGAAGATATGAATTTTCAAATTTTATATGAAAACCTTTGGAAATTTACGCTTGGAGGCAACTCTTGCCTACCAACAAAGGGTTTCATACAAAATGTCGATTTTTGAAACTTCATATCTTCGCAATTTGTGGAGCGATCTCTTCCAAACTTCACAATTTCACTAATTTCAACCAGCTCTTTCCAGCTATGATAATCATTTTTTTGTCCTATGTCTCCTGTAAGTTTTGAAATTACGTGATAAACCCTCATTGGCGGATTAGAAATTCAAGAACCTTTAGAACTAAAGATTCAAACACTTGTAATTAGCTATTTTAATATATATGACATACAAGCGATCTCTCCTGTAGTTTTGCAATGCTAGCCAATCGCAAGTATTGTATGTAAGTTCCCTCAGCATTCAGTTGGTTTTCTCTAACCTGTATGTCGGTACACGTGGTGGAGTGAGGCGAGATCTACCAATCAAACCCTGGTGCATTAAACTAAAGCACTAATTATTTTGTTGTTCGTATTCTCACAACTGTTGGTTTTCAAATTAAAGTTGTTTTGATTTCAACATCATTGCCTTGCTCATCAGGAAATTCCACTTCAAGTCTTGTGGCCTTTTTTCCACAAAAGGGAATGCTGTAGTCTAGTTCCACCTTCTCGGCTCCTTCGATCGTCTGCTGCATGTTGGTAAATAACGTCTCTGGTAATAACAGTGCTAGGAACGCCGCGATAAAAGCTAGGCCTCCAAATATGCATAGTGGTACGACCATGGTAACGCCAGGGAGTTGCACCTGAAACAAGGGAATAAACAACAGCGACAGTTAGATCTGAACACAGCATCTAAATACATCTGATATTTGGAAACTAAACAGTTGAAATTAAACTTTTCTGAGCAGACCAGATTTCGTTCAAGTTTCTATAATTGTTCTTGTTGATTCTCTTCCCCTCGTGACGTCATCATATATAGTGCACGTGACTACATGGCGGCCATGTTGGTTCCCGATACCAAAGCACTCCTCATTCGCTTCTCTTGTCTGTATACACCTAATTCAATTTGACTCACAAAGGTGCGACCCCAGAGAATCATGGGAGATACTCAGTTATCAAGTCTTTCTGTCCAAATTCCCTGACATTTCGACAAAAAAATCGGCATCTCATTTTGAATGTTACTTGAATTTGCTTCACTGCAATGTTCTTGTTTAGTACAAGACGTTCATAAAGAATATGGCTGCAAATAGAAACCCCCGTGATCCTTCAGGGTCGCACCTTTCATCCTTTTCGGGGGACTAACATACAGTACTTGAAATAGGTGGTGATACCACTGTACGCTATATTTCCAGGGTTTGATTGCAAACCATGAATACTTTTACTGGATGTATTATTATTATTGATATCTCTGTGCGTACTCACCATCATCACAAAGAATGGCGCTAGAATAGCACCAACACGAGCTGACATAGACCCTGTACCAAGTGATATGTTCCTAAAACACGATCGGTTACATTTGATTATCGTCACATATACACCCTTTTAATAAAGAATAGCACCAACACGAGCTGACATAGACCCTGTACCAAGTGATATGTTCCTAAAACACGATCGGTTACATTTGATTATCGTCGTCGACATATAGACGACATATAGATTTTCCGCGCTTGACGTCAAACTTATTCTTTTGAATTCTATTCAAAGACTGAAAACAATGACGTCAGGCGCGGAAAGGCATGCATTGTGGGATTGATTAAAAGGGTCTATAGTGATTGAATTATTATAATTCGAAATCAATGATGATTTTCATAAATACAGTAATTTTATATGATTTCATTTTTTTCATTACATTGGGGTTTTTAAATATGATATTATATCATGGATGTATATTGAGTATGATGGATAGTTACCGTACTACTGTAGGGAATAGTTCAGACGTGATCATGTAGATGAGTATGATGGATAGTTACCGTACTACTGTAGGGAATAGTTCAGACGTGATCATGTAGATGAGTATGATGGATAGTTACCGTACTACTGTAGGGAATAGTTCAGACGTGATCATGTAGATGAGTATGATGGATAGTTACCGTACTACTGTAGGGAATAGTTCAGACGTGATCATGTAGATGAGACTGAACTCAGCCCCCATCAAACACTTTCCCAGCAATGCAAACGTTGTGGAGAGTTCGGGCAAGTCTGAAATGTAATATAATTAAATGTTGATATTTTTTGATTCCCTAAAGTGTATTGTCTGGCCGTCTGGCCGTCTGGCCGTCTGGCTGTCTGTCTGGTCGTCTGGCTGTCTGGCCGTCTGGTTGTCAGGTCGTCTGACTATCTGTATGTTTGACTGTCTGGCCGTCTGGCTGTCTGTCTGGCCGTCTGGCTGTCTGGCCGTCTGGTTGTCAGGTCGTCTGACTATCTGTATGTTTGGCTGTCTGGCCGCCTGGCTATCTGGCCGTCTGGCTGTCTGGCCGTCTGGCTGTCTGGCCGTCTGGCTGTCTGGCCGTCTGACCGTCTGTCTGTGTCTGTCTTTCTATTGTTCTTAATCATGTTTTTTTACCTTTAGGAATGAATGGAAGCGCAATAAGCGAAATTGCAGCTAGTGACATCCCAGCAAAGTAGGGTATTCGACGGCCAAACCTTCGGGAAAAATACCAAAGTTAGGGGTTGGGGTGTGGTAAAAAATTACATAATAGAACCGTCCATCTAGTTCAATAGTTTGTGTAGATAAGCAAAACTATACAACTTATTTATTGATTTGAAGAATACCACAATCGACTGTACAGTAAAATATGGCGGCTGTACGTTTTTTACCCAGTAATCCTTTGCGAGCCTAAATCATACCACTTCGATCTACAAACCTTGATAGGTTGACGTAAATAACGCAGTAACACACTTGCAATCGACGTTTTCAAAAGTCTCTGTTCTAAGGTACAGCGGTTTACGGTGCGCAAAGGATTACTGGGTAAAATGTGCTTAACCGTGCACAAATCGTTTTCTGTATTGTGAATTAAAAACGCGTGTCATATATATTGGAAATAATGCATGGCATATTGGATGGATAAACTTTGTTGAAGTGTCGGATTCAGAATCAGATTCAAAATTCCATACTTCTAAATGTAGGGATTGAGGTTGAATATCACTGAATAAATACGCGCGCGGGCAATAACTTACGGTACGGACCTCACACTCGGTTAATAACTTACGGTACGGACCTCACACTCGGTTAATAACTTACGGTACGGACCTCACACTCGGTTAATAACTTACGGTACGGACCTCACACTCGGTTAATAACTTACGGTACGGACCTCGCACTCGGTTAATAACTTACGGTACGGACCTCACACTCGGTTAATAACTTACGGTACGGACCTCACACTCGATTAATAACTTACGGTACGGACCTCACACTCGGTTAATAACTTACGGTACGGACCTCACACTCGATTAATAACTTACGGTACGGACCTCACACTCGGTTAATAACTTACGGTACGGACCTCACACTCGATTAATAACTTACGGTACGGACCTCACACTCGGTTAATAACTTACGGTACGGACCTCACACTCGGTTAATAACTTACGGTACGGACCTCACACTCGGTTAATAACTTACGGTACGGACCTCACACTCGGTTAATAACTTACGGTACGGACCTCACACTCGGTTAATAACTTACGGTACGGACCTCACACTCGGTTAATAACTTACGGTACGGACCTCACACTCGGTTAATAACTTACGGTACGGACCTCGCACTCGGTTAATAACTTACGGTACGGACCTCACACTCGGTTAATAAGATGTATATTAATTATATGGCTTGTAATCTTGTCTTGTTCTTGTAAAATTTTGTAGGTCCGTACGGGAAGTTATGGACCGTAAAGTGACCAATCACAATTCACCAATTTCATATGCTATAGACCCTATGCAAAAATGGCCGCTGCTAATTACTCGGGCCCTTCCGAAGGAAGCCCGAGTTATAAAATGGACTTTCTTTTTTTTATTATTATTATTATTATTATTCGTCGGACACAAAATGCCAAGTATTTGATCGTATCGAGTTTCAAGATAACTCAGCAGATAAGGGAGCAAGCTACTCTCCGGTCCCTGAATTCGCGGAAAACCGCTCTAATCGCTAAACAAACGACACACAGGACTCAAGTAGATATTTAATCTTAGATTATTTGAAAGCAGTTTGAGATCTTCAAGATATTGAAAGGTCGGGATTCTAGTTATAATCAAACTCACGACCAGCGATGTAACTACATCTATTGACAGAAAGCTATATGTACATGTACAGAAGAAGTCATGCAAACAGTCAGGCCAGTCGAGACTGAAAAGCAAATGAAATGAACTCAAAAACTATCATGACCTCGCTATGCCATGTTTGTTGCTTAATTGTAATAGTACGTGTACAGTTATGTCCTTGAGTATTTATAATTGAACTCACGACCAGCGATGTAACAACATCTATATTGACAGAAAGCTATATGTACAGAAGTCATGCAAACAATCGAACCAGTCGAGTTATTTTCAGTAACTCACGATGGATGTTTATTTTATTCCACGTTTGAAAAATTCATTATGATTACAGTTGTGTGATCATTGTGTGATCATACATCTATTACGCGACCTAATTTTAAATAGAACCGCCGCGTAGCGCTATTTAAAACAGAATTTCCACGCTCAAAACAGGTCAGTGAACGGCAAAAATACAATCGAAATCAAAACGTCATTTAAAAAAAATTTCAGGGATCTGTTACAGAAGAAGACGCTCAATGAGCGTATAGTCGGGTATTTAATATGACAATGATAGTTGCGTGACGAGAAAGATTATTTGTATCGATGAGTATCGATAAAGATCTCCGATTGTTCGAGGTACGTATATCGTACATCTTTAAACGTACTTGAGGTCACTTGAGGTTGCATATTCATGGCGCCACAAACGTTGTATCCAAGGCAAGCCATCCACAACGCATACGCCGATTCGTCTGGGCCCACTCTAAAAGATGTTGAGCGTTTTCGACTGGGCCTTTACACGAACTCATCAAAAGCAAATCAAATGAACTCAAAGTCAAAAGGTAATCAAATGAACTCAAAGTCAAATGCAAATCAAATGAACTCGACATATATATACATAGTCTCCCTCGTCACGCAACTGTCAGTCATTGTCAGGTCTCTCCTCACGCAACTGACATTGTCCTTGTCATAAGCCCGAGTATACGCTCATTGAGCGTCTTGTTAGCATAATAGTTGAGCATTTATGTTTAAGTAGCAAAATGGTTCACAATGATAGCAAGTGCTCCAAGAAAGTTATAATTCCTGCGAAGTTATGAGTACTTTATAGTGTGAAACAACATGAAAACGAGGCTCTAAAGGCCTCGGTTGATAAATACATACAAAACTCTCCGTTTTTAATCCGTAATAACTTCTCTTGAATATTATGTCTATAACAACCCTACTTTCAAATTTTGTGTATTTTGAAGTACTCTTTCCGATGGCTGAAGCCATTTGTACTGTAAAGGTTTTAGTTTGTCTATTTTAAACGCACGGAGTTATGCATAGGGTCTACTATACACTATTACTTACTTAGCAGCACAAAACCACGATAAAAATATTGTTGGAATGTCGGCGATATTCATGATGACTGAATTGATGAATATGTTACCAAACAGTTGGGACACGAAAATAAACATGGAAAAAAACAGCATGGCCACCACAAACCTGTAAAAATAATACAGATAATGTAATTTATTATTCCACTAGTGCGTCATTTTACCATATAAGGACAAGAGAAACATATAAGGACAAGAAACAAATATAAGGACAAGAGAACATATAAGGACAAGAGAACATATATAAGAGAACATATAAGGAGAACATATAAGGACAAGAGAACATATAAGGACAAGAGAACATATAAGGACAAGAGAACATATAAGGACAAGACAACATATAAGGAGAACATATAAGGACAAGAGAACATATAAGGACAAGAGAGGACAAGAGAACATATAAGGACAAGACAACAAATAAGGACAAGAGAACATATAAGGACAAGAGAAACATATAAGGACAAGAGAACATATAAGGACAAGAGAACATATAAGGACAGAGAACATATAAGGACAAGAGAACAAATAAGGACAAGAGAACATATAACTGAGGACAAGAGAACATATAAGGACAAGAGAACATATAACTGAGGACAAGAGAACATATAAGGACAAGAGAACATATAAGGACAAGAGAACATATAACTGAGGACAAGAGAACATATAAGGACAAGAGAACATATAAGGACAACATATAAGGACAAGAGAACATATAAGGACAAGAGAACATATAAGGACAAGAGAACATATAACTGAGGACAAGAGAACATATAAGGACAAGAGAACATATAAGGACAAGAGAACATATAAGGACAAGAGAACATATAAGGACAAGAGAACATATAAGGACAAGAGAACATATAAGGACAAGAGAACAAATAAGGACAAGAGAACATATAGGACTGAGGACAAGACAAGAGAACATATAAGGACAAGAGAACATATACTGAGGACAAGAGAACATATAAGGACAAGAGAACATATAAGGACAAGAGAACATATAACTGAGGACAAGAGAACATATAAGGACAAGAGAACATATAAGGAGAGAACATATAAGGACAAGAGAACAGAGAATAAGGACAAGAGAAACATATAAGAGACATAGAGAACATATAACTGAGGACAAGAGAACATATAAGGACAAGAGAACATATAAGGACAAGAGAACATATAAGGACAAGAGAACATATAAGGACAAGAGAACATATAAGGACAAGAGAACATATAAGGACAAGAGAACATATAAGGACAAGAGAACATATAAGGACAAGAGAACATATAAGGACAAGAGAACATATAAGGACAAGAGAACATATAAGGACAAGAGAACATATAAGGACAAGAGAACATATAAGGACAAGAACATATAAGAACATATAAGGACAAGAGAACATATAAGGACAAGAGAACATATAAGGACAAGAGAACATATAAGGACAAGAGAACATATAACTGAGGACAAGAGAACATATAAGGACAAGAGAACATATAAGGACAAGAGAACATATAAGGACAAGAGAACATATAAGGACAAGAGAACATATAAGGACAAGAGAACATATAAGGACAAGAGAACATATAAGGACAAGAGAACATATAGGACAAGAGAACATATAAGGACAAGAGAACATATAAGGACAAGAGAACATATAAGGACAAGAGAACATATAAGGACAAGAGAACATATAAGGACAAGAGAACATATAAGGACAAGAGAACATATAAGGACAAGAGAACATATAAGGACAACATAGAACATATAAGGACAAGAGAACATATAAGGACAAGAGAACATATAAGGACAAGAGAACATATAAGGACAAGAGAACATATAAGGACAAGAGAACATATAAGGACAAGAGAACATATAAGGACAAGAGAACATATAAGGACAAGAGAACATACAAGGACAAGAGAACATATAAGGACAAGAGAACATATAAGGACAAGAGAACATATAAGGACAAGAGAACATATAAGGACAAGAGAACATATAAGGACAACATATAAGGACAAGAGAACATATAAGGACAAGAGAACATATAAGGACAAGAGAACATATAAGGACAAGAGAACATATAAGGACAAGAGAACATAAACCCCTTATTTGATGGTTTGACAGATAATACTTGCAGACATTTTACTCACTGCTCGTATTTTTCCTGGCCTCGCCCTACGGGCTCAGAAAAATACTACGCAACTCGTAAAATATCCGCGCTTATTATTTGTCAAACCATCAAATAAGCTGTATTTATTCACCAATAATCACTTCGTCTTTGGCGAATTATTGTTTTAGTATAATTATACAGGTGAATATCAGAGATATTTACTAAAGTTAACGACAGTTGACAATTCTAAACGAGTAGTTTTACAGTCGGCAGCCATTTTAACGTCTACATTTTTCCTTGGCAAACGTCAATAAACAATAAATTCAGTGCAGAATCTCTAAAGATCTTCAAACCGAATTTTGTTTCCCTTTTTTATTTTTACAGTAAGAAATGTATTTTCCTTTATTTTCGTGCGAAACATCGATAAGCGACACACGGCCATTTTCGTAGATCACTTTTCTTTTATATTCACCGCTCGGTGAATAATGCAAGATATGACGTCATTCTTGACCAATAAGAGCGCGGCAAACCGCAGTGAATATAAAACAAAAGTAATACAGTGGAACCTGTACTAACAGTCACCTCCCCACAACGGCCACCTCGCTATAACCCTAGGTACTTCATATATGGTACATTTTTATTAGTTATGTCTCGTTCTCTCAAATGGTACATTTTTATTATGTATGCGTCGTTCTATCATATTTATATCGTATTTTAACATCTCATAGTAAGCAAAACATTAAGAATATACTTAAAAATACGGATTATTGTATATAGACAATGTACTATGGTCCACCATATTGTACCATATATGAAGTACCTACCGCTATAACGGCCAGGGTTTTCTGTGGCATATAGAAACCCACAACGGCCACCTCTACACAACGGCCGCAAATTATTATTATTATTAAATTTCGTCCCGAAGTGGCCGTTGTGTAGAGGTTCGACTGTATACCAAACTGACACATTAATCTCGCCATTACACAAAATTAAACATCAAAAACA
Source organism: Actinostola sp. cb2023 (assembly GCA_033675265.1). Lineage (NCBI taxonomy): Eukaryota > Metazoa > Cnidaria > Anthozoa > Actiniaria > Actinostolidae > Actinostola > Actinostola sp. cb2023. Next base: position 686,620 of record JAUJYZ010000974.1, read on the forward strand.
AATTCGTCCAAATACTTACCAGTTATAGCAGATGATAAAACTAAAGCGCCTAATTCTTGGTGTTCTAAACATGTCAATAATATGATAAGTTTTACGGAGTTTTTGTTGCGTTAGCTGGACTTCCCTAACTCTCTCTAGTGTTATCCTTAGTAGCTTTTGATCTACAGGTTTCTTGTCTTTGGCGCCAAACTTCACAAGGATAGCATGTGCTTCATCTAATCGTCCCTGAGCCACAAGCCAACGAGGTGAGTCTGGAAGTATTCTAATTACAAACAGGCAAAATGTTAATACATCAATAATACAGCAATCGATTAGGGTTTATATATAAACACGGGTCGATCTGTGGAAATAGCGGTCATAGACGCAAGCTAGGTTATAGCTAGGGGCAGGATTAGCAGACATCACGGACCAGACTTGTACTCAGTCGTTACTTACCGTGGAAAGGGCAGTAATCGGAAAGCGCAAAACCGGACCGGAAAGCGCGCAAAGGCGTTTGGGAAGGAGGGGCGCAAAGGCGCACCGCGCGCCCACATACCGAGTAAGAGAAGCGACTGGGTTCGAGTCTGATCACGGACGGCAAACTGAGGATTAGTATCACAGATGCAAGATCAGGGATCACATACCCGGGTGAACGGATAACGGACACAAGATCAAGCTAGGATCACAGACGGAGGATCAGGACAGATCCCAAACTCGGAAAACAAGCGAGGTCAGGGGGAAAAATATTTAGAATAGATCGTGTATTGAGGAAAATATGACTACTGTAACTAAGAACAGGAAAAAACTATATTCTTTGCTTGAGAATTTGCATCTATCTTTATAATTCTTCTTACGCACTTTAAATTTAAAAGTCTAAGTTTTCTACTGAATTTCTTCGTTCTCTCTTAATATTTTCGATCTATTTTGTACCCTGACCTCGCTTGCGCGCGCAGAATCATGAAGCATTCTGGGAAACTACGAAAAGGTCCATAGGATTAAATACATGATATATACAGCTTATTTGATGGTTTGACAGATAATACGCGCGGATATTTTACGAGTTGCGTAGTATTTTTCTGAGCCCGTAGGGCGAGGGAAATTACGAGCAATGAGTAAAATGTCTGCAAGTATTATCTGTCAAACCATCAAATAAGGGGTTTATTATTCCACAATTGATTTTGTTTCTGTGTTTCCTGAAGTTTTTGAGCCATGTTTGCTATGTTTTTCGTGCGCGCGCGAGCTACTGTGTAATACGCTGGCATATTTTGCGTGTTCTCTTGCCCTAATATGGTAAAATGACGCACTAGTGGAATAATAAATACTACATATACTATACTATACTTACTTATAGAAGGGAAGGAACAAGAAACCCGGTATGCTCCCTGCAATAACCATGTGACGCCAGTACGGGAAAATGTAAGCGAATATTACAACGACGGCGCCTCCGAGTTTCCATAACAATGTGGTTGCCATGGCTGCAAAGGTTCTTTTATCTGGTCCAACAAGTTCAACAAGTAAAGCGTAATGTGACACCATAGCAGCTATTTGTGAAAATCCCACACAAAAGCGAAGAATGCAGAGAGCAATTACTGAATTGGCGAAGGCAGAACCAAGAGACACAATTGACTAAATTGAAAGATAAAACATACCGTCATCAACCTAATCATCCTACCTCGTTCCCACGAAAAGTTGGAGAAGATGAGGGGGTACTGAGAACGAGGATACCTAACCCATATTCTCTGCCTTAGCTAGCCTCGTCTCCTCATCATCTACTGCATTATTAGCCGGGCCCAGGCCTAAGGCCAGGCCGAGTCTATAGTTACAGTTGGTATATATATATATATATTTGTACTCTTATCGGAGTCATGAATCTGCAATCGAGTGGGACTGGGAACGAGACCACGAGACTTATCAACACGCATCTCAACACGACGACCTCTTTCTTCGCAAACCCACAAGAAAAATTACAAAGCACAAACCAATCAGGGGAAGCACCTGAGGTCAAGGGGCAAAAATCTAAATATATTCTCGTCTATATTTAGATTGAAACAAGACGCTCTAGTAGCGTGAAGTCGGGCTATTGACGTTTTTACTGATATACTGTAAAGTTCCGAAAGTTAGCCTCCTCCGCAGGCTAGTCTATAGCTCGGAATACTGAATATTGGTCCACAGGCCGGCCATACCAAACGTTATGACAATGACAATGACAGTTGCGTGACGAGGGAGACTGTTTGTCGGTGAGTCATAGATAAACATCTCCAATCAGACGTATTCGGTACGTCTTGAGGTTGCATCGGGTCAGATGGTTCTGATAACTTCCATCGTTTGTTTTTGTTTAATATATTTAAGCTTACAAAGGCTTCAATAGCACTATACACGTACTGAAGTAATTCTATGCTCAAACGGGTCGAATAGTTCGCTCTTGTATATGTTGGTGCCCGTGCGTCTCTCATTATGAACTTCATTTCAGAACGCAATTGCACCAGGGCACGAGTGAACGCTCAATGAGCGTCTTGTTATTTTAAAAACGGCATACGTCGAAGTGCAATTCATAATGCCATGATACCCGAGACAAGTGACGTCATAGTAAAATCGGCATAACTAAGGAGCCTGGGAACGAGCTACAATCTCTTACCTTGACATCGGGAATGAAAATTTAGACTAAACAAGACGCTCATTGAGCGTTCACTCGTGCCCTGGTGCAATTGCGTTCTGAAATGAAGTTCATAATGAGAGACGCATGGGCACCAACATAAACAAGAGCGAACTATTTGACCCGTTTGAGCATAGAATTACTTCAGTACGTGTATAGTGCTATTGAAGCCTTTGAAAGCTTAAATATATTAAACAAAAACAAACGATGGAAGTTATCAGAACCATCTGACCCGATGCAACCTCAAGAAGTACCGAATACGTCTGATTGGAGATGTTTATCTATGACTCACCGACAAACAGTCTCCCTCGTCACGCAACTGTCATTGTCATTGTCATATCGTTTGGTATGGCCGGCCTGTGGACCAATATTCAGTATTCCGAGCTATAGACTAGCCTGCGGAGGAGGCTAACTTTCGGAACTTTACAGTATATCAGTAAAAACGTCAATAGCCCGACTTCACGCTATTAGAGCGTCTTGTTTCAATCTAAATATAGACGAGAATATATTTAGATTTTTGCCCCTTGACCTCAGGTGCTTCCCCTGATTGGTTTGTGCTTTGTAATCTTTCTTGTGGGTTTGCGAAGAAAGAGGTCGTCGTGTTGAGATGCGTGTTGATAAGTCTCGTGGTCTCGTTCCCAGTCCCACTCGATTGCAGATTCATGACTCCGATGAACAACAACAACAACAACAAAAATACCAACTGTAATTATAAACTCGGCCCGGCCTTAGGCCTGGGCCCGAGTAATAAATACTTGTTATCGAGACAACTGACCAGTTGAACCCGGGCTCATCAGTTATGCCATAACATCAGTATTGAAGGGGGGAGGGGAGGGGAATAGTTACCGCAGTATGAACAAAAAAGCCTTGTGGTGCGAAGTTTTTTCGCTAGTTTTGTCTATAGGGATTGTAGCCTTCGTTTTGGAAATGTTTCTGGAAATTATATTTTCAACATTTGTGTGTTCAATATCACTTTGAGGATTGCGCTAGTTTACCGTATACAAGTAAAATTTGAATAAAAACGAAAACAAACAAACAAACACTGAAACAAACAATAAATAAAATAACACGTCAATCGAAGGTCGTACCATTATAAGAAGATTTCCAAAGATGCATTTTTTTCTTCCAAACCTGTCAGAAAGCCATCCACCAACAATGGAACCACACAACATCCCCCAGAAAAACGACGACTGGATAAAGGCGGTGATGTTTTGCGACGTAGGTCACAGATCAGATGCCACTGAAAGTATATATATATGACTATGGAGTCTATTACTGGGTGGCGTACTCCTAGTCTCCTTCGCATCCGTTTTTAGTTCCGTCACGTAACGCTCTCGGTCCACAAACGGCTGCTAAAATTCGAACAACATTCCTTTCCCAGCTTTCGGCCAATTGAATTTGGCTCTCTCGCTACACCTCATATTCCTGGAACCGTTCGCGTTGCCGATCCTGGCTTTCTCTAGCCAATTAGAGTCCGTGTTAGAAAGTTCAAGACTTTCTGACGTTTCAACTTCAGCGTCCCTAGTTGAAAGATTGGTCACTACAGACGCAAGGCTAGCTGAGTTTGTTTTGTTGTTGTTATCGACTAAAGAGTAAAGATCAGTTATCCTCTAATTCCACTACGAGGGAGGGAAAAGAAACATATTATTGTATAGAAGAGAGCTAGCTTTTTCGTAGGGAAAGTGAGTTTTGCATAGGCTTCAAAAAGTAATTTGATAAATCACGAGACCATTTGAACCGCCCAGTTTGTTTAAAATTTGAATATATCAAACAGAGGTCAGCAAAAGATAACTCATCACATTTTAAATCCTACCTACATGCTGATTGGTGGATAGCATTTTTTTTTCCAAACCTGTGGGGTTTTATGGAACAAGGGAAAGGAATGTGGTTCGAATTTTAGCAGCCGTTTAAAGGCGGTGCCGAGAGCGTTACGTGACGGAACTATGAAAGTATAAATATGGCTGCGAAGGATTACTAGCGTACTCCAAGCGAAATCCATATTTTTAGGGTAATTTTTAGGGTAATTTTAGACCATGGGGTAAATTTTGCGACGGTCATCCCTACCGTTTTTATCCCCCTCCTGCCCCCTCCTGATTATTTTTAGCATATCTAAGGTCAGAAGTTCACAACCATAGTATCTATTATTATTTAGTAATTATTATTATTATTATCTATTTAGGTAAACAATAACAGATCTAAGATTTCGTCTAATATTTTCCATGAGAACCTTTGTCAAGATGAGTAGAATGAGTAGAAATTTCAACGCGTCTCTATGAAAAGCTGAAACGCTTTGTGCGACACTATTTTAAGTGACATCCTCCTCGATGTTGCACTCGTCTCGGTTGTGAATGAAACTATCACTAGTGCGCAGAAGAGGTCTGGAGTGTTACACGGACTGATGGTTTGACAGTCTAGTGGAACCTCGTTGTTACGGACAACTTCGGGACCATAGAAATTAATGTCCGTATCAACCGGATCAACGAGGATGTCCACTATTACACGAGTGTCCGTGAAGCGCGGGATCGAAGCACGCGCGCGCGGGATCGACGATGTCAATATTTTCCAATCAATTTTTGACAAACTGAAGAATTAATTGGAGTTCATATAGATTTATGTTACGCCCAATCTTTTCTAGCCTGGTTTTCGGACGACTCAAGTGGCTCTCAGTCACTTCCGGCCGCATGTAAGGAATGGGAGAGAGCATAGCGAGTCTGAAATCACGCCAATAGTTGGACGCAAACACGCGCAGGGGGAAGGAACATACCTCTGAGACCAAACTCACGAAACTTTGATCAAACGAATATGATGTACAGTTTACGCAGCATTTGGTTATAGGACACGTCACATTAGCCGTGTCACATTGAAACTTTTGCGTTCCAAAAGCGAAAATCAAGAATCCAAACTGCAAAGCCATGGGCACCTTTAAGAAGGACACAGACCAGTACACAAAGTGTTGGTAAAGGCCAAACGAATTAATGAACGTAAAAACGTGATCAAATTCATTGTAGCGCTTCGTCTCCTCAGTCTCCATTTGTAATGTTTTCTACACAAGAAATAAATAAAAGGATTATAAATTATCACTTCTTAGTAATTAAAGTGAATAGACTGTTACGCCATCAAAAAAAAAAACACGAAATTTGACTGCTTAGTTTATTAATAGAGATCTAAGTGCATGACATTGAATTCGTGCCAAACTCTTCAAGTAATCACTTTCTATCCTTATATTTAACACCAGGAACTAGCCAGTGAGTTCAATAGTTAATCTTGGGATGTCATGGGATGTTTATGGATAGGCAGATGTATGCATGTATATATTGGAGGTATTCTGATTCTTGCACAACATTGTGAATTCAGACATAATCAATCAATTATAAAGCCATTGGGAGCCGAATAACCTTTGTTCTTATCCCCGGGTCGAACGTGTGTTTCACCTCGCAGTATAGGGTAACAATATTATACTTTGAATCCACGCAAACTCTTATCAAATAATAACAGATAATTTAACAAGTACTACTTCTAGAAATGACCCAAAAACACTGAATAGTAAAAGAAATATAATATATAACTGAACGGAAGCAAGTTATTATTAACCCCCGGGGGGGACTCCCTTATAAATATATCGATGGATGCTCGCCGTCGGAAAATTTGAAAATAACCCCTGAAAGATACGAGCTATTCTACATGGGCATGGCAACAAATACCACATACTATTTACCTCTAAAAGGTACCAATCGTATATAAAGATTAGTTTCTGACAAGAAGATCATAATTTTATTTACGGGCGGTAATACCATAGGGAAGTCCACACCGCTTTTTCGTTTGAAAACGCATCGTTTTTATATTGTTCTATATCCTCAAGGGAATCGAAAACAATAGTCAGCTCGTTACCAGAAACAATAGGAAAACGAGCATCCTAACCACTTTTAAATGGATCGCCCCCCCCCCCCCCCCCCGGATCACTAATGCCACTTTCCTCTTTGCTTCTGACCTGAAATTCCTCAACGAACTCGCGATTTGGGATTTGATTTCTTAGTTGCTTCATTCGAGTAAATGGAACAATAGTAAGATAGTACATTTACCTTGGGTAGCAAATCGGCACATTGTTGCTTCTCCGCGGCTGATTCTTGTGGCTCCATCTCGCTCAATGCATGTGCGATACTGATCTGTATGGGATCAGCGTTCTACCGTGTGTGCAGATATCATTTTACAATACCCCAACGAGCGAGAGAAATATTTTCCTTACGTCGGGAAACTTCCGGAAAACATGTCTGCTCGCTATAGGTATCGATTTCACACACTGCTGCCTCGGCAGGACGCCTCTTCAATCGACAGTTCGTCTGTGAAGCAAGGGAAAGGATACACGTACTACGGAGCCTTTTTAGTGCCATTGATCACACTTTTTTCTAGCGACCGGTTTGGCATCAACCACTTTTTTATGCCGTGATTTTTGCATCGACCACTTTTTATGCCGTGATTTTTGCATCGACCACTTTTTATGCCGTGATTTTTGCATCGACCACTTCTTTATGCCGTGATTTTTGCCGACTTTTTTGCCGTGATTTTTGCCGACTTTTTGGCCGTGATTTTTGCCGACTTTTTGGCCGTGATTTTTGCCGACTTTTTGGCCGTGATTTTTGTCGACTTTTTGGCCGTGATTGTTGTTTGGCATCGCGGGCTCATGTTTCATCGTTTCATCGATGCACTGAAGATGCTACTCCACGTTTTATTTTATGTTGTTGTTTCTGTGTTTGCGGCTCTATTGCCAGGAGGAAAATTTTACACCTGAGCCAAGCTTTCTTCGGTATATGATAATTTTACTGATACTGAGAAAAGGAAACCTCTAGTATTAACCCCTATACTTGAGCTGCCACCATCGGGGAAAAGACAAGTGGCCACTTATGAGGGAATATTTACAGATAATTTCGGAACTTTGATAACTGGCCGCTTAATAGGTAGGCTCAGTATCCAGCCGCTGGGGTTTCGTGCGCCCCAGCGGCTGGATACTGAGCCTACTTAATAGGGTGTGGCCGCTTAATAGGGTGTGGCCGCTTAATAGGGGGTTGGCCGCTTTTAAAATAGGGGTTCGTACTGTATACGCGCAAGGAAAACAACGCAACCCAAAAAGATAAGTTCATCTATGTCTGTTATTTTCTCAGTGAGTGCACAGGCAGCCCAAGCTGTGATCTTGTGAATAATTGTAGAGAATGTATGTAGAATTACAAAATAACGTACAATGGCACTTACGTTGTCAATAAAGGACTGAAAATTCACCACAGTGTTGATAATTTACTGTTCGATTGCCCTGATGTGTTAGTTTGGCGTTTTAGGCCGTTTTTATTTTTTTTCTACCTTACCCTGTAAAGGAAGAGATTCTCTTCCTTTTATACACTGGTAAGGGAGAAAAAAAATAAAAACGGCCTAAAACGCCAAACTAACACATCAGGGCAATCGAACAGTAAATTATCAACACTGTGGTGAATTTTCAGTCCTTTCAGTGACAACGTAAGTGCCATTGTACGTTATTTTGTAATTCTACATACATTCTCTACAATTATTCACAAGATCACAGCTTGGGCTGCCTGTGGTGAGTGCGGTGCAAAGAAGTCCTTTGGAATTCTTTGGACTCAAAGTTAGTTGGAAACCGCTGAATGACCTGAAACTCACCCACAATATGAATAAAAAAGGCGAGTGAGAAAAAAAAACCACGTTCCTTACGACGACATTCGAGCCCATGACTCATGAACTCATTGCTAAGTCCAACCAGGAGCCCGTCCAATCCATAAAAATGAAATAAAGATAGACTGCAATAAAACAAGTCGGGACTCATTTCAACTCTTCACATCAGAATTTCGCGAAAAAGTAGTGACTGTTTTGCAGTCTAAATATGGGACGAGTCTCCCGAGACTGACTCTGAGAAGACATCCAATCGACTTTTTTTGGTCCTAACCAGAAAGCATTGAGGGAGGTAGTAGCCGGCCCCTAAGCCATACGCTTTAGAACTATCCTCTTACCCATTACTCCACTTAGGTAGTCTATTCTGCTTACAACCGGAAACGCGCAAATGAAGCATTGCTTGGGCTACCTGTGTAAGGTGACTCGCGTCACGCAATGCCGAAGACTGCGTGATGAATTAATAATAAATGGTACTACGTCACTCAAATCAAATATAATCACCTTGGAGCTTGGGAAATTGTTTCTTTTGTAAAGCTCGCGCCATGTTTAATCCTGACTGCCATTATTTGCGAAGCTAAACATGGCTAAGCGAACTATGCTCCCAGGGGCTTTCGCTCTACCGGGTCTGGCTGACGAGCGACAAAACTCGGCCGTTCGGCGAAGTAGTTTACGAAAGCAGCCCGATTACGAGAAAAATACGGTTGAGACGGTAGAAAGCACTTGGAAAACTTCTTCGCATGAAACAAAAGCAAACAATGGGGGAGATGATTGGTCAAGTCTTGTGGATGAGAATGGAGAGTTTTTGCCTCAACAAGTTGGTGGTAGATTGAAACACTTGACAAAAACCAGGCCAAGAAGTCCAGCTCGTCGTCCTGTGAACCATTCGAAGAGAGAGCGATCCAGCAGTCCAGACTCTAATTCCTTTGAATATTATGTTGGGTTACAACATGATTCAGAATTGAAGTATATTAAAAGTAAACAACCAACTGGATTGGTGAGAAAGAGTCGAAGTTCTTCAAGCAAAATCACAAACAAAATTCTGACACGAATTGAAGATGAACCACAACAAAGCCGCGTTGGACATTCTGTGAAGAATCGATATCCAATCGACAAATTAGTGTTAAATTTAGACGGTTCTTCGCATGTTGATGACAGTAATCTTGATTCAGAAATGTTACATCAAGACTATTATAATTCGGATGAAGATTTCGGTGACATGTTAATTGCAGATTACAGGGATTCTGATGAATCCGCTAGCGAGGACAAACCACCATTACCGGGGAGTCCTCCAGTGGACGTAGAGGATTTATCTAGCAATGATGATGAATCATCAGTAAGTTTAAATCCTACAAGAACTAATGACAACTCAACAACGTCAAAATTATTCCATAGTCTCTCCACAACTGAAGACAACAAAAATGTTTCCATGGATATCCATAATTTATTAACTGGACAAGTCAGTCTACCAGCAGCAGCTAGAACTAGTACCACAACATTAACTGGACAAGTCAGTCTACCAGCAGCAGCTAGAACTAGTACCACAACATTAACTGGACACCATGTGCCCACTTTGATTGGAAGTAGTGCTTTGACAAGTCAATCATCAGCCCGTCGTCGCCGCTTCAAGCCAGTTTCTATAGACAGTGTTGAAGCGTCTGTTGAATCGGACCAGTTATCTCAAACTGGTAGTTATAAAAGTGATACATATTCCAGTATGAATAGAACATTTTCAGGAAGGGGTTCTGACAGACAGCCATTTGATGGTACTAGTAAAAGTACAAAAGAAATAGATTGGGGTCTAAGGGCGGGTACCTTGAATTCAAGATTTTCAGATTCAACTTTAAAAAGTGGAACAATATTTGACCGATTCTTAAAAAGAAATGAGAAAAATTCTGAAAGACATAAAGTTGACAAGTTGGATCAGCAGAATGAGGTTCCAATAAGTAAGTTGGAAGACAGTCGACTGAGAAACAAACCTGACCATTACAAACAAAATCTGGTCAGTAAAGAAAGAAACAAGCTGAATGTGCAAAACAGCAATACTTCTTTGTATGTTATCCCTGATATACATGTAGAATTTGTAGATGTTCACCTAAACCAATCACAAAGAGAAGCAGTAACGTCGGTTTCTAAGGGACTTCAAAATTATGATTATGAAAAAAATGAACATGTTGGAAATGGAACCCAATATTCTGACGAAGATGATGTCGATACTGAAGATGATTACAGAAGCAGTGACAATGACACTGATGAAAATCATGATGGTGATGATGAAAGTGATATTGATGAAGATGAAATCTATAAAGGCAATGCTTCTCTTGATAACTTGGATTATGAAATTAAAGCTGTGGATGAACACAGATTGAACAGTTCTACCAACAGTGTATTTAATGACGAACATCACCATAATTCCGAATTGTTAAATGATTTTAGTGATGTAGATTCAGAGGATGCAATTTCAAATGCATCATCCACAGAAGAACAAATTATGATGTTTAATAATTCCCTTGGTAGTGTGACAGACACTCATGATAATACCATGTATAGCCCAGGTGAAATACCTGTTTGTTACCATGGCGATGATCATGTATTGGACTCCAGTCAGGAACTATATTCACCACCAAGATGGGATATGAGTGATGGACACGATCAATGTGAACAATCACATAATGAAGAAGTGTACGTGAGTAAGGAAGAGAATAGCATACAAACAAAACAATATTACCAGCATCACGATCACAAAGCTGATAGTTATGACAGGAACAATGATTATAGCAGCATACATAATGAAGAGGATGCTTACGCAAGCAATGGTTAGTAATCACCTTAAATAATTATAGTACACATATTACATTCTTTTTTATTATCTACATGTACATGTAGTATTTTAAAAATGACAAAATTAATCATTACATTCTGTTTTATTATCTACATGTAGTATTTTTAAAATGACAAAATTAATCATTACATTCTGTTTTATTATCTACATGTACATGTAGTATTTTTAAAATGACAAAATTAATCATTACATTCTGTTTTATTATCTACATGTAGTATTTTTAAAATGACAAAATTAATCATTACATTCTGTTTTATTATCTACATGTAGTATTTTTAAAATGACAAAATTAATCATTACATTCTGTTTTATTATCTACATGTACATGTAGTATTTTTTAAATGACAAAATTACTCATTACATTCTGTTTTATTATCTACATGTACATGTAGTATTTTTTAAATGACAAAATTACTCATTACATTCTGTTTTATTATCTACATGTACATGTAGTATTTTTAAAATGACAAAATTAATCATTATACATTCTGTTTTATTATCTACATGTACATGTAGTATTTTTTAAATGACAAAATTAATCATTACATTCTGTTTTATTATCTACATGTACATGTAGTATTTTTAAAATGACAAAATTAATCATTACATTCTGTTTTATTATCTACATGTACATGTAGTATTTTTAAAATGACAAAATTAATCATTACATTCTGTTTTATTATCTACATGTACATGTAGTATTTTTAAAATGACAAAATTAATCATTTTTAATGTGGTTCATACATGTACATGCTGTACAATAATATTTTATTCTTAATTGGAGTGCTGAGGTCAAGATTGTGGGAATGTTGAAACAATAATGACTATTGCCAGGTACATTGTCTGAATGTTTGCCTGAGGACTTTATTTCAAGAAAAATATTTTTGGTTATTGAATTTGACGTCATCTTTTATTGAAGGAGCTGATTGAGGTTTGAGCATATCTCAGTGATGTTTGTCACTTAAAAAAGTTATTTGTATGAAATATCTCATTCCCATTATAATTGTGGGTAGCTTCACCTATATTTAGTTCCAATGGTAGACTTAGAAAACAATGTTAGTTTCTTATTTATGATCAGTGGAGGAGTTAGATGATGTTATCCAGCCCCCACAATTGTTTGATGAAGAACAAGACAACATGGAAGATTTATTTGAACCACCTCCAATGTTTGCAAGGTATCTATTGTTTCTTGAGTATCAATGAAACTATATCACCATTACATATACAAAATATGATAGTTAACTAGGATTATAATTTATTCAAAATATATCCCCGTTTCTGATTGGCCGAAGTCCACCGCTGCATGACCAAATTTGGAAAATTTACGTCAATCGTCCAAAAATCGAAAATTATTGAATTTTTATTGGACGTAACCTAGTGATTTCTAGCGTTCATTTACTGTAATTTGTTAGTGTTAGCTCGCCTCCATATGGGAGAAGAGGACTTTTCGGATGGTCACATGTACATTGGAATTGTAATGTAAACTTAACTTAATTTTCTACTTACCCGTTTTCTCCATTTTCAGCGACGATGAAGAGGTTGAAGAGCCAGATTTTGAAGACATCCCAACGCCATTACAGTTGTCGCCAGTGCAAGTTGTACGTTCTCTGTATTTTTCATTGAAATGTTGCATTTTTATGATGATTTTTGATGAGATTTTGTTGACTTTTGTTCTTCAACATTCAACAAAAAAACCGGCGGGAAAATGACGCGCGCGCGCATGTTAGTGGCGGGAAATGCTGAATACCGCTGGTCAGTCTAAAAACGGAAAACTTGTAAACAGTGACTAGAAAGATATACTTCGAGCATTTATTAGTTGACATCCAAACATTTGATCTAATTACTGAAGTGAACGGTAGATTTCAAGACTTCTTGCTTGCTTGCTTGCTGTCAAGTACATAAAATGCTGTTGAGAGATCGAGGAAAGCCATTTGCATGTACGGAACAGCAATAATGATCAATCAATTTTGACAGAGAAATGGTTACGTCCCTCCTGCTGAAAATGTTTTATGATGGTATATTTCAATTCTGCATTGAAAACGGTTTGTGGAACTCAACATATCAGCACAAAAAAGGGGGGACACCACCTTACATCAACTGCTTCAATCTCCTGTCGGCAACCATGATTCGCCAGGGTATGCCATTCATGTCACGTGCGATTAATGCTTACAATACTCTTCGTGCATGTTGTTTGTTTGTCACGCTTTGAATATTTCTTTCTTTGATAATTTGTTTTTTTTGTTTGTTTTGTAGAAGAAAATGATGCCCTTTCACAAAATTCCTCTCGGAGACTGGACCGAGGACGACACTTTACAGTGGCTGCATTACGTGGGACTTGGCCATTTTAAAGAGCAATTCAAAGGTAACCAAACTAATATGGGCCAACAAAAACAGAACAAAAACTTTATGTTTTCAGTAAACAAGAGTGCATATTTCCAAGTCAGTAAAAATGATTTTCATCCTTATTTCCAAAGCTCACCATGTCAATGGCCGTACTCTTAAGAACATCAATTTTCAGTTGTTAGGTGAGTATACCAGTAGTTGGTACATCGACACTGAAGCTGAATTCAGCACCTTGAAGAGAAAGACTAATATAGAAAAAGAGAAAGACATTATATGCACGACAAATGTAGAGCGAGATTATTTTTAGTCGAAGAAACAAGTTATATTGAACCATTTCTTTTTCAGAGGAAATTGGTATCAGTGCTCCAGACGAGAGGGAACTAGTTTTAGCAGAGATTTATGAGCTTGATAATCCAAGTGAAGAAGACCATTTAGAGGCGGAAATTCAAGGTAAAATATTTGATTTCTTCGGTCAAAGTTTCCGGCAACCAGTCTGACCTGGCTGTAGTTTCTTTTCCACAACTGTAAAGTTGTACCGGGATAGGTATTAATCATTCGCTTTCCGTCTAGATGCATTGGAAACAGCTTCAGCAAGACAAAGAAAAGATTTTGGCTGTCTTGACGGCGCTACGCTCACCAACTCTCAACAATTCTATGGAATTCCCTGAACATTCAAACGAATCACCGCTGGACAGTGATCAAGGGTACCATATGTCTTCTGATACGGCGTCAGTGACCAGCAGTGTAGCAGCCAGTGATAACCATAGCCGTAAAGGAAGCACAGGCATCACACCAAGTCAGTCTGATCACTCTGACTTATATATATCTGATGGGATGGCTCATGGGCAAGCGTATGGAAAGGCGGTGGAAATCAGTGTACGACAGTTTTTATATACTTAGAGTCGTTTTCGTACGAGTGGGAACCCTGCGGTACCGTGACACTTAAATGGCTTCCTTTACTGAACCAATCAAAAACCGTGCAGATGCATCTCATCCAATCATACTCTTTCAATACGGCAAGCGTGGTGCGGTGACGGTAACTTTCCCACTCATACGAAAACGACTCTATTTGGATGACACTGAGCTAGCTATAGTTTCCCTGCTAAGCATCTCGCCTGCCTTCTTTGTCTTTTCTCTTGTCACTAGCTAATCGGACATCGTCTTGTATTCTCATATATTCATCTGACTGTTCCGCCACAGAATGAAAAACCCGTGAAATCAGGTAAAGGCAAGGATCACAAGAAGACAAAGGATCAAAGCAAGAAGAAAAACAAATCGAACAAAAAGGAAAAGAAAACTAGGTAACAATATAATTACATCATATAACTAAGACTCAATCCGCAATAGACCTTTTTACCGATACGGCGGCTAAGGGGGCAAGCTAGTAACCATGAAAAACGTACTACGAAAACTTAATTTAAAGCAATGAATTTGTACAAAATTATACAACAATACATAACACGTGTAGATAGTAAGTCATACAACACTATGGTTAGAGTGAAATAGAAAAATAATATATTGACGCGACTCCACACTGTACAGTTATATTTGGGTCATTTGCACCCTGAGTATTCCATAATGTTTTAGCCAAAACAATAGAATCCAAAATGGCCGCCGTATCGGTAAAAAGGTCTATTGTATTTCTCACAGTTTCTCAAAATTCTGGGAGTCGCTGTCCATCAGCCATACTTCCTCTAAGCTCACAAAAGTTTTTGGTTCGAAGAAGCTCAACCCCGCTATGCAGTATCTACTCCAGGCTGGACCACAGGGTATCGTTAGGATATGGCCAACTTCTTTATCTGGACAAACGAAGTATTGCAGCTTTATGGTATCCATGACAACTACTAGTGCCCAGGTCGTTCGCATGGTTCTTGAAAAATACGATGTGGTAGCTGATCCTCTGCGTTATTACCTGTATGAAGTGGGGCTCGGTAAGGGAGGTAAGTAATAATAATAATATGATAATAATAATAACGGTTTAATAGTTAACATACCCAACGAAGTGATCTTACATTAGTGAGTTCTCGCTCTTTTGAGGGAACTGATTTGTGTTTGCGTTCGCTTTGAAGATACCCTGGGTACCAGATCTCTCCCGGGCCCCTCTCGGCCTCTGGTACCCAGGATACTTTGAAGCTATTCCGTCTCCTCATCAAACTGACTGAGAAACTGTTCTTTATTATTGGTCTGTGTTTCCATAAGGCATTAATCAAGCTATGGAGGATAGTGACTGCCCGCTGACATGGCAGTGTCGATGGAACGATCCCGAGAAGTATCGATTTGAAATGCGATGTCGTGACGAAGGTTCTGTGAGGGTACGTCGTAATTCTGGTTTTGTTTAGTTAGAATGTTTTCGCGTAGCCCGCTTTTACAGGTTAATGAGCAGATGAGTAAAATAACACTACATTCATCGATGACTGTTCACACTATTGACGACGAAACTAAATTTACACGTAGATATATTTAATATTTTATTCTCTGCTCCCGTTTTTCTTTGTCGGCACTTTTATTTTCACCCAATAGCGCACACCTCATTAGCATATTATTTTACTCATCGTCTCATTAGCATATTATTCTACTCATCGTCTCATTAGCATATTATTTTACTCATCGTCTCATTAGCATGTTATTTTATTCACCGGTACACTTGAGTAGTTGGCGAATAGAGCTGATGACGATGAAGTGTTGACAGGGCTGATAATTATGATGGTTGTGATGATGAACGCGATAGTGATGATGATATGATGGGTATAATGATAATCATGCACGTTTTCATAATTTCACGAAGAGTAAACATGCTTTATTTATGTTAATGTTTGCCTGTAGATGCTCTTTGAGATTGAGGGATTCGAGGGTGACCTGGATTACCGTTCCATCCTGGTCTCATCCCGAACACCATGTAAAGATGTCCTGCCACTGATCGTCAAAAAGTACGATCTTCCTGGCAAAGTAGATGATTACCAGCTAATGGAGGTCTCTGAAGATAACGAAGGTAATGTCGCTTATAGAAAAAGTATGGAGGGATAGACTGTGGTCTGACGTCACTGAAATGTTTTCCCATGGCCATTCTATACATTGTTCGTTCTGTCCAATTGCAGCGCATTACACAGTACAACCAACCAATCACAATGCAACTATGTAGCATACGGAATTTCTTGACTTCTAATCAAATACATATGAAACAAATTTTATTTATTTATTTAGACGACAGACGAGTCGTGGCAGACCACGTGTGTCCTCTGAAGCTTCAAAATGCCTGGAGCGAGCCAGACCACGTGTTTCGATTGGTGAGAAAGCACGTGACTTCTCCAGCCGTGCCAATCCAGCCACAAAGGTACATGAAGTGCAAAGTTTTCTTGCTTTTACAAATTCTTCCACCTCAATGCCAACCCCGCTAACTCGAACTCCCAAGAGAAACAGAAAACGCTTCGAGTAGCGGCCGGGGGTTCAAGTTATTTGACCCTGATTTGAGCGAAGCAAAAGGGAAAATAAAATTATACTTCGAGTTAGCGGGGGTTCGAGTTAGCCGAGTTCGAGTTATCGGGGTTGTACATTTCTGTATCTGTAGTGTAAAAGATTCATCTTCTTTCTCCAGGGCCCCACAAATAATCACCGAGAAATCATCTGAAATCAGAAATGAATTACCACGAACGCATTCTAATACTTCTTCGGTGAAAGACGGGTATGAAACGGAGTCGATCGACCACCCAGACAACACCAGTGAAGAGGCCGACCTTCCAGGAATCAATAAAGAACTGGAAGAAGTAGTGATGGAAGTACAAGACAGCATTTCTAGTCAACAAGTTCACCAGGGGAATGTAGGAAGAACCAAAGAGCATTCTTTTGCTCTGCTAAGTCATGTCGAGGAAATGAGCCGAAAGAAAGATGCTGAATTGGCAGCAAAAGAAACCGAAATTGAAGAACTCAAGAAGGAGAGAGATGAACTGTTGGAGAACGAAAGCGAATTGCTCGTGTGGAGAATGCGAAACAAGGAATTGGTAGAAAGAGAAAACGCAATTGAAGAACTCAAGAAGGAGAGAGATGAACTGTTGGAGAACGAAAGCGAATTGCTCGTGTGGAGAATGCGAAACAAGGAATTGGTAGAAAGAGAAGAAGAACTTGAAGAATTGCAAAGCAGTTTGTTTGAGCAAGAAAGCCAGAAACAGTTGAAGAACGAAAAGGAATTAGTGGAGTTGAGATCGAAATGTTTGGAATTAAGCGAAAAAGAACATGTAGCGAAAGCATTGGAGCAGAAGCACGTACAAGCAGCTGTGGACGAGCTAGAGAATTCAATGAAGAGTAAGGACGAAGAGCTTCTTGCAAGAGAGCACGAAATTGAAAGATTATATCAAAGGAATTCAGAACTTCTCAACAAGGAGAAGGAAACCCAAGAGCTTCGAGACCAAATAAAAGATTTCACGGGATTTCAAAGAGAGTTTGAAAATCTGGAAAAGGAGAATTCGAAATCTCGTGCGAAGCAGAAAGATTTGGAAACCAAAGTTCATCGTTTGGAGCAAGAAAATGATTCTCTACGAAGCCAATCAGTTCGCGAGGACGATGGTGTGACGTTAATACCAGACACTTTGAACGTCAACAGTGCGGAAATAAAAGAAATGAGGCTAAAACTTGAAGCCGTGGAAAAAGACAACCAAGAACTCCTTCGGACGTCTAACGACTTGCAGCGCAGAAATCAACTCCTTGAGGAAAGTGCAAAACTACTTGATTCCATGAGAGAAGAAAATCAGTCTTTACTTGCCAAAACCAAGGAAATAGAAGGCATGAAAAGAAACATTATTAAACTAACGTCACAGCTTCGTCAAGCTGACAACTTGAGGCTTAACCAAGGTGAATTAGACGATTTGAAACTTAGGTTAAGTATTTGTGAAGCTGAGAAACAACAAATTCAGGCGCGCTTAGAAGAACTCGAGCGACACAATATGAACTTGAGGGACGATCTGTTGGAGACTGACCGGCTAAGAAAGGAGAACAGAACGCTGACAGAAAAAGTCAATGAACTAGAGGAAGTTCGCCGTAGCGTTGAAATAAATGAAATCAAAGAAGGCGATGCGCTTCGCCAGAAACTGCTGAGGATGCAGGATGTTGAGAAGGTGAGATTTAATGCTTGCTCACTCATCTACACTAGATATCAAAACAATGTGTGTTTGCCATTTCTCATCTTTCTCCGACTTTCATGTTTCTCTTTCAGTCGATGACTAAAGAACTGAACACAAAAGAAGCAATTCTGCAGCAAAAAGACGGAAAGATTGAAGAAATGGAGAAGAAGATCAGAGCAATGGTAACATACCAACTTAGTTTAATTTGTTTCTTATTGGTGCTTATGTATTACTGCGTATAGGACAAGGACATGGATATTTGTGTTTTTCTCTTGCGAGGACGCCTGTCCCGTGGACTGTTGTGTGCCAATCAGTTTTTCTCCTTCCTGTCTGTCTGTCTGTCTGTCTCTGTCTGTCTGTCTCTGTCTGTCTGTCTGTCTGTCTGTCTCTGTCTGTCTGTCTGTCTCTGTCTATCTGTCTCTGTCTGTCTGTCTGTCTCTGTCTGTCTGTCTGTCTCTGTCTGTCTGTCTGTCTCTGTCTATCTGTCTCTGTCTGTCTGTCTGTCTCTGTCTGTCTGTCTCTGTCTATCTGTCTCTGTCTGTCTGTCTCTGTCTGTCTGTCTCTGTCTGTCTGTCTCTGTCTGTCTGTCTGTCTGTCTGTCTCTGTCTGTCTGTCTGTCTGTCTCTGTCTATCTGTCTCTGTCTGTCTGTCTCTGTCTGTCTGTCTCTGTCTGTCTGTCTGTCTCTGTCTGTCTGTCTGTGTCTGTCTGTCTCTGTTTGTCTGTCTGTCTCTGTCGGTCTGTCTGTCTGTCTTTGTATATCTTGCTGTCAACCATTCAGTGTCTCGAGCTCTGACATTCTGTTCTCTATTCAGACTGATGCCATGAAGAAAATGGAAGCCAAATTCAGAGATCAGAATGAACAAAGGGAGAATTTGACTCGCCTGCTGACGATTATCAAGGACAAGGACCCTTCTCTTCTCAAAACGCTGCACAGATCCATAATTACTAGGTTAGTGTACAGTGAGGCTATTCTGTACACTGCAATCAAAGTTAAACAATGTAATCAATCCAGTGTACTGACAGACTTAGGCTGTGTCACCAATGGTACATATCAGAAAATAATAATAATGAACTTCAGTATTCATGAAAACTAAGGTTAACCGCTCAACAAACAATAGTTTTCTAATTTCTACCAAGGTTCGGTAACTCGTTTACTTCAGTAAACCACCAAGTGTAAACAGGTTGGCATTAGATTCCATCCCTCAAAACCGCCTTGGCCGATCAAACAATTAGCCACTCAGTTTGGAAACGAGTAAAGGACTGCGAACGAGTTGTTAGAATTAATCTAATTAAGAAATGAACCCCATCACAAGAAAGAGCATGCCAGAATTAGTAAGTTCACAAAGTTTCGGTAGGTTTAGTTAGATATTGAACGAGTAACAACTTTCCAAACATCTCAAAATTTACAAAGAAATGTGGACAAGCGTTCCCTGTAACCATACATTTCTTTGTAATTTTTGCAGTTTTTGAATGTCTGTAGTTCATTTGCTACTTGTCCAAACCCTGTCAAACTCCTGAAACTTACTAATTCTGATATGCTCTTTCTTGTGATGCAGGGGTTCATTTCTTAATTAGATTAATTCTAAAATCTCGTTCCCAGTCCTTTACTCGCGTTCTATTCTTCTATCAGTCCGAGGTGGTTTTGAGGGATGGAATCTAATGCCAACCGTGTAAACACGGCCTAAGATGGCGGCTTGTACATGTTACCACAATCCTTTGCACACCAAATATGCTGCACCGCGTGAAACCATGAGCTTGGTGGACGTGTCAGATGACGTAACACTGATTTAGGTTCGCAAAGGATTGTGGTAAGATGTATAACTCCCATGAGCTTGGTGGACGTGTCAGATGACGTAACACTGATTTAGGTTCGCAAAGGATTGTGGTAAGATGTATAACTCCCATGAGCTTGGTGGACGTGTCAGATGATGTGACACTGATTTAGGTTCGCAAAGGATTGTGGTAAGATGTATAACTCCCATGAGCTTGGTGGACGTGTCAGATGATGTGACACTGATTTAGGTTCGCAAAGGATTGTGGTAACATGTATAACTCCCATCTGTTTTTCTGTACTGTGGAGTCTATTCTCCGTTATATCACTAATATTTACTCCTTTATTTATGTTGTAGCAAAGGAGAAGAGATAGAGGAGGAAGAGGAGGACTGGTGCTAGGTTAGAACATTTGCGTACATAGCCCACGCTACATGCCGCTGACCCAACAGAACGTGGACTCTGAAATCTTGTATATACATAAATAAGTAATCACATTTGTAATAAATTCAAGGTCGAGTTTTCTCTCGAAATACACAAATTGTTATATACGAAGAAAATATTTGTATCAGCTTATATATAACTGCTGGCTTATCATCTTAATGTTTTAGAATTGTAAATTTTCAATCAATATTTATATATTGTGTTCAGATATTTTTATGTATATAAAGTGTATATATCACAACTAGGTATATTAGCTGTATTAGCTAGAGGAATGTATAATAAAATGTTGATAATATCTGTTATTCAGTGTCCAGTTGTTCAAAGAGTGGGTTTTTGGGGTAAGTACCACAGCTCACTAAGCGCATCTTGAAGATTCTACTGAGATATAGGCGCTATAATTTCACGAGTTCTGACAGCATACTAGCTATATATAAACTACTATTCGTAGTAAGGAATGGAGATAATGACGACCGCATTAAATGGAGAATGAAATAAAAAGGGGGGGGGGGGGGAGGGTGCGGACGAGATTTGAATGCGGCGCCAAGGGAGTGAGCTCATGCAGTCGAAAGAGACCAGCCTGAGTACTGCTGGTCGCTTGAAGTGCAGGGCGTTCCTAACTTATATATTCACTCTGCAAGGGACTGGTGCGAAAATAGCATACGATTGGGACGGAAAGGATTCAAATAACAAACCACGTTACTGCAGGGGAGTAGGGACTTCAAGATTTACAAACCACGTTACTGCAGGGGAGTAGGGACTTCAAGATTTACAAACCACGTTACTGCAGGGGAGTAGGGACTTCAAGATTTACAACCCACGTTACTGCAGGGGAGTAGGGACTTCAAGATTTACAACCCACGTTACTGCAGGGGAGTAGGGACTTCAAGATTTACAACCCACGTTACTGCAGGGGAGTAGGGACTTCAAGATTTACAACCCACGTTACTGCAGGGGAGTAGGGACTTCAAGATTTACAAACCACGTTACTGCAGGGGGGACTTCAAGATTTACAACCCACGTTACTGCAGGGGAGTAGGGACTTCAAGATTTACAACCCACGTTACTGCAGGGGAGTAGGGACTTTAAGATTTACAAACCACGTTACTGCAGGGGAGTAGGGACTTTAAGATTTACAAACCACGTTACTGCAGGGGAGTAGGGACTTTAAGATTTACAAACCACGTTACTGCAGGGGAGTAGGGACTTCAAGATTTACAAACCACGTTACTGCAGGGGAGTAGGGACTTTAAGATTTACAACCCACGTTACTGCAGGGGAGTAGGGACTTCAAGATTTACAAACCACGTTACTGCAGGGGAGTAGGGACTTCAAGATTTACAAACCACGTTACTGCAGGGGAGTAGGGACTTCAAGATTTACAAACCACGTTACTGCAGGGGAGTAGGGACTTCAAGATTTACAAACCACGTTACTGAAGGGGAGTAGGGACTTCAAGATTTACAAACCACGTTACTGCAGGGAAGTAGGGACTTCAAGATTTACAAACCACGTTACTGCAGGGGAGTAGGGACTTCAAGATTTACAAACCACGTTACTGCAGGGGAGTAGGGACTTCAAGATTTACAACCCACGTTACTGCAGGGGAGTAGGGACTTCAAGATTTACAAACCACGTTACTGCAGGGGAGTAGGGACTTCAAGATTTACAAAAGCTTGAGCCTCTATACAACGTTGATAGGAGCTTGTTCTTGCTCAGCCGATGCGCAATTGAACGCTAGCTAGTTACTCAGTGAATAGAGTTGACTAGTGGACGTTCCTTGATATACTCGCTCTGCATCATTTCACTCATTTTATTTGCAGCAACTCGTTTTATTTGTTGCAACTCATTTTATTTGCAGCAACTCGTTTTATTTGCAGCAACTCGTTTTATTTGCAGCAACTCGTTTTATTTGTTGCAACTCATTTTATTTGCAGCAACTCGCGTTTTATTTGCAGCAACTCGTTTTATTTGTTGTAACTCATTATATTTGCAGCAACTCGTTTTATTTGCAGCAACTCGCGTTTTATTTGCAGCAACTCGTTTTATTTGTTGCAACTCATTTTATTTGCAGCAACTCGTTTTATTTGCAGCAACTCGCGTTTTACTTGCAGCAACTCGTTTTATTTGTTGTAACTCATTTTATTTGCAGCAACTCGTTTTATTTGCAGCAACTCGCGTTTTATTTGCAGCAACTCGTTTTATTTGTTGCAACTCATTTTATTTGCAGCAACTCGTTTTATTTGCAGCTACTCCTTTTATTTGCAACAACTCGTTTTATTTGTTGCAACTCATTTTATTTGCAGCAACTCGTTTTATCAGTGCAGCTACTCGTTTTATTTGCAGCAACTCGTTTTATTTGCAGCAACTCATTTTGTTTGCAGCAACTCGTTAATTTGCAGCAACCGGTGATTGGTCAATTTCATGTTCTAAAAATAGCCAAACTTGTTCAAACGCCGTGACAGATTTTAATGCTACATGGATGCTCCTACTTATGGGCTCCTGGCTAGAGAGATAGACAAACGTTTTCTCAATTTTCTTCCGCGCGCATATTATTTTTACGTCTTTTTTGTTTTCGCGCAAAAAAGTTGTTGAGAAAAGCGGCTCCAGCTCTGGACTAGGTGTGTGTAGACTGATTTTATAAGTCGGCTACTTTGCATAATTGGTGGTCACTATATCAGATTCGACGCAGGGATTGCGCGTATGAAAATCACGATTACATGAACTCACCGAGAAGCGCACTTGAATTGACAAAAAAGTCATTTGAAAAGTTCTTTTAATGGTAACACATTCGTGTTGTACATCTATAAAATTAATAAAACTCAACCAAACTGGTGATCAAACACGTTATATTTGACATCGTCCCCTTATCAAAGTTCTTGATAGGCCAAGTGATGGCTGCTACAACAGGTTGGCATTCAGATGAACTTTTCACAGCAATGTGCCGATTCATTCTCTGCGTGCCAACTGTAGCCATCATGAATATAGTCAGTTCTGTAAATATCATTTATATAAGATTTTTATAATAATTTTTCCCTTTTTACAAGTTTTTTTCATTTTTCTTCGAACAATTTATTACACAGGTAGCCCAAATATTTCTTCTGGGGCTATTGCTAAAAATATACTTTTGCGCAACCTCGTCCCCAGGGCCCTCTCTTTTCGCTATTTTCAAAATGGCGGACGCTCGAGAGAAGGCCCTGTGAGCGTCTTTTTGGGGGAACACCGATATCTTTGCATTCTACTTTTTATAAACAGCCTCGGAACAAATACTGAGTTGGGCTGCCTGTGTTTATTGGGCTATTTTACAACCAGGGCTATGATACAGTACGTGTGTACATCAGACACTCACCCCTACCCCTACGGGAAAAGGGTGAGCATCGGATGTACCACTGAAATCGAAAGTTTTAAAAATAGATGGCATTCCAGTTAAATAAATTCAATTTGTATGTTATATGAAATAATTTAGTTAAAGTTTGGGTGAATATGAAATTCTCTCTTCTCTAAAAAGATAGTCTTTGAACAAACACACGACTCGTACCCAGTCTATGCGCGGACCCGCAGAGTACGAGTGACTGGGTACGAGTCAGGCCACTTCAGGAAACGTTGAGATAAGTTCAGACAACCAAAACAATTTGTGAAGTTTTTTTCTGCGACGAATTATTTTCATTTCCCACTTTCCTAGTTTATGAAATATGGGATGCAACGACATTCTTTCTATGTCTCTTTGTTATTTTTATTTTCTCTTTTGTTTTGTTTTATAGTTGTGTTGTGGTTGTTGGTGGAGATAGTCAAACCTCTATTAAGCGGTCACCCTCTATTAAGCGGTCACCCTCTATTAAGCGGCCCTCTGTTAAGCGGTCACCCTCTATTAAGCGGCCCTCTATTAAGCGGTCACCCTCTATTAAGCGGTCACCTCTAATAAGCGGTCACCCTCTATTAAGCGGTCACCTCTATTAAGCGGTCACCTCTATTAAGCGGTCACCTCTATTAAGCGGTCACCCTCTATTAAGCGGTCACCCCCTATTAAGCGGTCACCCTCTATTAAGCGGTCACCCTCTATTAAGCGGTCACCCTCTATTAAGCGGTCACCCTCTATTAAGCGGTCATCCTCTATTAAGCGGTCACCCTCTATTAAGCGGTCACCCTCTATTAAGCGGTCACCCTCTATTAAGCGGTCACCCTCTATTAAGCGGTCACCCTCTATTAAGCGGTCACCCTCTATTAAGCGGTCACCCTCTATTAAGCGGTCACTTTCACTCAAATTCCCTGAATCGGTCCCCATACTTACTGTGTAAACTTGACCTTTATTAAGCGTCACCTCTATTAAGCGGTCAGTTGGCAATTTCCCGAGGGTGACCGATTAATAGAGGTTTGACTCTAGTCGGTTTGTTACTACATCATGGATAAGACATGATATGATATTTGTTTGTTTGTTTGTTTGCGAACTTTATCAATAATATGAAATCGGTTTTTAAGGTACTGCGCACTTACATAAGTTTAGATTTGCAATGACCTCACGTGCGGTCAGTAAGAGTACGCTATACACACTGAACACATCACTCGATAAACAAACGACGGTTCGGTATGCTGTAAATACTTACATCTACCGTCTTCACTAAAATGACCTATAAAATTATTTCATCACACCTAAAAACAACGTATATCCACATAAAAACAACGTATATCCACATAAAAACAATGTATATCCGCATAAAAACAACGTATATCCACATAAAAACAATGTATATCCACATAAAAACAGGCGCATGCATTTACAAAATCACGACGACTATTAACATTATCTACAGCTGCTACATGACTTGCCTCTAGTAGAGAATGATAGGAAGGTTAGGGTTGGATCTCTTTATTCCCACTGTAAACAGCTTGAGACAGCTTCTATGACATGTATTAGATACTTTATAAAACACTACGGGCTGTGGGTACCTCATGATCACGACGTAGACACGGAGGGGAGGTACGGGAATGGTTATTACGACCATTCTGGGGATCCATTAGGTGGAAATATCGGGCTGTTATCAGATGAATTATACGACGCAAATGCATTGATGCTTACACCAGGCGAGTCTGAATGGAACTCCAACTGATCACCATTACCGAATAGAGTACGTTTCTTGTCTGTCTTGATAGGCATCGTTGCGTTATCATTCATGGCATCCAGAAGAGTTTCTACCAACTGCCCTTCTTTCTCCTCTACTGATCCATTCACCATACAAGGCCAGGGTTCGCTAAAGCTTCCAGGACCATTGTCTACTATCAGTGGATAAGTCCCAGAGTTAGGAGAACCATTGTAGCAGTTTCTGCCTTCGTCCCCACCAGGGGTAGGCATAGGGTCTGATTTGACGGGTTGTAGACGAAGACTCTGTAGATCAAGTTCTTCAGTGTAGAAGTCTAATGGATGACCCTCGCGATGTGGTGTAATTGTGGCCCCAGAGGGACACTTAGGGTCGTTTAGGGACAAAGAGGAACTACTTGGGGGAGGAACCCGGCGGTTGGAACGTCTTGAAAGAGAATTGAGGTCCCATCCACAAACGTCGATGCGGTCCTGCATGCGTCTCCATTTCAATGTTGGTCAGCCACTCATCATCTCTCTCTTTGCTCTCTGTTTTACACCACATCGACTTGGCCTCTTCGACTGTGGACGACGAACGTTCTGGAACCAGAAAACAATTTCTCAAACTCGAAAAAAAACAATTCCAAAACACTTACTAATTGTTTCATTTCGATTCGATCAAAGATTCGAAATATTTACAGTTTCTACAACGAACCTTCTTTCTTCATATCGAGCTTATGTGAGGCCCTCCATTCCATAATGGGATGACTTGCTTGTAATGGACCTTTGTTTTCTAGCCAATTAGGAGACCTGTGAGAAACGACAATATGAAATCACTTAAGCAGAGGAAAATGAACGATTTCTATGGAATGACAACATGATCTGTTAAAGTATAAAATAGATGATGCAATACTCTACCTTGCCAGACTCCATTGAGCCCTCGATGTAGCATTAAGTTCCAGCGGTGTGTCATTACTTTGAGATGCATTTTTCATTCCTTGAGGTTCAAGGGTGTATTCAGTCAGGTTACCATGGAGATCGAGAATAAATAAAGGTTCCACAACCGGTTGCCGAGGGGGTTCTGACCTGGTCGAGTTTGCACTTCCCCCGAGCCACCCTCTGGATGAAGCAAAAAGTGCTACCACGCCCAGCGAGTCCCTAGATACTTTGCCATTGCACTTAGAGATTCCTGCAGGTGACCCTCCACAACATGATCCACTACATCTTGCTCCAGTAGGTGTCCTGATCTGAGCCAGGGGGTACATCACGTATGGGTGAGGGAGGGGAGGGAGACGAGGGTTTGTAAGGCAATTATTCCCTGCCCCAGGAACAGCAAGGTTGTCTCTAGTCAATGAGTTGTTCGTGTGTGGACTACCATTAGGTGAGCCACCACTGTTCTGGACATTGCCTGGACTACTTCGTCCAGTTGTAATGGCAGTGTGGATTTCCATGTCATCTAATCCAGCAGATGTGTGGAAACGGCTACTGCGGTTGACAACGCGACTTGTGAGGTGAGTACGGATATTGACGGAACCTGAATAGAAAAAGAAACTTATCATAGCACTGCAATCGATGTTAGGATAGTTGGAATGGTTGTGCCTATGGAAGCTTTCAAGAGACTTACCGCCATAGGGATTGATAGCAAATAGATGTGTAGTTCCACGGAGAGTAGACACCGCAATCCATCGACTATCAAATGAGAACGATATATTGTACACCTGAATCCAAAACAAAATAAATAATTATTATTATACAAAGCTACCATATTTAATATAGCAACAATGTTCAAAATATTAGTGAGTGAGTGAGTGAAGTGAGTGAGTGAAGTGAGTGAGTGAAGTGAGTGAGTGAGTGAGTGAGTGAGTGAGTGAGTGAGTGAGTGAGTGAAGTGAGTGAGTGAGTGAGTGAGTGAGTGAGTGAGTAAAGTGAGTGAGTGAGTGAAGTGAGTGAGTGAGTGAGTGAGTGAGTGAAGTGAGTGAGTGAGTGAGTGAGTGAGTGAGTGAGTGAGTGAGTGAGTGAGTGAGTGAGTGAGTGAGTGAGTAAAGTGAGTGAGTGAGTGAGTGAGTGAGTGAGTGAGTGAGTGAGTGAGTGAGTGAGTGAGTGAGTGAGTGAGTGAGTGAGTGAGTGAGTGAGTGAGTAAAGTGAGTGAGTGAGTGAGTGAGTGAGTGAGTGAGTGAGTGAGTGAGTGAGTGAGTAAAGTGAGTGAGTGAGTGAGTGAGTGAGTGAGTGAGTGAGTGAGTGAGTGAGTGAGTGAGTGAGTGAGTGAGTGAGTGAGTGAGTGAGTGAGTGAGTGAGTGAGTGAGTGAGTGAGTGAGTGAGTGAGTGAGTGAGTGAGTGAGTGAGTGAGTGAGTGAGTAAAGTGAGTGAGTGAGTGAAGTGAGTGAGTGAGTGAGTGAGTGAGTGAGTGAGTGAGTGAGTGAGTGAGTGAGTGAGTAAAGTGAGTGAGTGAGTGAAGTGAGTGAGTGAGTGAATGAGTGAGTAAAGTGAGTGAGTGAGTGAAGTGAGTGAGTGAGTGAGTGAATGAGTGAGTAAAGTGAGTGAGTGAGTGAAGTGAGTGAGTGAGTGAATGAGTGAGTAAAGTGAGTGAGTGAGTGAAGTGAGTGAGTGAGTGAGTGAGTGAGTGAGTGAGTGAGTGAGTGAGTGAGTGAGTGAAGTGAGTGAGTGAGTGAGTGAAGTGAGTGAGTGAAGTGAGCGAGTGAAGTGAGTGAGCAAGTGAGTGAATGAGTGAGTAAAGTGAGTGAGTGAGTGAGTGAGTGAGTGAGTGAGTGAGTGAGTGAGTGAGTGTTTTGGGAAACTGGTTCAAAAGTCAGCATCCTCTTTCCATGTGCCATTAGGAGGTTTTCTAAAACCTATCAGAAATTCCATCTCAATGGTAACCCAACTTGTCCCATTACGTTGTCCATGTATTACATGCCATGGTTGTTCGTTCCTTCATACATGTACATTTCCTATACTCCTCTGTGAATTAATATTTTACCTGTAAACCTAAATATTGTATTTGCATTTTTCCATGTAATTTTGTTAGTTTATGGTAACAAAGTTGTTATTGTTGTTGATGATTAGCTATGCCACAGGGATCCCAAACAAGCGGAATATAGTATATATAATGTCTAGTGAACTTACAGTGGCTGTAGTGTCTCCTCTATGTAGGGTATAAAGATGATGCACAGCACCAAGCGATGGACAAACAGGATGAGCCATGATGTGGAAAACATGAAAGTTATGTCCCAGAACATCGGTCGTTACTATTAGAAAACCACTACAGATAAGGATAAAAAACATCAGATAAAATACCCAAATATTTTTACGACTCCAAATTGAACTACAACATATACATGCAATTTATGAATGCGAGTAAAATGTTTGGACAAATAAGTATTGAGTTATACCAGACAATGGCATCAACAGACTGAACATTTTCATTGTTAGTATATGCATACCTGGGGTCAAATGCCAACGCTGATACAGGTTGTCCTGAGTGTGCTGGGAAGTGAGCAATAATCCCACTGCCTTCATGATCATCCTCCTGTACGCAGAACTATACAATACAAACATAGGCTTATTTCCAGAGTTATAATTATGGTCAAAGTAATTTATACAATAGGCGATGCTCACCTCTCCAGCACCAATGTTTGGGATGTCTACGATTGTTACTACACCAGGCATAATGACTTTACCCTTCTACAATCACAATGCAACATGAAAATACAATGTTTTTGACACAGTCTATTCTGACAGTATTGTTGTGTACTAAATGTTTGTGTGGCAAATGGCTTTGGGAGACTTGAAGGGCTCTAAATTCAGCTCCATGTTCTTCAATCTTCAATCTTTATTTCATAATAAATAAGTATTTACAATATTTCACACGACCTGCAGGTAGCAAAGCTAATCGAGGCAGGCCGTGTGAGTTTATATGTACGATATAAACGTTCCAAATGTTCCAAGATGTTAAGAGGTGTACATTTTCAGAGTATAACAAACCAGGGACCAGACAAAAGTGTTATGCTCAGAGGGGTGTAGAGGGGAGTATGGTACTTACAAAAGTGCTATGCTTTGAGGGGTGTAGAGGGGAGTACTTACATGTGTTGTGTGATCATTGGAGATTTCATGTGGATTGGATGATGTCCAGCGACCTACTGTCTCACCTGTAACATAAATTAAACATTCACACAAATGTTACAGTTATTCTTTGAAATATTATATGGTATATAATAATAATAACTTGGTATATGCTTACCAAACATTGTAAGTCCCCTGGTCAATGTCTGTTACAAATACAAGTAACAAAATATTAATATTTTAATAATTAAATATTGATAAAATAATATATAAAAATGAAGGGGTCCCTGCAAGAATGGAGTATAAAGTGACTTGTGATCAAAACCCAAATTCTCCTTTGGAATTTAAAGAATCTCGAGGAGAATTTTGATTTTGATCAGAGATCACTTACGTTATTCTTGCAGGGAGCCCTTCAAAATAAATGACACACCTTTGCAGCATTAATGACTGTAGCAGCATATGACTGAGCATTGTCACCAGACATTCCACCACATGACTGATGGTTGGGTACAAGCTACATTACATAAAAACCCATGTCAGCATTTATTTACATGTTAAGAATCCAAATACTATATGACCATACACAGGGTGTCACAAGGTTTTCAGTAGAAGGAGAATAAAGGAAATGCACTGTCTTGTAGACAGCTCTAGGAACCAGAGCTGCAGGCTCCCTTTTAGACAACATTGGTGGTTCAACAGATTGCTGCCAGCAAGCTATGAAAGCAGCAGTGTCAGCACATTCAACCCTGCTACATAAATCATATAATACATTGTATTAGTAGTACATACCTTGCAGTCGGCATAAGCAAGCCACCTTTCACCAAGAGCCAAGGGATTCAAGTTTGGGCTTGGAGCAGGAAAACAGCCTGTACAGAGATGGATATTGTATCCACATCAATTCAAGTTTTGCTTCAGATTTACATTTCTATATCAGGCAGGACTTACTCATAATGCAGAACAAGCTACTCATTGTACTGGCATCAAATGCTGCAACCTTCTCCTGCAATGCAACAATCATCAACCTGAAACAGTAAATAATCTGTCAGTAAATTATTGCACACCTTAGTATAATCACATATTCAATCTAAAGTGGGGGAAAACTAGAAACAGTAGGAGTCTTCTTGTGGCAGTCATCAGTTAAGGATCGATATCACATGTTAACAATATTCACAAGATCACGACAGATCTTGGATAGGATCTTACAAGATGCAAGGAATTATTGTACATTCAGATCTTGCCATGACCTTGGATTATTCTTAGCAAGATTCTCAACCTCTGAATTAAATATACTGTAACAATTATGTTAAAATTAAATGTAACAATTTTCCCACACACAAATATTAACATAATTTTGAAAAATGTAACAATAGCAAAATTATTATGAACATTTGTACGTGAGCAAAGTTTTGTTACAATAATAAAATTATTAATTTAACAATAATTATTTCATATAAGAATAGTGTTCAGCTGCATTTACATACCTTCTATTGCTAAGAATGTCATAAACCTCTGTCTTAAAACCAATAGAGTGGACTTGTTCTCCAGTAGTTAGAGACCATAGATTGACAGTAGAGAAAGGCAATGAAGGGCTGGAAAAGGGAACATTGTAAGACCTTGTAACAATGTGTCAAACACATTTATTTTTGATTGGATAAGATGAAATGGAATATGGTAATTAATATTGAGTAAAGGGAAGAGGAAAAATGATGAAAAGAAAGGAAAGGAGTAAAGGAAATAAATTTTTGAAAGAGAAAAATGGGATGTGACAAAAATGGATTATGGGATTGAAATGAATGGGAAGAAATTACTGGGAAGTAAAAATGAAATAAATGAAAGAAGGAAGGTAGGAAGAATAGTATTTATAAGTAGGATATTAACTTACCTTGCAGCATCACAGATGGCAAACAGAGGTCTACTGGCAGCAAACTCATCCCTTTTACCTGTAACCATTCATCAAAATATAAATGAATGTGAATTACCAGTATTATAGTGATATCAAATAATTACATTAATACCCTGATTTCTTGGTGTCTGAAGCATTTTGACGAGTCTGACTGGACCTTGGCGGAGTGACAATACTTCATGAGCATCCCCAATAGACTATAGCAACCATATGAAGAAAATAGGATTATGACAGTGGTTTATACATGTACGTACTACAGTATATACAGTAATTATTGGTAATTTATTACACATGCTTTGATTGGTCGAGGGCCATGTGTTATTAGAGTACAGATGCACAGTTGAAGTAACAAAATCACTCAATTATCAAAAGATTCCATTTTGCCATGCATCTGTACTCTTATCGATGCACAGAAGATGTCAAAATATGGTGAGAACAACAGTCACACCACTTGACTTCATCTTGTGGCATACTTTTTTGTTCTCACAACATTTTGACACCATACAAATGTATGTGTATCTACAGTGTATAAGAGTACTAGTCTCCCTCGCAGCCACAAGGGTACCATGTTGTTCAATTTAACCCAGAAACCACAGTTTATCAGTGAAATTCAATTGCTCCCCTTTATTCCTGAGTAACTACAAGATCTCTACAATAATTGATAAGTGTGTGTACTGTATGTGAGTGTGTGTACACCATAAAGTGGTAGACTTACAGGTATTGCCCACATTTGGAAGCCATTGGTGTACCCCAAGACAAGAAGGATAGGACTAGCAGTACTACAATCATTTTCTTTGGGACAACACTCATCTATGGAACAAATTTAACAACATGAATGATTTGGCACAACACATTTTTAAAACTAGAATCTCAACCATTATCATCATCTATGTTCAGTAAAATGCTCATAAATGAGAAATGTCATGGATGCTACACAATGTACATGTGAGTGGTGACGTCCTGTTTGGGAGTCAAATTGTGTAACAAACCAATCAACATGTGTATGTTTTAATTAATGATATGTTGTGACTACTTGGTATTTACCATCGATATCTGGCTTCTCAAAACTCATCCACAACACTCGTTCCTTGTCCTCAGTTCTTTGGCTACCAGTTACAGCCTGAAATCCAAGAAAATGTTACACTACTTCAGTTAAAACACAAAGCAAATCAATATTGTGTTTGTCTTTGCAACAAATACAGTTACTTTAAATATTCTTTCAAATCAATATAGAGATAGTGATCATAGCTTTTCTTGTACATGAAAATACACTCTTCAATTCTTCAATGAGATTTAGTCAATCAATCTTAATAACTGACTCTGTTTGGATATCTTAAAAACTAATGTATGACATTGAAAGAAAGAACTTTGTCTCATTATTATCATATTTTTATATTATGAGAAATAACTTCAAAATAATTCATATACATATGTAATCGTAATCCCAGTTCATGTATATATATATAATTATACTGTATGCAATATTTGAACAGCTTTTGAAACCACATAAATTTACATGTTCGTACATTGCTCTCAAGGACTGTGTAGATTAGTTTATGATTTCTGTTGATGGGAATCAAAATAGTGGTATATGTATTGTCGTACAAAATATATTCAAACATTCAGCTCACAGACTGGGCTTTGGACTCTAATTATGATATCAATTGAATATCAATTATCATAAATTTAGAAAGGTAAAATATAGAAATTGCTTTTTTGTTCAAAATGTTTTAGTTATTCATTATGTCAGAAAGCTCGGAAGAAAGGGCTTGAAGAAAGAAGAAAAAGAGAAAACAGGAAGAAAGAGATGGAAAGTCACTTAACTTGCCAAGAACAAATGTACTGAATCAATCAACAAAAACGTTGCTCAGCACTGCACTGACAATCCTCACCAGTCACGTACAAGACTTTAGATTAGTAGATTATTGCGTTCAATCCCAGCTCTGTGTATCCGTAGAGACAGACTTTTTGAATAACCGTTTTTCCGAAAGATTTTCATGATGTTTGAATAGATTTGTAAACCCATTCAAATCAGCTGATACTTTTTGTTCTTGTCGGGACAACGCCATTAAGTGATATGGAGCTAAAAACATCACGAAAGTTTGGAGATGTGGAGAGATCGTGGTGTGATAAAGCTGAAGTGAATAACACTTAACATCGTCAAACCATCTCTGTCTTTGGTGTAAAGTAAACTCTGCTCAAAATAGCCTTTTCTTGTTATGACGTTATGTGTTGTCTTCAACGATTCGTCCAACACTCACCTGAACCTGAGGTACAACGTCGTGTAGAAAGCTTACAACGCTCTCCACATAAGACTTGTCGCTGAGGGGGAAATAAAGACCATCAAAGTACTTGAGATTGGCGCTCAAATGATTCAAAACCGTTGAGAAAGTTGGTATTAAAGTTGTACTAACCTAATAGGTTGTGGTCGAACCACCAGTCCACCAGCTCGCGAAACGCGACGACTTCCACCTTCCAAAGACATTTTCCGAGCTAAAAAGCTCTCTAGTCTGTTAAAGGAAGGTTGCTCTATTCTTTGTGTATGTTATTTGTTAATATTTCCAAACAATTCATGATTAATTGTCTATATTTTCGAAGC
This sequence comes from Actinostola sp. cb2023, assembly GCA_033675265.1. NCBI lineage: Eukaryota > Metazoa > Cnidaria > Anthozoa > Actiniaria > Actinostolidae > Actinostola > Actinostola sp. cb2023. Next base: position 721,062 of record JAUJYZ010000974.1, read on the forward strand.
CATCTTTCTCGATGACTCGCGTTCGTTTGGCGTTGCGTTACGTCAGAAATTTTATTATTATTGTTTACCTGCCTCGTTTTGACTTCTTGAAAACTCTGCCCAGTCTCTTCGCGACCAAATCAATGAAAAACGCCAAAATTTCTTTCTATCTTCCCTTTTTGTCGTTTTTTATTTATTTTGCTTTCATAACACCAGAGAAATGAGAACGTTTCATATCATGGAGATTTAGTAATGGCTTCCTGGAAGTTATTATTAACCGCCTACACTTCTCAGGAAACTAGGTAACTGAAAAATGTATCTAAAAATTATTTTGAAGCATGCATGTGATTGATATTATCGCATTATTATTGATTATTTTTATTTGTTGTTTTACCGTCCGTAGTTTCGCAGATGTTAAGCGGTTTAGTTCAGTCACGTAACAGAAATCTGAAGAGCACAAAGTAGACCGACTCGGCGACTGAGAGTCGTTATGTTTTTTTTATCCCTTTCAATTTCTTATATTCATTTCAGAATAAATCATTTCAGAATAAAAGATGAGTCATCAAACTGTCAATCATGATTTGTTTATTCACAGACTTTTTATCTATTGACACTAGTTAATTAACACCTGATTTGTGCGGCCGCACAAGGCCCAACAATTGCCGGCTGCCCGGCGCCGAGCCCGGCAAATTACCGTTAATCACCATCAGAAATCAGATGAAACTCATCACTTTAAGTAAATAACTATTGAATAAAGTCAGGAGCCGGCTCCTGATCAAGTGTATTTGCTCTATCACTAATAAATTATTAAAACATAACCAACGGATTGCGCGGGAAATAAGGCCAAACAAGAGAAAATCTTAACGACTAGTGCTAGTCTCTACACGGATAATCTGAACCGAGGTGTGGTTTCTTTGCTGGGCACCAGAGCTGCTCCTTGGCCGTCCGGCGCTAGGCTCACTGGTATTCATTTTCCATACGGAACGACGTCAGAAGGAAATGCTCCATACAATGATTCGTAATCCATCTCAGAATCCTCTAGCTCAGTCTTCTTCATTTCGTAGATGTTATCATAAATAGGTTCATCAGGCCAATCACCTATTGCCTGACTGATTCTGGGCGTTTGAGGTACCGGAGGCTGCGTGGATCCCGTAGGGTTCGAGGTCGTGCCGTATGTACCATATATCGAGCTGTTGTTAGCCTGTTTGGAGTGTCGGCGAGTGAATGGCAGCTCATCGTAGCCAGGCATTTCTGTTTCAGAACCTGAGCTAAATTCATTTTCGTTGCGCCAGCTCCACATCGATCCTGATTTGCTGTTTCTTCTGTCAATTGTACAAGATTAATAATTAAAAAAGGCTCTACAGTTCTTTGTCGCTTCCCCCCCCCCCCCCCCCCCCCCCCCCCCCCCCCCCCCCCCTCCTGTACCCATTGACTATTGACCACCAAGTCCACCATTGACCGTCGCTGTGCGACTCCGCCCAATATACGCCCAATTTTCTCCCAACTAGCCATCAATTGATATTTTGTGGTATTTGACATCGCACTGAATTAGTTTATAGAATGGCATCAGGATCGGAATACGGTCCCTTTTCGAGTTCACAGATCCCGTTGTAAAACCGCTGTACTTATTGATATGAGACGCATTTGTACAGGGTTAGCCTCGAGTCAGTGTAAATTATTCACAAATATCAACAAGAACACGAAAAAATGTTGACATGGAACAATAGAAACATTTTTGAATTGCACGGACTGTCCTTTGAATCGAGGCTAACCCTGTAGTAAATGCGTCTTTTGTCAAGGACAGCGGTCTAAACAACGCGAAACTGGAGTATATTCAACCGCACCGCACAAATTGTAGAGCAAAACTTCCCCGCCGTAAACGACTCAAGCTACAGCTTTTATTTTGTACAGAAACTTCAGCCATTCGATCATCCATGTTTTTTATTAGATCGCAACTCCATTTATTTCGTTGTGTACTACCATGGCTACAGGCCGTGGAGGGGGGGGGGGGGGGGGGGGGGGAGGACTATTTAATCTTACCCTCTTTCAAACTGGTCCTTAGTTTTCTTGGTTTCTTCTATCAATTTTTGTTTCGTGCTGTTGTGAGTGATAAAATAGATCGATTAGACGTTCGAAATGGGATTCTAAGGAGAGTGGGTTACCTGTGGTAAGGGTTTCTAAGGCGATTGGATTACCTGTGGTCAGGGGGTTCTAAGGAGAGTAGGTTACCTGTGGTCAGGGTTTCTAAGGCGATTGGGTTACCTGTGGTCAGGGTTTCTAAGGCGATTGGGTTACCTGTGGTTAGGGGGTTCTAAGGAGAGTGGGTTACCTGTGGTCAGGGTTTCTAAAGCGCTTGGGTTACCTGTGGTCAGGGTTTCTAAGGCGATTGGGTTACCTGTGGTTAGGGGTTCTAAGGAGAGTGGGTTACCTGTGGTCAGGGGGTTCTAAGGCAAGTGGGTTACCTGTGGTCATGGTTTCTAAGGCGAGTGGATTACCTGTGGTCAGTCAGGGTTTCTATGGCGAGTGGGTTACCTGTGGTCAGGTTTTCTAAGGAGAGTGGGTTACCTGTGGTCAGGTTTTCTAAGGAGAGTGGGTTACCTGTGGTCAGGGTTCAGTTTATATACCTTTTGAAGATAAGTCCCATCTTCTTCAATAGCAATAACGTCACTGCGACAGCTACGACAGTAATGGCAACAAGCGCGCTCCCAATGAGAATCCATTGTATATAAGCTGTTAAAAGAACGTTAAAATTAATAATCCATGGAGGAATAACGGACCACAGGGGAGTGGAGCGAGGCTAAAAATGGCTGCGAAGGAGACTAAATCGCACAGTGATAGTACTATACTGAGTCATTTACCTTGACTCGAGTCTGTCCTTTCTTTTGGAACTGTAGAGATACAAACAAAGTTGTACTTTGAATTAGGAGTTTACGTACAGATATAATATATAGTATTTGAGTTGATTTATTGAATTCACTGCTGGAATGCGTATTATATATGAGACAATGTTACTGGGTAGGTTCACTGGAGCCAGTGATAGGGCGCGCTCTATATCCTGGATTGTTTTCCAACATGTTTCCATTCTCATTCCATTCTCAGGCCCTCTGAAGATAAATCAGAGGTCCAAGTCAAACCAATTGCATAGACATATCCATTCTCGTAACGAGAATGACACACATATCAAACATATATATCAAAGTTATTGTAATTGTAATTGTAATTGTAACTTGAATTTTAAAGACGAAAAAAGTCGTGAAGTCGCCTTCAACTTTTCCAAGGCCATCGAAATGAATGGCTGAAGCCCGATGAAGCCCACCATCTTTATCAGATGTTAATGTACACGCGTATACACGTGTAATGTCCAGGAACCGGTTGGCGTCTGATTTTTCCTGAGGGCCTGGGAACGAAGATGATTTTTGGATGACTTGTATAAGACTGTTCGCCATTTGGATAATTTCCTGATGAGCGCGCGTTTTTCCCAGTAAGTCACTGGTCGTATGACGTACCACAGGCAGCCCAACCATTACTTCTGAGGCTACTTATGATAAATAAAAATACATTTGTATGCGCGCGTCTTTTTTTGATGGGTTTCCTGTGGTAGAGCGAGCGCGCGCAATATAACCAAGTCATATTTCCTTACCGTAAAAGAGTAATTGCATCCCTCTAAGTGTACAACCTTCTGTATTGCACGCCATTACTTCATAACTTCCAGAAAATTCAGTAGAAAATGGCGGCTCTATTATTAGCTCTTGGCCGTTTTTAGCCGTCTTGATTCTGTTTCCTGGGTGAATTTCCATGTTGTCTTTCAACCATTTGCCTTGGATGGGTTGCAAACCCTGATCAGGTAAAATACTGTATTTATGACTTGATGACGTGGATAAGAGTGTACGTATGCAGTAGTATTTTGATCTTTTTATATGTGTTTTTTTTTTATTTAATTAATTCATTTTCTGAATTTTTTTCTGATAAATGACTCCATTCTTTGTTCAAGCTGCCGGACACAAAATCGCTGACACTTTTCCCGTTGTCTGATGCCATTACAGGGCAACTATATATATTAATGAGCTTATACGTTCATTGAACCTGGATTAATGAATAACGGACCGCCGCACATCCATATCACGTCATTATTGGGGGCAGTGCAGTAGGGCGTGCAGTGCAGTAGGGTGCTCCCTCGCCAGGCGTGCAGTGCAGTAGGGCCGGTGCCCCCTGGCCGGGCGTGTAGGGTGCCCCCTGGCCAGGCGTGCAGTGCAGTAGGGTGCCCCCTGGCCGGGCGTGTAGGGTGCTCCCTGGCCGGGCGTGCAGTGCAGTAGGGTGCCCCCTGGCCAGGCGTGCAGTGCAGTAGGATGCCCCCCTTCCCGGGAGTGCGTTAGGCTGAGGCCTCCCTGCCCGGGCGTGCGGTGCAGTAGGGTGCCCCCTGCCCGGGCGGGCAGTGCAGCAGAATGGATTGAAATGTAACGTTACCTTTATTTTCAAGTTCAGCTTCAATTCTTTAGTCTCTTTCACCGACACACGAACTGGTGACTTGAAGTCAAATAAAATAAAAGGTTTGCTTCCTCTGATTATCCGAGATGCTGAGTAGCTTGGGTTGGGTTTTGTCCTATTATTATGTAACACCGCCGGACCGGCTACAACAAACACACAAAGTGTTGGGTTATGGACTAGTATACGATGCATGGGCGAATACAATAGATACTATAGAAAAAAACAGAAGATCTACTTACGAGTTCTAACGATCACGTTTGCTATTTCGTGCGTTGCTCGGCGTCTACCGTCACGTGATATGGCTACGCACTCATACACTCCGTTGTCATGGTAACTGACATTGATTAGTGTAAAGGACATCCCTTGTTGATAAAGCTTTTTCTCATCGGTAGGCATTTCGTAAACAGGTGTGTTTTTGCTAAACTTATGCCATAGAAACACTTCTGCAGTGTTGTCGTTAACTTGGCAGTTAACAGTCACAGCCGAACCGCGCTCCAAGTGATGTTGTAATTTTGAGTGCAAGAACTCAAGGGTTGTAACCTGTCCAGCTTAAAGAAGAAAGTGGAGACGTTACGTTACCGCGACGCTCAAAGAACGTTACGTAAGCGCGACGCGCAAAGTACGTCAAGTAACCGCGACGCTCAAATAACGTTACGTACATGTAACCGCGACGCTCAAATAACGTTACGTAACCGCGACGCTCAAAGAACTGACGTTTTCATGGCTGCATGCATGTTTATAATGAAAATGCAGCTAAACAACAACAAGTTGTCGATTTGGAACATTCTAGGCCACATCAACTAACAACAAAAATACAAAGGCCGCCACTCAGAATGGTCGATGCATTGCCGCAACAAGGCTACTATGGCGCTTTTTTGTCATGCATCCATCCAACAAGGCTAATTACGTACTTTATCGACCAACTAATCCACCACAAATCACATTGAAAAAAAGACCCAAGCCATGCCAGTATAATCTTTCTGATACTTACCAAATGATGGACTCTCTTCAATAACCAATAATAATACAAAATATACATAACACCAATGTAGAAACATTGTTTTCAACATTCTTGTAATCGCTTGATTTGTAAGCATGCGTAAAACATGTTTTAAAATTTAATTGGAATAATTAATAAAAGACGTCATCAACTAAAACTTAATGAATAAATTAACGCGCCTGCGCCAAATTATAATTGGTAATTAGCCATTATCAAAACGAGCAGGGGACTGGGACCAAGTCCGTAAAACTAATTCAATAAGAAACTAGAAAAAGTGACGTTGTCCAGCCAAACCATACATTCACTGTAAAATTTTGGCTGGATAACACAATTTCAAAAGTTTATAATTCCGACAGAATTTCAACATGCTGTTTCATGTCATAAATTAAAAACTCGTTCCCAGTTCCCAGCTCGTGTTGGTTTTCATCAAAGATGGCGGGAGAGAGAGATGTCTACGATGTGTGTGTGATCGGTGCTGGCATTGAAGGCAGTTCTACAGCTCGATACTTGGCGACACGTGGGAAGAAGACACTGCTTCTAGAGCAGGTAAGTGTAAAATGGTCGATGTCGGAGCAACTTCAGTTTAGCCCAGCAAACGTACTCATGCAGTCCTCAGGCTACTTGCGGCCCTGCGGTTATATAAAGCCCCTCTGATGATTATAAGCCCTCGTGTGAGGCTTATTTAATGAGACTTTCATTTTGTTCCCCACTACATGAGAGAAGGCTGGTTTACACACCATTATCACTACAGCGAAGCGTGAACGTCACATTACAGGGGCGTAGCGTGCATATACGCCCGTACGCACGTGCGTACAATTTAAAATCCTTAATATATGTATATATTATAAAAAACATAAAAATATTTAAAATAAAATGAAATCTAAGACAAAATCTTAACAGCTCACGGCAGATTACTTGCTGGAAACTACTCACAGAAGGCAGGAAAATGCTATTTTGGAGACCCTATAACTCAAAAAAGTTTCGGGGAGCATACCCCCGCATCCTCCTACGAGCTCGCACCTTCGCCGCTCGTCAGATTGTGTCCCCCAATACATTTCCCCTTTCAGTCAGTCATTGTAGGCATGTATAATGATGATTGTAGTTAGTACAGTCTCAAACAAAATAAATACCAAAAAACTGGCTTCGCCTCGTGTTATTATATCGCTATATATATTTAAACGGTAGCGGTATATATAACCTGTTTACATAAATCCTTTAACCAATACTCATAAATCATTTACACAACCTTTACATAAATCCTTTTCTGAATCCTTTATATAACCTTTACATAACTGAATCCCCCCATAAAACTGAGTGATAAATGCATTTTACTATGTATTTATGTAGCGAGAAAGTCCGCTGGAAAACGAAGAAAATGGTATTTCCAAGGCTCTAGAATTCTAAATTTTCAGGGGGGGCATGCCCCCTCACCCCCCTAGAAGCTCACGCCTTTGGCGCTCGTTGCTATGTGCGTACATTGCAAAAAAAGCACGCTACGCCCCTGCATTATAGCCCAGTATCTATGTAGTACACATTTCCAAACATCCTTCGCGGTAGTGATTTTCTTTGTTTTGTCCTCATGAATTATTAATGAGTTTGAGAATATGTTTTCTTCATTCCATAGTTCCACCTTCCACATTCTCGTGGTAGTTCTCATGGAAGCACAAGACTTGTACGACATGGCTATTCTACACATGTTTTTTCTGATTTGATGCCAGAAGCCTTTGAAATGTGGAGAGACATTGAGAACAAAGCTGGCAAGGAATTGATCAAGTAATTGTAAAAAGCCACATGCAGTCCCAGAGCTCCTTGCATGTTGAAACTAATGGTGTGGACACACGTTGCAACATTGCGTGCAATATCGTCATACATATACTATTGCAGCGTGTGTCCAACAACCCCTGCAACGCAATGTTGCTTAAAGTAGAATCGATTTGTACATGTACATTTACTTCAGCAACAGTGCGAGCAACAAATTGCATCATGTGATCACACATATTGAGAGCAGTGTTGCAGGGGTGGAAACATGATGCATCAAAATTGCCAGCAATATTGCACTCAATGTGTGTCCGACCTTAAAACAATGAAATTAAAATTTCTATATTAAAATTGAAAATAACAATGACAATAAAACAAACAAACAAACAATCAAGGACTTTCCTAACCAGTTGATCTATATCTACATTTATTGAGTCGGTAACTGTCGTTAGACATCATGCACCAACTACAAGGCTGATTTCTTGCATTGCTGGACAGACAATGACACAAGTCACTACAAGTTTATCTCCCTGTAGCTCAGTTGTAGAGCAACATAGTATAACCAGTATCCAGAAAGTCATGGCCTGGGGGTGATTAATCTTTTCTGGGGTCATTTCTTTTTCTCAGCCTGATTTCTAGCTAGTTGGTGACAAGATGAGTACTTAATTATTAATTAATTAATTATTATGTAAATAATATGATTTACATGCATCTACACTATTTATTCCAGGAAAGTTGGTTTGCTCTCAGTAGAACGTCCACCTTTTAATGAGTTGAGTAAACTTACTGCTATTGTTAGAAGTCTTGGAGTAAAATGTGAAGTATTATCCCGAGATGAAATAAGAAAGAGATTCCCTTGCATTAAACTTGGAAATCACTGGAATGGTACTTTTGAACCTGAAGGAGGTTTTATCATGGCTAGTCAGGCACTACAAGCGATACAGGTACATAGTAATAGTAATAATAATAAATGTATATGCTGTGATGCAGGTACAGGTACATGTATATTGCAATACAGATATATATGCAGGTATGTCACAATACAGGTATGCAATATAGAGGTATATAGATATACCAGTATGCAGTGATGCATGATACAGGTATACAATACAGATATATATGCAGGTATGTCACAATACAGGTATGCAATATAGAGGTATATAGATATACCAGTATGCAGTGATGCATGATACAGGTATACAATGCAGGTATATATGCAGGTATGTCACAATACAGGTATGCAATATAGAGGTATATAGATATACCAGTATGCAGTGATGCATGATACAGGTATACAATGCAGGTATATATGCAGGTATGTCACAATACAGGTATGCAATATAGAGGTATATAGATATACCAGTATGCAGTGATGCATGATACAGGTATACAATGCAGGTATATATGCAGGTATGTCACAATACAGGTATGCAATATAGAGGTATATAGATATACCAGTATGCAGTGATGCATGATACAGGTATACAATGCAGGTATATATGCAGGTATGTCACAATACAGGTATGCAATATAGAGGTATATAGATATACCAGTATGCAGTGATGCATGATACAGGTATACAATACAGGTATATATATGCAGGTATGTCACAATACAGGTATGCAATATAGAGGTATATAGATATACCAGTATGCAGTGATGCATGATACAGGTATACAATGCAGGTATATATGCAGGTATGTCACAATACAGGTATGCAATATAGAGGTATATAGATATACCAGTATGCAGTGATGCATGATACAGGTATACAATGCAGGTATATATGCAGGTATGTCACAATACAGGTATGCAATATAGAGGTATATAGATATACCAGTATGCAGTGATGCATGATACAGGTATACAATGCAGGTATATATGCAGGGTATGTCACAATACAGGTATGCAATATAGAGGTATATAGATATACCAGTATGCAGTGATGCATGATACAGGTATACAATGCAGGTATATATGCAGGTATGTCACAATACAGGTATGCAATATAGAGTGGTATATAGATATACCAGTATGCAGTGATGCATGATACAGGTATACAATGCAGGTATATATGCAGGTATGTCACAATACAGGTATGCAATATAGAGGTATATAGATATACCAGTATGCAGATGATACAATACAGGTATATATGCAGGTATGTCACAATACAGGTATGCAATATACAGATATATATGCAGGTATGTCACAATACAGGTATGTCACAATACATATGCAATATAGAGGTATATAGATATACCAGTATGCAGTGATGCATGATACAGGTATACAATGCAGGTATATATGCAGGTATGTCACAATACAGGTATGCAATATAGAGGTATATAGATATACCAGTATGCAGTGATGCATGATACAGGTATACAATGCAGGTATATATGCAGGTATGTCACAATACAGGTATGCAATATAGAGGTATATAGATATACCAGTATGCAGTGATGCATGATACAGGTATACAATGCAGGTATATATGCAGGTATGTCACAATACAGGTATGCAATATAGAGGTATATAGATATACCAGTATGCAGTGATGCATGATACAGGTATACAATGCAGGTATATATGCAGGTATGTCACAATACAGGTATGCAATATAGAGGTATATAGATATACCAGTATGCAGTGATGCATGATACAGGTATACAATGCAGGTATATATGCAGGTATGTCACAATACAGGTATGCAATATAGAGGTATATAGATATACCAGTATGCAGTGATGCATGATACAGGTATACAATGCAGGTATATATGCAGGTATGTCACAATACAGGTATGCAATATAGAGGTATATAGATATACCAGTATGCAGTGATGCATGATACAGGTATACAATGCAGGTATATATGCAGGTATGTCACAATACAGGTATGCAATATAGAGGTATATAGATATACCAGTATGCAGTGATGCATGATACAGGTATACAATGCAGGTATATATGCAGGTATGTCACAATACAGGTATGCAATATAGAGGTATATAGATATACCAGTATGCAGTGATGCATGATACAGGTATACAATGCAGGTATATATGCAGGTATATGTATCACAATACAGGTATGCAATATAGAGGTATATAGATATACCAGTATGCAGTGATGCATGATACAGGTATACAATGCAGGTATATATGCAGGTATGTCACAATACAGGTATGCAATATAGAGGTATATAGATATACCAGTATGCAGTGATGCATGATACAGGTATACAATGCAGGTATATATGCAGGTATGTCACAATACAGGTATGCAATATACAGGTATATAGATATACCAGTATGCAGTGATGCATGATACAGGTATACAATGCAGGTATATATGCAGGTATGTCACAATACAGGTATGCAATATAGAGGTATATACCATATACCAGTATGCATGCATTATGATGCATGATACAGGTATACAATGCAGGTATATAGATATGTATGCAGTGTGCATGTACAGGTATACACAATACAGGTATGCAATATAGAGGTATATATAGAGATATACCAGTATGCAGTGATGCATGATACAGGTATACAATGCAGGTATATATGCAGGTATGTCACAATACAGGTATGCAATATAGAGGTATATAGATATACCAGTATGCAGTGATGCATGATACAGGTATACAATGCAGGTATATATGCAGGTATGTCACAATACAGGTATGCAATATAGAGGTATATAGATATACCAGTATGCAGTGATGATGCATGATATACAGGTATACAATACAGGTGCAGGTATACCATATGCAGTGATGCATGTATGTCACAGGTATATATGCAGGTATGCAATACAGGTATGCAATATAGAGGTATATAGATATACCAGTATGCAGTGATGCATGATACAGGTATACAATGCAGGTATATATGCAGGTATGTCACAATACAGGTATGCAATATAGAGGTATATAGATATACCAGTATGCAGTGATGCATGATACAGGTATACAATGCAGGTATATATGCAGGTATGTCACAATACAGGTATGCAATATAGAGGTATATAGATATACCAGTATGCAGTGATGCATGATACAGGTATACAATGCAGGTATATATGCAGGTATGTCACAATACAGGTATGCAATATACAGGTATATAGATATACCAGTATGCAGTGATGCATGATACAGGTATACAATGCAGGTATATATGCAGGTATGTCACAATACAGGTATGCAATATAGAGGTATATAGATATACCAGTATGCAGTGATGCATGCAGGTATACAATGCAGATACAGGTATGTATACAGGTATGCAGGTATATATATGCAGGTATGTCACAATACAGGTATGCAATATACAGGTATATAGGTATATACCAGTATGCAGTGATGCATGATACAGGAGGTATATAGATATACCAGTATGCAGTGATGCATACAGGTATATATATGCAGGTATGTCACAATACAGGTATATATGCAGGTATGTCACAATACAGGTATATAGATATACCAGTATGCAGTGATGCATGATACAGGTATACAATGCAGATATATATGCAGGTATGTCACAATACAGGTATGCAATATACAGGTATATAGATATACCAGTATGCAGTGATGCATGATACAGGTATACAATACAGGTATATATGCAGGTATGTCACAATACAGGTATGCAATATACAGGTATATAGATATACCAGTATGCAGTGATGCATGATACAGGTATACAATGCAGGTATATACATGCAGGTACAGGTATACTGCAATACAGGTATTCGGTACAGGCATGTCAAAATACAGGTATGCAGTGATGATACAGGCAATACCACAATACAATATTATTGTTAGTAGTGTTTACAACATGAGTGGCCATATTGTATCAGATTTACAACACAAGCTGGAGCAAAGTGATTGCAGATCTGGTACAACACAGATGCGAATGTTGTAAACTATAGTTTATCTAACAAACACTTTGCAGAATTTTATATTTTATCAAAATTTTAAAGATACGAGTAATTTTCACTGAGGAAATCACTGTTAAAGTTGATGTAAATGAGGATGATTTTGTATCAGATACGGTTATAATTTCTTTTGTGTTTTCCTCATGAATTATTAATCAGTTGAATGAGTCAAAATTACATTGTAGATGGAAATAATTTGTAAAGTAAGGCAAATATTGTGTAGACATGCATTCATGACCCACTATGACCTCAGCTCACCATTAGAGCATCCAGTAGCTCAGTGGTAGAGCATCCGACTAGAATACCGAAGGTCATGGGTTCATTCATGACCCACTATGACCTAAATAGCTCACCATTAGAGTTCCCAGTAGCTCAGTGGTAGAGCATCCGACTAGAATACCGAAGGTCATGGGTTCATTCATGACCCACTATGACCTAAATAGCTCACCATTAGAGTTCCCAGTAGCTCAGTGGTAGAGCATCCGACTAGAATACCGAAGGTCATGGGTTCATTCATGACCCACTATGACCTAAATAGCTCACCATTAGAGCATCCAGTAGCTCAGTGGTAGAGCATCCGACTAGAATACCGAAGGTCATGGGTTCATTCATGACCCACTATGACCTAAATAAGCTCACCATTAGAGTTCCCAGTAGCTCAGTGGTAGAGCATCCGACTAGAATACCGAAGGTCATGGGTTCATTCATGACCCACTATGACCTAAATAGCTCACCATTAGAGCATCCAGTAGCTCAGTGGTAGAGCATCCGACTAGAATACCGAAGGTCATGGGTTCATTCATGACCCACTATGACCTTATTAGCTCACCATTAGAGTTCCCAGTAGCTCAGTGGTAGAGCATCCGACTAGAATACCGAAGGTCATGGGTTCATTCATGACCCACTATGACCTAAATAGCTCACCATTAGAGCATCCAGTAGCTCAGTGGTAGAGCATCCGACTAGAATACCGAAGGTCATGGGTTCATTCATGACCCACTATGACCTTATTAGCTCACCATTAGAGTTCCCAGTAGCTCAGTGGTAGAGCATCCGACTAGAATACCGAAGGTCATGGGTTCAAATCCTATCTGGTACTCAGAATTTTTTATGAGTTAATAATAATTAATTAATAATAATTGCTTGTATAGCGCCTATACAGGACTGTTCTAAGCGCTGTCATACAAAGAAACAATATATATAAAGGTCATTATCATTTAATTTGTAATAATTGCTTGTATAAGCGCCTAATTACAGGACTGTTCTAAGCGCTGTCATACAAAGAAACAATATATATAAAGGTCATTATCATTTAATTTGTAAAGTCCTTGTGACTGGTGAATTAATGTATTTTCAGAGCCAATTTGTGGAATTTGGTGGAAAGCTTTGTGATGGAGAAAAAGTTGAAAACATTGAACCTGGAAGTATTGTCCAAATTCATACTGCAAGGAATGTCTACAAGGCAAAATCTGTTATCATTGCTGCTGGTACGTATGATATGCATGTTTGATGAGCTGCTGGTATGCATGAGCTGCTGGTATATTGTACGGTATGCATGTTTGATGAGCTGCTGGTTATATGCACGGTATGCATGTTTGAAATCCTAAAAAATTGTGAACAAAGTCACAGCCTTGAAAGGTAAGTTCAAACAAGGTCAAACAAAGTCTGCTCTATGTAATATATTCATGTGTAGTCCCAGCCCAGAAATAATTTTATTTCAACAACTTGTTCATTTGTTCTTCTTCTTGTACTATGTCCCAGAGGGCTACAGGGTCATTGCCTAGAGCTGTTACATGTTTAGCCTCTTTAAATAAAGTTGTTGCTAGTAGAGTGCAAACACTAAAACCATAAAACAGTGCTATTAAACTTTAATTAGTACTAAATAGTGCAATGTCTTTTTTTTTTTCTATTGTTTTATTACACCAAGATGATATACCAATTTATACTTTCTTGTAGGTCCATGGGTAAATGAAGTACTAAAGCCATTGGGAATACAACTTCCAGTTGAAGTAAGAAAGATACCTGATATTTTCTTTTAACTTGAATATTAGCGAAGAACTCTCATTTCATTCTTGTAAATCAGCTTTTTTTAACAGTCTTTCCTTGATCTAGATTTGGAGGGTTCTTCTGTCTTACTGGAAACCACAAGATCCCAAAAAGTATTCAGTAGAAGGTGGTTTCCCAGGTTTTATTGTATATTTAAGTGAACACGAGCATATCTATGGTTTTCCTGTGTACGAGTATCCAGGACTTGTCAAGGTCAGTATTGGGCTTCCTGTGCATAACATTTTAATAACATTCAAAGAGAACTTCCAGTCTGTATGTATGGGACAATCATTAAGACTTATTGACTGGGACCGAGGGAAACAGAATGTTTTGTGGTCCCGAGACCGCAAAACAGCTGCTTGCCCGAGGTCCCAGTCAATAAGTGTTTTGTTATATACCAACTGTCAAAGAACAACAAAAAGATGGGTTTCCCGCTTTTCAAGCGCGATTACCAACGCCAATCAAGGTTACAAAGCTCAATCAACTTCCGGTTTTGTTATTGCCGGTCCACAACATATTGTCAAATGGTCAAGGCGAGACTTTGTGAGACTCTGAGACAAGGCATCGCTTTTTCACCGATTTCCTTTGTTTTCAAAATTTGAGACTCTGAGACAGCTTTTTGTGAAAGAATGAGACTACGAGACCCTAGAAATTTGACCGAAATTTGCAAGACTGACTTTTTGTGGGGACCATTCGACACCCTAGTACTCTGGCCTGACCTGCTCAGACTATGGTTTCTAGACTTTATTTTTGATGGACTTGCAATTGAGTAATAGCACAATATTGCAATGATAAGAAAGTTTCTACTAGTGGAAAGTTTGAAAATACTGTACATAGGGATGCTTTGGCTTCCTGTGTTATGTCTAGACTGTCTAGTTAATAGTGTCTTTTTGGGTTATCAATATTACAATCTCTTGTCTTTTGTCATAGATTTGCCATCACACTGGTGTGGAAATTTCCTCACCGGAATCAAGAGAAGAAGTTAGAACTAATGAAATGTATGTCAAGAAACTGTCTGAATTCATCAAAGCAGACTTTGATGGCATAGATCCTGTTCCTAAGATATTAGAAGCATGTATATATACGGTGAGTAACTCTTATAAGGGGTATTATTCATGGCTACATTAAAAGGCTTTATCAATGCATAGATCCTGTTCCTAAGATATTAGAAGCATGTATATATACGGTGAGTAACTCTTATAAGGGATATTATTCATGGCTACATTAAAAGGCTTTATCAATGCATAGTTCCTTAGTATACTTCATTAGTATACATATGTACTTCATACATAAAGTACTATAATTACAGTGTAAGTACATGTACTACATGTACAATGTATGAGCTAATGGTTTACCCAATTTTATCTGCCATGCACAACACCTTAGCTTGCTAATTCAGAAATGAATGTTGCTACAGTAATTGTGCAGTTGTGGAGGCAGTTAACACCCTGTATATGCATACTGCCTGATACAAAGGTACTTTAATTTATTAATAGGTCACCCCTGACCATTCCTTCTTTCTTGATCACCATCCACTGCACCACAATATTGTGATTGGAGCTGGCTTTTCAGGTAACCTAATGAACTTAAATAAAGTTTATTATTATTATTATTATTATTATTACTTCATAGTTTCATGGCTCAGCATGTTTCACAAGGTCACAATTCAGACTCCTTTGAAATTGCTTCCTATGTGCTTCAACAGGCCAATTTCTTTGACCAATAGTGTGTCATGTACTAAGTTATATAGTCCTGTGTTACAGCGCGACGCGATGTACCATGGCCACCCTATTTTATTTTTACAAGCTAGCCAATCAGACATTGAATTGGTAGCTTCAAAAATGCAAGATTTCTGGTTAGATTGTGTGACTCAGTACAGCATGCATGCATAATTAGATTGATTAGATTCTCTTCACAGTATTGACGTAAAAAAAACTCTGCTCGAGCATGGAAGTCATATAACCAAGAATTACATCTGTGATGCATTTGTTTTCCACTACAAACAAAATTGGCAAATGGATAATTCTCTAGTCCTGACTGCATGATATGCTAAATATTAACCCGAAGCAAACAAACTTCGCATATAGACGGAGATCTACAGTCCTTTAGCTCATGTTTAGTGTTACTCACTGAATTATTCGAACAACATCGACTTTCAGAGAACTTCCATCATGCTACGGTCAGCATGTGATAAGTTGCCATGGTTTCGACTTTTGAGCCAATCAAAATCCTGAAACAGACATTCTTGTCATTCCTCGACATGATTGCCAGACGACACGAACTCGGCCTACCACAGGTAGTCCAAGTAATTATCGCTGTCTGATTGACTAATTTGTATAAAAATGAATTGGGTGGCCACGGTACATCGCGTCATGCTGTAAGATCTTTAGTGACTTGAATCTTATTTGAATCTTAATAAAATCAGATAAAACATGCAATCTTGGTGGACCTGTGTACATCTGAGTTTTAACGAATTTCAAAAATTTGGCAAAGTTGACTTTACTATTCAGTAAAGCTTGGGCTTCCTGTGTTGAATGTCTTGCTTTTCTCCACAGGACACGGATTCAAGATGGCTCCCTGTTGTTGGCAAGATATTATCCCAACTGGTATTAGGAGAAAAGCCTTCGTATGACATGGGTCCATTCAAAATATCAAGATTCAAAAATGTTAAATCTTCTTTGTGAAATGCGAGAGGTGTAAGGAAATGCAATGCAATCAATTATTAATGGTAGTGTACAGATTCTAAAACAAATGTACATTGCACAATAATGTAACTAATCTTTTCAACAATGCATGATACAGACCTGCCAACTCTCCCGGTTTAGCCGAGAGTCTCCAGATTTTGGACCTCAACTCTCGGTCTCCCGGTTTGAAGACAAAATCTCCCGGCTAATCACGTCATGACCACGATTTACGGTGAAATTGCATAATACAACGTAACAATCTTTTTCAATATTAGAATATGCATCTTTTTATGTGAACGCTCGCCTATCAGGTGATCATTACAAATCCTTTTTTTTTTTTTTTTTCTGGTTCGGAAATGCTTAGGGCTGTCCGCCATTTTGTTTTTGGCATTAAAGCACGCTATTTTAGCCTATTTTTCCAGTCTCAAGATTTGAGGGCTTGGGGGGTTGGCAGGTATGTGATAATAATAATAATAATAAGTATTGGGAGCATATAATACTATTGTCTCTATGCTCTTACAAAACTAGCAACACTAATAAATAAATAAAATAAAGATCCAATATCATAAACTATAAAAATGATATCTACATGAAATATAACTAAAAAAAATAAATAATAATAATATAATTCCTAAAACACATTTACAGTGTGGCCACTCGAACCGAACTTTTTTTTCCGAACTTTCTATTGCCTCATAGCCTCTCAAATGCAGCATTGAGTTTAAATACACTTAGTGATCAAAATAAATCATTTTTCTGATCAATTTGCTCAATCGATAATTTATATATTTGTGTTAGAAAAAAAACTAAGTGTTCACGGTTCGAGTGTCCATACTGTAATAATGTTAATGTATAACATAATAATAATGTAATCCAAGTTTTTGGGACATTGTATGTGTTTGCATGTTGTAAGTGTCAAAAATATATCACTTTTTTACTACACATGCCAATGACCATTGTTCGATCTGAAGGGAAATTTACCCTGTGTACAACTGCTTCCCAACCCTACCCCCAGTGGGATTTCCACTTGGCCAGATTGATGTGAATAGGCCATTTCCGAGTTCCTTTTATCTCTGTTTCAAAATGAGTCTACGTGCAAAACCTTTCATATGAAAATTAGTTTTATTTACATGTAAAAGGAAAAGTTATTTTCATATGAAAGGTTTCGCACGTAAACTCGTTTTGAAATAAAAGGAAATCGGAAATGGCCTATTCTAGCCATCATTCTGAATGCAAAGAGAATACACAAAAGGGCTAGTTGATGCATTGCAGTCCCATGGTCAGGGCTAGGGGGGTGCAGTGTTGCTTTGTCGCTATCCCCCTCCCCCCTCACAAAAAAGAGAGGCCTTGACGAAATGAGAAAGAAGTGAAAAATGATACTCTTCTGGGTACAAATATTTGGCATTTATTATACAATATCATATTTTGACAATAAAAGTGCTAATCATAAACAATCATGGATTTGATATGCCAAGAGCCTATTATATTATTTATGTAGGGGGTTAAGGCATTTTAACTAAATATTATAAAAATCCCTAATAAAATTATTTAAATACTCAACTTTAATGACTGACTACGTCTGTATGTTATTATATTTACAATGAGTTTTAAAAGATTTTAAAGTAATTCATGAACAAAAAATGTTTATATTATTCTTTATTGGGTTCCCTGTGCTTCATCTACCACAGGCTACCCAAATCTTTATAACTAAATATGGTTTGTATATTATATGTGATTTGGGCGAATTCTGTCGGAATTATAAACTTTTGAAACTGTTGTTTTTTCGACGACAAAGATATATATACTAAGTGCACTATTAGGAAATATTGCTATAAAAAATAAGCTATTATTATTATTATTATTATATATTAATAATATATTTATATAAATTATAGAGTTAACCTTCACTTCATATATATATATATACTTACAGTCAATTGCAAAAATTCTGGCCGCTGCGAAGTATCAATATATCAGGTGCATTATGGGTAATTAAATAATCGAAAATTCCCCTTAAAGCGGGTTAACGCCAGCAAAGTTGGTAGAAATATTTAGTATAATGTTCATTTTAGTCTTACGTTTGTTGTTTGTCAGTTTTGCTTCATTTAATAGTATTAGTGATGCACCCGATATATTGATATATTGATATACCGTGGCGGCCAGAATTTTTGCAAATGACTGTATATGATTCTATATGATTCGAATATTTTGTATCAATAATATGTAAACCATTATTCAAATCCACATGGGTGGGGTTTGTTCTGCACTTGCAATAGGTTCAGTACTTTCAGGTGAATTAGGCGGGGCCAGAGTCATTTCTACCCTTCCACGATTCCTAAGATGTAATGCTTCCGAGGGGGATACCAAGTGAGGTATGTGTTCAAGCAATGCATGACGAGGTACAATGTCTAAATCAATAAAAATGGGATGGATAGTGTTACCAGTTGTTGCATTGCCATTGCCTATTGGAAGTCCTGTTTGAGAACCATTCCATATCTCTGTATTCCTAATAGCTTGAACCTCACAGCAGCAACACCAAAACTTTGTAAACATATAAAAATTATCATCCTCTGCACGTAGTTGCTCTCCTCTTTTGAAGCAAAAACCTTTTTGGCTGATATTTGGATGATAGAAATGATAGTAAATCATCATGAAGAAAAGTCCAGCCACAAACCCACCAAATACTAAACACATAGCTGCAATCGATACGTCTCCAAATAATGCACGATGGGGATACCATAATACCACAAACACAGTGTTTTCTATGAAGGTGAGAGTGTAATATAGAACAAGTCTCAGTCTTGTTGCTCCTTCAGTTATGTTGAAAAAGGAGAAGTTGTAAACAAAAGCGATGATACCATTGTAGCAGACTTCTCTACATGGATGGACATTACCATCAATGTCAGTACAAAAAGTTGAATATTGCATAACAAGGAAGAGAAACATCAACAGCCAATGAATACCAACAGCTACAAATAACCAGACATTGAAGAAAGAAGCAAATATTACAAGCGCAGTAATCCGAGAAGCAAGCATGAATAATCTCCATAATATCTGAAAGAAAAATCCTATCAACGAGATTTCATTTTGCATAAATTCACGTAATGCACTTGTATATGCTACAATTGACCAAGCTAATGAGCCAAGGGAACATGCTGCAGTGATTACAGTCTGTAAATCACTACTTGTTTTAAAGCGCCTGTGATAAGATAGAATGTACAACTGTAGAATAAGTTGAGGAGCTGATTCAAGGTAGGCTTCAAACAAACGTAGCATACCAATGTCACGCCACTCTCCTAAAAAGTACTGGTACTCATTTGGACTGGCATCTTTTCTTCTTGTTCTCCATCCACTACGAAAAGCTCTCCAATACCTGCAAATAACAACAGAGTGGAGAAAAGTATTTTAAATATTTCAAAAATAATGTCTTTATACAAGCACTTTATAGAAAACAATATGAAGCTTCAAATATTTTTTTAAATATGAATTTATTATGCATTTTCAATTTCAGGGAAATTGAAATTGAAAATGCATATTTTTAAAATCTAACTTTTTATATTTCAATAAAAATACACATAATAATACATGCATGCAGCTTTA
Organism: Actinostola sp. cb2023; assembly: GCA_033675265.1. Lineage (NCBI taxonomy): Eukaryota > Metazoa > Cnidaria > Anthozoa > Actiniaria > Actinostolidae > Actinostola > Actinostola sp. cb2023. The sequence continues at coordinate 741,566 of JAUJYZ010000974.1, forward strand.
AAATTTAAATTTAAAATTGAAACAGAATAGAACAAGATAAAACACTTTTAGTGCAGAGAAATAAATAAATGGGACATTGAAAATAAATCCATATAATAATAATTGTGAATATTCAAATAACAATTAATGCATGATGTGTAATCCCCAAACGATACAGCTTGGATTATGGTTGAATAAATATTATACACATAAACAAACTGTGGGTTTTATTTTAAAAGATACATTTTTGCCTAAGAACTTTCCAGTACCTGACAACGGGTCCAACATGCAGAAAGTGCAACACATACGTCAACCAATTTTCGCTTTCTTCGTCCTCGTAAAACCATTTTGCTGAGAAGATTTGAAGTGTAATAGAAGAAAAGCACACAAATCCTAACGTCAAACCAAACCATGTGTATTCTCCTTTGCTAAAATACAACCCAGCTACAAAAAGATCCGAGCCAATGTCCGCGATAAATGTGAGAATCGAGCCCAAAGCAACGATGTCCCAAAACCAATGGACACGTTTATTAGGAGGTGTTATTCCATCGAGAATCGATCTTCTCGTGGCTGCTAGATCTGTCTCATCTTGAGTAATGGATGGAATGTTCACTCTGCCATTAATTATATTTTCAGGAAGCTCTAAACTCAAACATTCTGCCGCCATTACTCCGCCAACTCCTCCAAGTCCCTGTCCAAGTCCAAGGGATTTCCAGGTCGGTGCGTCGGTCGGTGCGTAAACAGTACTGTCGGTTGAAGTTCGGAAGGGATTCGGAAAAAAGATATCACGCTTTTCAAAAAGACGGCCATTCTCGTACCCAGAGCCCGCTCGTCATTACGAGCGGGCTCTGGGTACGAGAATGAAAGACGGCTAGAAAGAGCTAAATATATTTTAGACCATTTATTACTCGGGCCCTTTCGAAGGAAGCCCGAGTTAGAAAATGCGTTTTTCGGTAGTAGTAGTCGTAGTTTTGTTCGGCTAAAGAATGACGAAAGTATGCGACGTATTTAATCGTATCGAGTTTCAAGATTACTCAGCAGATAAGAAAAAAACACACACACACAGGACTAAAGTAGATTTGAATCTTAGTTTTGAAAGCAGCTGTAGATCTTCAAGCTATTAAAAGGTCAGGATTCTAGTTCATCGTTCAATGACTAGAAGTGGTAAAAGGACTAGAAGCTCGCTTAAAATATATTTAATAAAAACAAACGCGAGGGCGTTATCAGAACCATCTGACCTATGCAACCTCAAGACGTATCATGTTCGTACTCACCCGACTCATAGTCTCCCAGACCCTCGTCACTCAACTGTCACTGATTGTCATGACGTCAGAGAAATGATATTGTATTGAAGAAGATGTCCTTGTTTTATATAGAACTGCCGCGTAGGCTATTTAAAACAGAATTTCCACGCTCAAAACAGGTCAGTGAACGGCAAAAATACAATCGAAATCAAAACGTCCTTAGATTTTAGGGATCTATTGCAGAAGAAGACGCTCGGTGACAAGGGAGACTATTTCGGTCGGTGACTCATAGATAAAGATCTCCGACTCTTGAAAGTACGCTGTCATACGTATTTAAACGTATTTGAGGTCACTTGAGGTCACATCTTAAATCTAACAGAAGCAGCTTTTGATTTTTAATCGATAATTCCTTTCTGATTTCGAGATAAATCGAACAAGATTTTTTAATGTATAGGCAGAGACAGCAGATTGGTCGAGCTTTGTCACATCATACTGAATCAACTGGATGTTTAAAAATACGAAGTTCTAACTCATGATGGATGTTTATTTTATTCCACGTTTGAAAAATTCAGAAGGAAAGGGAATCGTAAAAATCGTACTTCAAAACTACATCAAAGCATTTAAGGCGAGCAAGGTCAATGTTCGTAAATCGAGATCGTACATATAGCCCTTCGTCAGACATATAGTCTCCCTCGTCACGCAACTGTCAGTCATTGTCAGGTCTCTCCTCACGCAACTGACATTGTCCTTTTCATAAGCCCGAGTGTACGCTCATTGAGCGTCTTGTTATTTTATCACTCCCACGAGTTTCTTTCGACTTGGAACATTGGATGATTATATATATTGGACTGCGATTGTCCCGAAATTGTCCCGAAATTATCCTGGTCGAGTCCTGGCTCGCGGGATCACCCATGATGCTACTGACAAAATGGCGACGATGTAGTGAAAACTTTCAAGGATGATTCGTACGGTCCGATTCGTACTCTGATTTGTACAGAAATATTTACTATTTAGCTGTGATTCCATTAGCAGAGGAATGTGACCAAGTACTGTCGACATAAAACGGAAAATGCCTCCAAAAAAGAGTCCAGCAGCCAAACCAGCTCCAAAACCCACTGCAAAACAACCCGCGAAAAGTACTGCAACAACAGCGAAAAAAGCTGCAGCTACTAAACCCGCTGCTGCAGGGGCTAGCAAAGGAACTAATGCCAAGAAACCTGGCGTTGTTCAAGCTAAAGGAAAACCGAAAGGCAAAGGTGCTGTTTCACCAAAGGTACAGTTGCTAGAGTTGCTAGCGCGTAGCGGTATGCGTTTCCATGGTGAACTCGTCCACGTAACCAGCCTGGCATAAACCACTCAGCTAAAAGTAGGAAGATCCTCTCACGACCGTTTGTCTAATTCTCCATTAGCACTATGCAAAGGCTAGTAGCCTAGACGATTTTTTTGGAATTAAAATTAATTCTAGTTTAATATGTGTACACAATTTCACAGCCAAAAGGTCCAGTGTGGACAAAAAATGATGAACATGCTACAACTATCCAAAAGTATGTCAGACGTTACCTTGCACAAAATAAACTAAAGAATCTAAAGAAAGAAAAGCAAGACTTTAATGAACTTATGGAGAAACTTCAAAAAGAGGTACAAAATCTCATTTGTTGGTTTTATTTTCTCTCCCATTCATTCTGTTTCTGTTCTTTCAGAGTTCTAGACTGCAACTTTTGTGAATTTTGCTTACTATTTTATAATAAAAGAAAATAATGATATTTAGGCATGGCTGAAACAAGTGCAAATAGAAAGAGAACAAGCAGAATTGGAGAGGAAGAAAGAAGAAGAAGAAAGGAAAAAGAGAAGAGAAGAAGCTAAAAGACAAAGTCGAATCTTAGAAGCAGCTTTTGATGGGGATAATGATGAAATTCTTGCTGTATTGGAAGAAGTAAGCCTAAGCCTGAAATCTAGAGTGATTCTGCTTCATTGTACCCACAAACAACAGCACTAAGTTGAGACTCAGGGGTATACTTAACAAATCGAACATGGTTTTCCATTGTCTGTACTCTTATCGACAACAGATGACACCATAAAATGCTCAAAATACGCTCATTGTTCCACCTCAAAGTTTTGAACAGTTTATGCCGCCATGACCGTTGTCGATAAGAGTATAGACAATAGAAAACCATGTTCAAATTATTATTTTTTACCACAATATTTACTCAGGAAAGTGGAAAAGGCTCTTGAAAATGACAAATAAATTTGAAAGAAAATCTGATTCAAGCGTGTGCTGGTTCCGTGCGAGAGCAAAACGTCATCTTATTTGTCTGTCCTCTTAACGACAATGGCTCTTATCCAATCAGCGCGTGAGAAATTTTACAAGTGTTGTAAAAATTGCCATACATGTACTGTATTTTGTCTACCTCAATCTCGACCTGAAGCCATTGCTCATGGTCATCAAAGCGAATGTGGGAAAGGTCTCTTGCAGCTTAGGGGTTGTTATCGTGTAGTCATCTGTGATTTCACCTGCAAACTTAACACCTTATAAATGGTATCATTTCAGGCATATGATGCAGACAGCAAGCAAACTTCTCTTTCTGAGAATGCACGACAATCACTCATAGTACGCCACCAGATGGCACTTGTTGACTGTAAGGATGCCAACAACAACACACCTCTATCTGAAGCAGCAGGAGGGGGTCATGCAGACACAATCATGATGTTGATTCAAAAAGGTGTAGCTATAAACTCTAGAGGAAGGTACCGCCGGACTCCACTGTGGAGAGCAGCATTTGGAGGACATTTACAAGCAGTACAGGTTATTTGGTGATATATATATGTCGATGATTGTTATTGTTGCTAGATCATATACACTGATATTTAATAATCATAGATGAATAAATACATTTCTTTGATGCAGACTCTTCTTGAATATGGGGGAGATTCAAGACTAATCGCAGATGATGGGACGAATGCAGTTCAGGTGGGATGTCATTAGTCCTCATGTCATCATGTTCTCTAAGGCGATTTTCATGATGACTACAGACTACAAGTACCAGAATACTTTGCCCATTTTCTTTTGTTAGATAATTAGCACCAATTGTCTTACTATTCTCATGAGGGAAAACAAATCTGAATAAGAAGGAAAATTTCCAAAGCATTCAGGTACACCATGTACTTGTAGTCATATGACGCCATCATGAAAATCATCTATTCTAGAGCTGTTTCAAAATTAAAAGTATTATTTTACTGACGTTCAAAAAAATTAAGATTGCAGCAATTGATTCAGTCCAGAAAGTCTTACAAGATTGGGACATTACTCAAACAGATGCACTTTTAACAAAGATAGAATCAGAACAGCATAAAAATGCCGAAGCAGAAAAGAAGAGGCAAGAGGCAGAATGCAACAGGTAAATACATCAAACTTCAGTACACAATTATTATTGAGGGTGTCCATGCAAGAACAGAGTAGTGACTTGTGATCAAAGCCCAAATTCTCCTTTACAATTCAAAGAACATGAAGGAGAATTTACATTTTGATCAGAGGTCACTTACATTGTTCTTGCATGAAGCTCTTCAATTATAACTTGTTAACAAGTCAAGCACAACACAGCAAACCTGAAATTGTCACCTATATATATCAGTAAGTTTGAGGTTTTGACTGGCAAATACTCAGTCTGGCTGGACACACTGATTGAGAGTTTCTGTTATGATCATGTGAAACAGATTGGTCAGTTTTGGCCAGCCTGACTAGCTGCATGTCAGGTCGTCCCTAGTCTGAGATATGACACTAGGCTTATGATAAGTTAATAATTAACTTTAATTATTACAGGCGGTGGTGATCATGGAGGTAGTGATTACAATGATGAGCATGATGACAATCATAATAATGGTGGTAGTGATGATTCTCATCATTGTGTTGTGGCTTTTACTGATGATTTTAATTTCATTTTTAGCCTGCTTGGGACTGGGAGGGGAAAGAGGGGATGGGTTTGGTGAAGAGGGTTTATATATTGTCTATTTCTAATCTCGTTTTTATATATTATGTGTAGTTTGTATATTACTTGTGGAGACTGGACCCTTATGAGAAACATTAGTTGTGATGTGTTACCAGTATCCTCAATAAAGATGATTATAAGCCCCATTTACATGACAATATTGTTTTGGGCACGGCACTCCTAACTTTAAAAGGTATGCGTGCCTTATTTTTCTAGCACGGCACTCGTGTATTGTATCGTTTACACAGCACAATTCACAAGTGCTAAGCTAGAAGTGTAAGACACACGTACCTAAAGTTAGGAGTGCCGTGCCCAAAAAATATTGTTGTGTAAATGGGGCTATAATGATGATATTTACTTTCACAAGATTGGAATTAGAAATCAAGGATGCTGAAAAAGAACATCAAGCTTTTCAGAAAGAGGTAAAAATGTTAGTAAAATAAAATAAATTTTTATAATATTATCATTGAAAATGCAACCTGGATAAATTGGTACCAGTCAAACACCAGTCAGATATTGCCCTCGACACTTCAACCAAAAAGGCAGTTTGAGGGTTGCTTGTCTGTGATAATGCTTGTAAATGCTTCTACACATACCACTTCCCATCACTCTTAAGACCACTGAAACATAGCTAGTCTTTGCTTTTAACCTCATCACGCAGTGCTCCTTCCTAACACTGCATGAGAAAGTAACTGTAATTATCCATTACCAAAACGAGCAGAGGACTGGGACCAAGTGCGTAAAACTAATTCAATAAGAAACTAGCAAAAGTGGGCATCATTTTCTGAGAGAGCAGATCAAACTTAGCTAGTCTGGAAAGTTTGGTGAACTTCGGCTTAATATTGACGATGCTAGAGGGCATCAAAAATGTATATTTTCCCATACAAACTCTGTAAATTTTTGACGTTGTCCAGTCAAACCATACATTCACTGTAAAATTTTGGCTGGACAACACAATTTCAAAAGTTTATAATTCCGACAGAATTCGCTCAAATCACATCAAACTTTGCACAGATGCTAATTTTAACATGCTGTTTCATGTCATAAACGTAATTTCGTAAGTGCATTAATTCTAATGAACTCGTTCCCAGTCCCCTGCTCGTTTAGGTAATGGCTAATTATTTAAGGAGGCTATAATTGAAACAGTACCCTTCTTAACTACCATGTTCCACTGAGAACAGTAATTTAGGAGAAAATTAGGAGGAGAATGTGACAAAATCACGAGAGAAGCAAAGAGACTAACATTACACATGTGACTAACATGATATGTTTTATGTTCAATGCAGTTAAAGAGAGCTTACGAGGAGCTCAATAAACGAATATTTGAGCACGACCAATGTATGAGTGAAGGAAAGGTGGACAAGAAAGAAATAACTATACAGGTATGAAAACCTTTAATACTCCTGTATGATAGAAAAGATCCTACAGGCAAGGACTTGTCATGCCTTCATCGCAGCCTGTTTCAATTTCGTCACGCCCTGTCTTGCCTGGGTCGACGGAGGAATCCAGGGGACTCCCATGTAATTTCGTCACGCCCTGTCTTGCCTGGGTCGACGGAGGAATCCAGGGGACTCCCATGTAAGAATATCTCTTCAGAATTTCTCCAGAAAACCGGTAACACATCAATAACCTTTCCACCAGCAAATAACTTTCACTGCATTGCTGTCCGAAGACAAAAATCAAGCTTTGCAGAGTTTTATAAACTTGAAATGTCATTCAAATAAAGACCTAAATTTACGTCAGTCGTGGCGTCAGCGTTTTCAAAAAGAACCGTTTTGCTGTCCGCACGGAGACGGCAAAACTGCGTTTTTAAGCATCTCCTCTTGGGAAAGCTTTGTCGAAAAACTCCGTTTTCACTCCCTTTTTCGTAATTTGCGTATGCGTCTTCAAACCCAATATATACGCGTGAACCATAGACTACCCTGGGCACCAGAGACCGAGAGGGGGCCAGGATAACCGTAGACACAGGTAACCGTAGGCCAACACGAGTGATCAACGGCAGATATCGGATATGACATGGGCACAGCAGCAGGATCAGATATGAAATGGGAAAATGGCTTTGTGGAGACAGATCCAGTGACTGCATGGTGGCATTAGAATGGGAATAGCGGCCAGAAGGTAAAACAATAGGGACAAGAACGACCTTGGGGGGGGGGGGGGGGGGGGGGTAGTAGTGGTAGTGACTGCAACACTACAAGACGAACCTGGCTGCACGTCGAGCGATGGCATGATGAGATCCTTCGATGCATTATTTTCATTAGTATTTATTAAGTTTCTCGTTCATTTAACACATGGTCGTTAACAATTCATTTCTGTAATTATATTTATGCTGTAATTATTATAGCTCACTTCTTTGTCAGCGCGCCTTTTTTAGTTATCGAATAACTCACCCTCGTTTTCATTACACAAACAGCGCATCGCCAAATACACAAAATGTACCGGAAATAATTAGCGACATAGAAAATATAAGTCACGTTACCAAGCGCTTCGAAGATGAAGTGAGACAATAGGAACAACACGAACCCAAGTAATATTTTATTTTAATTTTATTTTATTTGACTTGGCCTATGGTATACTATGCAAAAACAAGATAAATTACAAGTAGGCAGGGCAACCACAACAGCTTGACCAATTACTGTGGACCCAAATAACTAGAGAAATGCTATGATTATAAATATAAATACACCTATTCCAAAAATCGTTGTCCTCGCCGAAAGCAACAAGCAAGAAGCTGACGACCGCAAAGGACATTGGGACTTTCTGCTTATTCATTTATTCATCCGTAGATATTTTGACATCATGCATTTTCAAATGGCCGAATAGTTCCAAATGATTGCTATTCAACGCTCGTAGGGATAACTTCTCAAGTACCATTGATAAATAAATTAAGTAGGAGATTCCCAAAGTCCTTTGCGGTCGTCAGCTTTTTGCTTGGTGCTTTCGGCCCGGACAACGATATTTGGAATAGGTGTATTGTATTGTATTGTATTGTATTGTATTGTATTGTGTATAATAATAAAAATGAAGGCGATGCTGTTTACACGCACGGGATAGATGCGGTTTGGTGGACACATCTCGAAACCGCGCATCAATTCTAGGACCAATCAAATTAATATTTATATAGTTTGGTCAACAAAAATCTAAGTAATAATAATTTAGTGAATATAAATCTCGGCAGCATTTCTTTTTCCTTTCCCACAAGTAAAAACAATGTTGATCTATCGAGCATTGTTAAACCATTATTGATACACAGTCTGCTCAGTGTAGGTTTCTCTTTTCTGATCATAAAACCAATAGACCTCTTTAGCTTGTATGCAAATTGCCCATTTCAGATCATGTGATGTAAACATTGATATTCTCTGGAGAATTAGTCCTTTCAATATAAACGAATAAATTTCAGAAATATAAAGGAACAATTCAGTCAGGGGCGGATCCAGGGGGAGGGTTCTGGGGGTTGCAACCCCCCCTATGGATATTTTTTAATACCGCTTGTATAGGTATGTCTGTCCGTAGGTCTCTCTTGCACTTTCAGCTCTCTCCCTCGTAAGAATAATATAATTCATTCATACTGTTTACACGACCGTTCTACTTCGAGGCCGGTTTGACTGATAACAGAAAGAACCTGCCGTTTTTAGCGTCAAAAGTTCAGTTTATGTGCATCACAGGCGTTCTATTCCTTCGAATAAAAGACAGGGGACTGAGTACCAACCACTCGAAGAGAAGAGTGTTACACAACAGAATCACTGATTTAACCGATACTATTAATTGCTGTATATTCTCAAACACTTCTAGATAAGCTAAGTCAATACCATTAAGACTTTAGTTCCATTATCTTTAGAACCAGATTGTATTCCAGATCATGCAATTTCTTATTTTCTTATCATTTAGTCTCCTCCTATTTTGGCATAGTCCCCACACAATTATCTACCACACCCAAAGACACTATACTTCGTCAGAACTTCGTATTCCTATTTTCCACTTACAATGTTTAGACACAATCAGATAACTTATAATTTTCACTATCCAGCAGTATAACTTTGTTCCAGTGTTTCAGAAGTTACTATATAGAATCTTTAGATTACATGTACGATCTAAATGCGTATTTGATAATTGTAATCTAGAAGCACATATTATATAGCCAATCATGAACCTGATAAGATGCAAAAAAAAATAGATTTCTTTTCCGTAAAAGCAGGTAAGTGTATTTGTATAAGTAGAATAATAGTGGTTGAATCTAATAATAATAAAACAAAGCAGAATACATGGTGTATACTGCATGTCACTTGATTGAATCTGATAGGAGACTTCTCGGCGAAGCTCATTATAACTAGTGCAGAAGCGCGATCCTTCTCTCTGATGAAGAGGCTCAAGACCTACTCCAGGTCTACCATGTCTGATGAGCGCCACTCTGACCTCGCAGTAATATAGCCATGCACTATTCTGAGAGGATTTCAATCGACGAATATGTGAAGCCTTCATGCAAGCTCACCCAAGAAGACTCTTCTAAGCATCTTTGTTGGATGTCCAATAAACTCAAAATCTTACTGAAAATTGAGTTTTGTTGTGTTAATAAAACAACTCCAGATCTCTAAAAATTGCATTTCAGAGCTAGTAGATTTCAAAATTTTGTGGGGGGGCATGCCCCCAAACCCCCCTAGTAGTTCGCGCCTTCGCCGCTCACATAACACAACCCCCTGTTTGAAAAAAACCTGGATCCGCCCATGGAAATTCTCCAGAGAATATCAATGTTTACATCACATGATCTGAAATGGGCAATTTGCATATAAGCTAAAGAGGTCTATTGTCAGTGGAACTGAGAGTCATGTTGAATGAGTAAACATAATAATAATAATAATAATAATAATTAATATTAATAATAATAATTAATAATAATAATAATAATAATTAATAATAATAATAATAACATTATTAAAAGCAGACGCGTGTAAAACGGAAGCCTGGACACGCGTCTGCTTTAGGAGGCTACCTGAAGGCAGGCTAGAGTAAACAAGATCGATCGTAACAATATCTGCAATAAGGCTTTGTCACTAGAACCGGGGTAGACAATATGGGATGAGTGAAGAGACCTACGATCAGTAATACATACAAGTCAAGTCAATGTTTATTTGCACTTGAGATAATATTGAAATACATAAATTGTTGAGGAAAAATACATGAATGTGACACAGGATAAGGACGTCGAGGAGTACGCCTATAAGTGATAGATAGCAGTTTTCATGGCTACGTACGTTCCCCGGTGCTTGTATACACCTATTTCAAAAAAACGTTGGCATCTGAAATCTGAATCTGAAATCTGAATCTGTGACCTAAAAACACTCGTAGCCACACTATTCGCCAACGCAGGTCTTCGCCTAAAGGTCGTGTAGGCATATTCCAGTAATTACAAGGTAGATCACAACTCATACCCACAATAATAATAAGATTTCAGATTCAGATTTCAGATGCCAACGTTTTTTGAAATAGGTGTATATATCGAAGAGTTTTCAAGGCTTAAAATCGCGACATGTAGAAAACTACAATTCACCATCTGATAAGCGGTATAACTGACTGAATTGACAAGGTACTCTTAACTCTTGTGATATCATATCTGCAATACTTCCGTTCACTCTTATCGCAGTCGAGTATTCACCATAATCACTGAGCCTGAGGTGAATATAAATTGTTTTAGTATAAATTGAATATCAAAGAAAAGACGTTTTATTAGTACTTCTGTGTTGGTGATTTTACTTCCGGTCTCATCTCATAATCACTGGTCGCTCGACCAATCACAGCGCGCGAAACTCTCAAGTCTAAAATTATACTAAAACCATTTATCACCTCAGATCCAACGCGCGAGTCCATGAAGTAAGACTTGTGTTAACTATATCTAACCGTGGCCACCCAATTCATTATTGTACAAGTTAATCAAACAGCGAGAATTTGTTTGGACACATTTGCACATGAACTCACTCATGCAGGTGACCGCAATTTTTTTTCATTTCGTACTCTTTGCAACAAATATCGCTGTCTGATTGGCTAGCTTGTAAAAATGTAATAAAATTGAGTGACACTGTACGTCTCGTCGCGCTGTAAAGTAGTTTTTTGGTAATGTTTTGACAGTTACGGTAGCTGCTCTATGAATAATTATAAACGTAATTTTGATCGCCAGTTTTTGCTCTCAAAAATATTGGACGTTTTTAAAACTCGGTCGATTCATATTGTTCTCAAAAGCCTATTTTTTCCTACTTTCCTAAAACATTATCATACAACTGTTTTCTCTGCAACAAACACATCATGTCTTTCAAGTACACCAACGGGAAGCATGAAATAACGAAATAAAATACTGACATCAAAATGTAGAACTCTTTATTCAAGAAATCGGCATAATTCTCGTCGTCGTCGTCTCTGAAGCAAAGCAGGAACAAAACACACCAGATGAGAATGGTTATGAAGTCTACTCGCATCTGTACTTTGAACGAGAGATATCTCGGTTTGTGGGGCTCATTTACTTCCGTGTTGTTCAGTTCCCAGACTGAGTGAAAACCAATGAGTAGCACTCTGTTGATCGTAAGTAAACCAGGAGCAAGGAATTGAAGTGCCAAATACCAAGAAATATACACTGCTGTTGAGCCTGATGCAGTGGAAAACCCACCAAAGTCTAAGAGTTTTGCACTGGTAACAAGTAAACCAAGTAATATCACAACAATAGTCCTCACTCGGAGCTCCCAGTTGAAGGCAAGTTGTGCATGAACGACAACCGCCATAACCGTCATGTTGAATATAGCGAGGGAGAAAAAAAACATATAGAACATGGCCAGAACGGTTAATTGTGTTGTATGTTGTAGTGTTAAAAGTAGGCTACCCATGGCCAATTCAGAAAACATCGCTTGAGAAAGCATAAAGTACTTGATATTACCTAAAACACGCCATCTCTTGCAACACATACACAAGGCAAAGACGTTCAAGATGACGCCAAAATAACACATGGCAGTTTCTTTAGTAAAGACTACTTCCATGAGGGTGTTGGAGTTTTATCTTGAGTTTCTAAACCAAAGTGTTCTTTCCCAAAATGGTGACAGTCAAGGCGCGAGTTCGTGAATATAAATTACTAGTCCGTGTCAGCGTCCGTGTATGTTTATTTAGCCTGCAGACGTTGAGTGGCGCTTCCGGCACGCACCATAGGAGGCTATGTTTTATATTCGGATCTGTAGAAATTTAGCCTGCGTAGCCCGGCGCTAGGGAGAAAAAGGACAAAAAAGGAGGGGAAGGGGGGAGGGGATGGGGGGAAAAAGGGACTGGGGAGGAGGGGAAAGGAGGAGGAGGGAGATTGGGGAGGAGAGGAGGGAAGGAGCGCCTGCAATGGTCCTATTGTTTACGCGTTATCCGCCTCTCATCAAATGTCAATGGTGCTTGTCAAAAATTATCCAATCTGGGAAACTTCCGTTTGCTGTCAAATAATTCAAATGGCTTTATCAGTTGAAATCGAATACTGTGGTAGCTAGAGTACGGGCACAATCTAGACATAGATTTTAATATTTGACCGCTAGAATTTAAGAGTAGATATGAGAAGCTAGCGTCTTCAAAATAAAATGAAGCATATTACATAAATATATATAACGCGTAAACAATAGGACCATTGCAGGCGCTCCCTCCTCTCCTCCCCAATCCCCCTCCTCCTCCTTTCCCCTCCTCCCCAGTCCCTTTTTTCCCCTCCCCTCCCCCCTCTTCCCCTCCTTTTTTGTCCTTTTTCTCCCTAGCGCCGGGCTACGCAGGCTAGTAGAAATTAGCATATTTTAACATCCAAGTGTTAACGACATCTAAGCGAAGTGAAGCGTATGATTCAACTTATGGTAGAAAATGATGATTAGGCACCCTTTATATCTTAGATGTTATATCCCCATAGTCAAACTCGTGTTCTCATTGGTCGAGAGCACGTCACGTGGCGGGCGTCAAATCTTAATAACTCCCGCGCGGGCAATAAGTTCACGTGATCGAAGCGTTTGGAAAATATAAGCATTTTCTCTTACAATGGAGTGTTTCAATATCGATTGTAACTCAACAAATGTTGTCTTTATTACAATAAAATTGTGCTTTTTATGAAAACTACGAATACCTGATTATCAGGATGACAAATATCCGAAATCGGTTAACGTTTTGCTGCTCAAAACATCGATTTAAAATGAGACCCATCGTCCAAAGAATTACCCGCGAGCCACCTTAAACAAATGAAAGTACAGTTAAGTTGAGCATGCGCAGAAGAACGTATTTCGTTCGAAACTAACGTTAATGATCTAATGGGCTTGTGTCACCTGTCACGTGACTTTTTAAATTTTCACCGAAGGCAGACGAAAATATCATAACTTGAAAGAGCATACTAAAATTAGTAAAAGTTGAAAATTTTAAAAGAATCAAACAAATAAGACAAAAGTTAAAGGCTTTCAAAGTTTCCCGCTTTGACAAGGATTTGTATGGGTTTTTCGCTTGGAGGGCAAGCGTTGCCTTCCAACATACCGTTCCATACAAAAAAGGCAAAGTTTGAATGCCTGTAACTATTGCCCTATTTACTTACTTCCCTTCAAACTTTCCACTTTTACTAACTTTAGTATGCTCTTTCCAGTTATGGTATTTTCGTTTGTCTTCAGTGAAAATTAAAAAGTCACGTGACAGGTGACACAAGCTCATTACTGTGATATGAAGATTCTAGACTGATCGTACTGATTACGTCACAATAGCTCATAAGACTGTGAACATTTTCGTTGTAAGCGCGGAAACATTGAGCTTATTTCTACTTCTATCGCTTATGATAACGAACGCACTCCTCATATGCAAACCACTGAATAAACCGGAACAGCGATGAGCGTGTATTTGAAACTGATGTTTTTATCGACCGCGACAACGAAACAGAACGTACTGGAGAATTGTGGAAAAACTTTATTAGTTCGGCACACCGGAAGAGCGCCGTCTGACTCAGTTGCCGCTCTAATGGCGCATAGTGCGACAGGCCCTGTCGAATTTATTCCACTGTCGAACCAAATAGAATCTGCCGCACCAAACTGAGTCAGACGCCGCTCTTTTGTAGAAATTAATTCAACAATTAGGTACGGCACATGACGGGTTCGACGTTTGACCCTAGCCTTAGTCTCCCAGGATCTAAATGGCTTAATGCGTCGGTCTTCGGTAATTAACTCTAACATATTGAACGTTTGATGATAAAGGAACTAAAAGAAATGAAACGCCTCCATAGCAACGGTAGTCTGGTACCTGAACACAAAATGCATTTCCTTGACAACGCGGTGGTGTGTGGGGGAGGGGAGGGATGGTATTTATTCTTATCTACCCACGCATTTTGTGCCCGGGGGGATACTCCCTTTGTCCAAGTGGTAGGGGTGATCGGCGGTTCTTTTAGGGTTGAAAATATTTCCTGTGTGTACCATTTTGTTTAACACTTGAATTGCCCGACTTTTTATATTCACTGTACTTTAATCAGCTAATTACCTAGATTAACCTTGTGGTTATTGTAATTAGCCAGCTACCTTTTAATATGTCATATAGTACTGTATAATACTGTATCCAATTCAGGTGCTAAATAAAAACATTGTTGTTGTTGTTGTTTAGGGTTCCGACTCAAAGGTCAGTTACGTAACATCACTCCGTACTGGGCTCCTGTCCGTACCTTTTAGGGTCAATTATGATTTATTTTCTTTATTGAACAAACATGAAAGAACATAAGAAAGATGTTGTCCAGTCACTGATTAAACGATATCAACACAATCACCGTTTCGCCATATATGGTCGTACCTTTTAGGGGTCGAAATGGACATGGCTTCAACAGCTCTTTTAATTTATGCGTACCTTTTAGGGGTCGTTTTCAAATCCGACCGCCGATCCCTACCACCCCCCCCCCCCCCCCCCCCCGGGATTTTGTGGCTAAAACTGTTGAACTTTTTCAGGCTATCCATGACGCCGAGGCGACCCTTGCATTGATCAAAAAGAAATCAGATGCCGCTCAAGAGAAACTCTCACAAGTAAGACGGCTTATTTTATTCACTGAACCGGTTAATTTGGTGGTCATTTCATAGAGCATGTATATATGCGCTATACAGATACATCATCATCATCATCATCGGCATCATTTTGCAGGTGAAACTGAAATTAAGAGAACAGGAATCACAAGACAAAGATATGCAGGGTTAGTAGAAAATGTACAACGGTTACCATACAGGGCTGTGCAATGTATCACGTAGGGGAGGGGGGTAGGGGGGGGATCACAAGACAAAGATATGCAGGGTTAGTAGAAAATATACAACGATTACCATACAGGGCTGTGCAATGTATCACGTAGGGGAGGGGGGGTAGGGGGGGGGTTAGATCACAAGACAAAGATATGCAGAGTTAGTAGAAAATGTACAACGGTTACCATACAGGGCTGTGCAATGTATCACGTAGGGTAGGGGGGGGGGGGGGGGGGGGGGGGGGGGGGCACAAGACAAAGATATGCAGGGTTAGTAGAAAATGTACAACGGTTACCATACAGGGCTGTGCAATGTATCACGTAGGGGAGGGGGGTGGGGGATAGGGGGGGGGGGGGGGGGGTTAGATCACAAGACAAAGATATGCAGGGTTAGTAGAAAATGTACAAGTTAACGGTTACCATACAGGGCTGTGCAATGTATCACGTAGGGGAGGGGGGTGGGGGATAGGGGGGGGGGGGGGGATCACAAGACAAAGATATGCAGGGTTAGTAGAAAATGTACAAGTTAACGGTTACCATACAGGGCTGTGCAATGTATCACGTAGGGTAGGGGGGGGGGGGGGGATCACAAGACAAAGATATGCAGGGTTAGTAGAAAATGTACAAGTTAACGGTTACCATACAGGGCTGTGCAATGTATCACGTAGGGGAGGGGGGTGGGGGATAGGGGGGGGTGGGAAGGGGCTATTTTGTAAGAATACGTAGAACAGGTAGATCTATCGCAAATGCAGGGGCATCCGTTCCATTTGATCGGACATAGAACACCCACTAATTTAAATAGAGCGAACAAAATGACTACTTGATATCTTGCCGATTTTCTGACCATCATGGACAATAGAGTCGTTTTCGTATGAGTGGGAAGCGTACGGCACGGAGTTACGGTACGGAATCGAAGACATTCTATTCAACCAATCACAGCGCGCAAAATCATTGCTCAACCAATCAGGTTGTACGAAAGGTGAATAGCGCTATCCACCGGATAAATCCTAATCCACTGATGGTGGCTGGCTGTACAGTGTACGATAATGTGTACGAATCTAAACGCCATCTTTTTCAGTATTGTAGATAAGAACTGATATTCAATGTTTGTGTGTTTTATTAGCTGAGGTAGATAACTTCAAGGGAGTCACAGTAGATAAGAACTGATATTCAATGTTTGTGTTTTATTAGCTGAGGTAGATAACTTCAAGGGAGTCACAGTAGATAAGAACTGATATTCAATGTTTGTGTGTTTTATTAGCTGAGGTAGATAACTTCAAGGGAGTCACAGTAGATAAGAACTGATATTCAATGTTTGTGTGTTTTATTAGCTGAGGTAGATAACTTCAAGGGAGTCACAGTAGATAAGAACTGATATTCAATGTTTGTGTTTTATTAGCTGAGGTAGATAACTTCAAGGGAGTCACAGTAGATAAGAACTGATATTCAATGTTTGTGTGTTTTATTAGCTGAGGTAGATAACTTCAAGGGAGTCACAGTAGATAAGAACTGATATTCAATGTTTGTGTGTTTTATTAGCTGAGGTAGATAACTTCAAGGGAGTCACAGTCATGATAAGAACTGAAATTCAATGTTTGTGTCTTATTAGCTGAGGTAGATAACTTCAAGGGAGTCACAGTCATGATTAAAGATTTAGACGATGTTCTGTTTAGAGATGTTGGTGGCAAGATCGCTGCAGATGGAAGGTTTGAACTTAGTTCCTTCCATTATAGCTACGTTACACTGCTCTTTCTCTCTGAGTTTTATTGGTGCATATTTGACACCAATCAATCAGTCAGTCAACGTTTTGATTCATTTTTTTACTCTATAACTTGCAATAACTAAAGGTTGTAGTGCCCTTGAAGATGTCCTTTTGACGTCATAATTTTGACGTCATAACCGTTAGACGTAATGATGTTTTCCACCAGGGCCGTACACAGCTCAGGGGCAGTTGCCCTCCCTAGCAGGGCGAAAACGATACCAAAAAGTACTGAGAACTGTACAATTTTTTTATTTTTTATTGCTGTTAAATACGTACTGCCTCCCTTGAATTTTGGGTTATGTACGGCCCTGTCCACCCTCCAATCTCTACTACTGTTGCTGGTTTGCAATCAATCCCTGGAGATATAAGGTACAGACGCCTAAACGGACATGTTGGTGGTACAAACAAGAGAAGGAATGCTTTGTTACCAGGATCCAACATGGCCGCCATGACGTCACGTGCAATCCAGCAATAGGACTATTAGTTTGTACGTCAGTTCAGGAAAAGGAAGAAATTGTTTTTGCGCATGCTCAAGCTAATCATTTTATGAATAACTGTGCGTCCTGTTTATTCTAACTAAATATTGACTTGGTCTTTTCTCCTTCAGGTGGCCGCTCCTCATCGACCCTTCAGCACAGGCTTCTGTATTCCTACGCTACAGAGATACAAACTACATCAACGCGCTTAACAAACGACATGTTGAACCCGAAGCTATCCGTATGGCAATCCTAGGAGCTATCAGGTTGGAGTGTTTTACATTCAATACGAAATAGACCCTTTCAGTTTGAGCACGTGTTTCCCATTTCAGACCACGTGTTTAATATCCCCTTCTATTTCTATCGGTAACGCTTGAGAAGAGACATAAATATGGATGTCACTCAAACAAAGAATCTAATACTCAGAGGAATGACACGTGGTCTGAAATGGCATGACGCCCAGACTGAGAAGATCAAGCCGTTTTCAAAAGGATTTACATGAAATATATTGCATACTTACGTGCAACTTATCGCATAATCTTGTCATTGCAAGTCAGTTGTATGTGACCTCGCACACAAGGATATTAGTTGCACAGCAGTTGCACAGCAGCGATCTATAAATAAATACGTAAGTACTTACAACATATTGTTTACCTGTCACTAGGTTTGGCAAGCCTTTGGTCTTGGACATGATGGAAGTCGACATGTTTGACCCATTGATTACAAGGTTTGATGAGGTGCAGAAAGATCTCCTCCCATCCATACTTGATAAGAGTATTCTCAAAGACAACAAGTAAGGATATATGATGGCTGTTGTGTTTTTAAAATCCCTCTTCTTTCTTTTCATTTCTTTCTTCTTCTCCATTCTATTTTAGTTTAGTTCTGCTTAATATTTTTTCTTCACTTCTTTTTTCCTTTTTCCCATTTTGTTGAACTTGAACTTGACTTGAACTTGTTCCCATTTTGTTATTTCTATTTACATTTATGCTCTACGCTTTTCCCCCTAAGGTTCCTTGAGCTTGTTCGTCCTGATGATGGTGAACAGTACAGCAAAACAGCTTTTCTTGGTGCCAGAATTGAAAGCTTTTCACTAATGGTTTTAACCCAACAATGGAACCCCTCCGAAAAGCTAGTGGAACAAACCTACCCTATGCGAATAATAATTCCCTCATTACCACAGACTCGCTAACGACTAAGATCAACACAGGGAGCCCATATTTTGAATTCCATAATATATGTTATTTTCTCTATAGCCCTTTAATATGGGAGTATTGTGACTGACAGTAAGCGTATGAAATGTAAATATATTACAGTGTGGACACTCGAACCGTGAACACTTCAAGTTTTTTTCGAACTTTTTTTTTCGAACTTTCTATTGCCTCATAGCCTCTCAAATGGAGCATTGAGTTTAAATTCACTTAGTGATCAAAATAAATCATTTTTCTGATCAATTTGCTCAATCGATAATTTATATATGTGTGTTAGAAAAAAACTAAGTGTTCACGGTTCGAGTGTCCATGCTGTAACTCTAAATATTGTTTTTTTTTAATATTAAAATAATCTGAATGAAAATAAATTTGAGGTTTATTGTATTGTAAAGCATCACGAAAAATAGATTAATATACGATACGTCGGGTTCTAAAGTCTGTCAGGCTATTTTAAATCACCATGAAGCATTGGAGGCAAAAATACCAGAGTTGATTCAGACTTATCCTAAATCACGTGGTTATTATCTCGATAACGAAATTCTTATTTAATCTTGGTTTGGCACTTTACAAAATCTTAACAAAAATGAAAAAAATAAATAATAGTTGAAATAATCTTTTAAAAAAAGAAAAAAAAATACAAGGGGGCAACCGGGATTGAACCGGTGACCTCTCGATCTGCAGTCGAATGCTCTACCACTGAGCTATACCCCCATTCGATATTTAGGACGGCAAATTTCAGATATATATATGGTTCCATCCCCACCATGTATTTTCAAAATACATTTTGTCTTTGTACTTCTATTTCTGCAATAACGAAAGATTTGAAAATTCATTTTGTGATTAAAAAAGGTCATTTTCGACATCCTGGAGTGATTTCATAGGATTTTAGTCAAATAAAGTTAATATATTTAAACTATATATAGAAAAAGTCGGAGATGATTATAAATTCAGTGTGTGTACGGATAGTCCCAAGAATCTAGAACTTTAACAGAAATCATACTGAAAGGTCTACTGAAAGTCTAATCTTCTATCACGTGACCTCTTAGTGCAAGTCACCCCCACTCCTCTCCAGTCCCCCCTTCCCTTTTCCCCCACCCCTCCCCCCTTTCCCCTAGAGCCTGGCTACGTAGGTGGTTTTTCTTTCGAACCTCCTCTCTTTACTACAAAGGAAATTGTTTTTGTTTCCGACAACAAAGGTGTATTAAAAGAAGAAAAAGTACTTAATTTTTCATTTTTAAATATTACACTAAACTATGCTTATAGTTTAGTGTACAGTACCACTGGCCGGCTGAGTTCAAACACGTCGGGTTTTTCTATAGACTTTTAACATTTCGCAGTTAGAAAGTTACTTTATAGTCTTTATTTAAAGATGCTGTAATAATCTGCTTTACAAGAAAATGAACACAAAGAGTCGTTTTCGTCAGCGGTGGGAAGCAGTCAGTGTGCCGTGCGGTGACCTTGCAGTATCCAAGCATTCTGATTGGTTGAGCAATGATTTTGCACGCTGTGATTGGTTGAATAGAATGTCTTCGAACGTTGTCACGATGACTGACAGAGTACAATAACACAGGAAACCCAAGCTTTTTTGTCAACTTTAATTTCCCAGTTCGCTTCGATGACAATGAACAATTTTAAAATGATTGTGGTAGACAAAATACAGTAAATGTATGTGGAGCAGAGTGCGAGAAAGATCTATTTATTTAGGTTAGCTATGAAATATAAATATTGATTATAGTCTTGACTGATTTTGTTTTTAGTGTTCTTCTTGTTGGAGCCGCTATTGCAGCCACTGACTTTTTCAATTTATAAGTTTCCCTTGTTTTCGGGGAGGGGTAGTCATGGTGTATGGAAAGTGTATACTGGTCGGCTGCAAACAACAGGATCTCTTGGATGATCTGTGTACATTTACTGTTTCCTTGCTTCATATTTTAAATTATCACTGAACCAGGAGGGACTCTCATGCGAAGGGGGCGTGTATGATTGTCGCAGGAAAAATCTGAATTAAACCCCTAAGGAGACCATTCTGAGCGTGCCGGTTTAGCTTTATTTGACCCCTAAACGATACCATTCTAAATCAGACCAGACACCAACTTCGCGTGCCGTGAGTTAACCCTAAATGATACCGTGATGGTTAAACATATCGTGAACACTCTAAGGATTTTAAATTAATGATATACTTTTGTCTCTGACTTTAGCTTTTTTATTCAGACGTTTCGACTGTAAATCAACAGTCTTCATCAGTTGGATAGTAAGAAACATGAATCCTGACTGCAATTTCAACATTTTTAAAAACTCTAAGGATTTATTAAGATTTATTAACACTCTAGAGATTATTTAAGTGAAGTTTCAGCTAAATCAAATTTTGAACGATATTTACGTACTAGTCCCCCTTTAAGCGATACATGAATATTCAAACCGCCCCAATAGTCCCACGGGAGATGACTTAATGATATACAAGACTATATAACAAGAGTCCTGTAATTAACATATTGTAGTTGACCAAACCAGCGGGACGAACAACATCTAACCTTTTACCTTCTGCAATATGCTCACTCCTGGCCGTCCTTCGTCAACCATGCGGTTGCAAAGTCATGACTCGTTTTACGGTAGTATATCTTGTTTGGGCCGTACGTTCGTCCGAAATTTAATGGTTTAAAGTTCTTCTATTTTGTGTCAATTCACAGGAGCTTTGCTGTTGTTTAACTCATTTCGTACGACGTTGGCAACTGTACCGCCACCAGCCGCCCTTACTACTTTTATGTTTCGATACTCGCTTTACTTTTCTCAGCATAGCCACACGGTACAGTTACAAGCCCTTCCTGACTACTCTACATGCTACCTTTTCGCTTGTTTAACCGTGTTCTTCGCTTTAGCAACTAGTGCACGTGTCAGGATAGAATTTGTGTGCTTCGGGAAGACGTAGACGTAGGTCAGTGTCCCTTACTATGTGCGCGGCTATTAGGGTTTTATGGCATCGGTATTATTCGTGCTTTTCATCCAGTTCCAGTAGTGGTTGCTATTCTATCGTTAGTTTGTATTCGGTCCGCTAATTAGTCGTTTTTATTGCACGGGTATTCTTGCCCTTCGCTCGTTTTAGGGTTTTGCCTTCTTGGCAGGACCGGCACAGGTTTCTCTTCGGTCTTTAGTCAGTCTTGTCGGATGTGCTCGGTCAGCTTTCTATAGCAGTCTCGGTTTTGGCTCATCACACGGTAATATATTCTTAGCAGGTTTCCGACTTCAGGACTTATATGTAGGTGTTTTATCTCCTCTGATAATGTTTCTTCGAATTTGCATATAGGTATGTCGTATTTTCGTGGCATGTCACCTCTATGCATCGCCGGTTAGTTCAATTTTTTAGTCAGTATCATGTTGGAGCCTGTTTCGCAAGGGTTAACATCGGTGTACAGGCAGAATGTAGGGGGAAAGGCTGCAGGAAAGACACCTCAGAGATGCTGGATTTCGAATCGCAGTCTACACGGACAGCTTCGCAGGACGCTTACTGTTTTCTCACTCCGTCCAACGTGAGCCATGTGTTGGCCAAGTACCGACAGGTATATCTTGATTTGGACAGCTCGGGGGAAAGTTAATGGTTAATATTGTTTTATTTTTCGTGTCAGGTTGCAGGAACTCTGGCCGTCCAACGTGAACGTTAACCATGTGCTTACCTAGGACTAGCTTCGCCCGGCGCGGTAGTATACTACAGTGTGGGACCACTCGGGCGAAATTTAATACCGTTCAAATTTATATATTTTCGTATCAGGTTGTAGTATAGGAAGCTTCTTGTTGTCATCGTGCCAGTTCATCGACTGGTTGCTCACTCCTGGCCGTCCAACGTGAACCAATATTAATGTGCTTACCAAGTACTATAGAGCCTTACGGTAGTATGTCTTGCATGTGTTGGTCCTCTCGGGCGAAAAATGGTTAACATTGTTCTATTTTCGTGTCAGGTTTGCTGAACTCTTTGTCCGTAGCACTCCTGGTCGTCCAACGTCAACCATGTGCTTGGAAATTTATTTAAATTGGGCCTCTCGGGCCGGGCACAGATACTGAACTGGGTTCAGGTGCCGTTAGTGGTGTGTTTGGCGAATAGCTGTCAGTCGGTGCTCAGCCAAATTATTTAGTTTGGGCCTCTCGGGCCAGGCACAGATACTGAACTGGGTTCAGGTGCCGTTAGGTGTGTTTGGCGTATAGCTGGCAGTCGGTGCTCAGCCAAATTATTTAGTTTGGGCCTCTCGGGCCAGGCACAGATACTGAACTGGGTTCAGGTGCCGTTAGGCGTGTTTCGTATAGCTGGCAGTCGGTGCTCAGCCAAATTATTTAGTTTGGGCCTCTCGGGCCGGGCACAGATAATGAACTGGGTTCAGGTGCCGTTAGGCGTGTTTGGCGTATAGCTGGCAGTCGGTGCTCAGCCAAATTATTTAGTTTGGGCCTCTCGGGCCGGGCACAGATACTGAACTGGGTTCAGGTGCCGTTAGGCGTGTTTGGCGTATAGCTGGCAGTCGGTGCTCAGCCCAATTATTTAGTTTGGGCCCCTCGGGCCGGGCACAGATACTGAACTGGGTTCAGGTGCCGGTAGGTGTGTTTGGCGTATAGCTGTCAGTCGGTGCTCAGCCAAATTATTTAGTTTGGGCCTCTCGGGCCAGGCACAGATAATGAACTGGGTTCAGGTGCCGTTAGGTGTGTTTGGCGTATAGCTGGCAGTCGGTGCTCAGCCAAATTATTTAGTTTGGGCCTCTCGGGCCGGGCACAGATACTGAACTGGGTTCAGGTGCCGTTAGTTGGCGTATAGCTGGCATTCGGTGTTCAGCCAAATCTATTTTAAGTTGGGCCTTTCGGGCCGGGCACAGATACCAGCTAGTGTTGTTTGGCGGTAGCTGAATTGAATTGTCTAGGTGAACGCCACGGGCTAATTTCGTGTGTTCAGTTGGTGGCTTTGTTCAATTCCGCGAATTCCTTTGGCCCGGTTTGACGCACTTGTGAGTTTTGGAGGTGCGAAATCTCTCGCACGTGTTGATAGGTGTGACCAGCTCGCACTCGAGAATATTTGGCCGGGGACTTGCCGGAATGTGCCTTTTGTTATGCTGTGGTGTGGTCCTTTGTTGGTTAACATGCCCGGGGCTATCTAAAGCCCTTTGTGCCCGATCCTTGCGATTGCGCCGTGGACTGTTAACCACCATTGGCCCCTCCCTCAGTATTTGGAAACACGAGTCACTGAAAGCTGGCTGGCACGTTACCGAATGCGTGTATAAGGTGTCACAATATGCCCCATATATATGAAATAAGGAAAGGGAACTAAGTGAAAGGAAATCAAAGAAATAGAAGAGTGAAAAGATGATAAGTACACGAAAAAGAGAGACGAGAAAGAAACCAGCCAGTTTGACCGTAAGATTAGATGTGAAGGGAGGGACCAATGGTGGTCAGAAGTAACGGCATGCAAATAATGGATGACCTTGGATCAAGTGGTAAAACAAAAAACCTGAATTAACAAATCAGTCTTGGAAGAAGGATTTTTGAGTAGTGGGGAGGGAGATGCGAAAGAAGGGATTGGAATAAGGATTGGAAATAAGGATTGGGTGTGAGGATTGGGAGTAAGGGATAGAGATTGAGAAATAAGGATTGCAAATAAGGATTGGGTGTGAGGATTGGGAGTAAGGGATAAAGGTTGAGGTTTGGGGGAATAATTTACTACGGAATCATGTTGGGGACGTGAATTGGAAAGAGAGAGCAGAACGTCGGAACGAACGGATCCATGGTAATTGTTCCAACCGCTGGAACAATGGATCTTAATTATTCCCATTCTTAATCATCGATCCGTGGGACAATGGCGGTTTGGATATACTACTATTCAAACCGCCCCAATAGTCCCACGGGAGATGACTTAATGATATACAAGACTATATAACAAGAGTCCTGTAATTAACATATTGTAGTTGACCAAACCAGCGGGACGAACAACGTCGAACCTGACACTTCCGGCACGCGAGGGGGTGGGTGGGGTGGACACAGCTGTTGTTTCAGCCAGGCAGGAGGTGGACATGCCTTGGGACCACAGGCTAGCTACTCTTTCGTAATTGTTTTACGTGGTGTCCAGGAAGCATTCGGGGTGCGGCTACAATTTTTTTAATTTTTTTAATTTTTTTAATCATCGATCCGTGGGACAATGGCGGTTTGGATATACTACTAACCAAGCTAGGATATATACAAGATAATATGATAATATTTGATAATACATTGAATATAATGTTTTCAATCAGTAATGCGTGTCAGAATGCACGACTGGCTGTTAATTCAGGGATGACTAGAGTCTGTTAGCATTGCTGCATTATCCATGGAATAATTTACACTTTTTCTTCGCTAGTCAAAGTGTGTCTCTCACTGTTTTTTCCAACCTTGCTTATTTTATTGACTGCGGACAAAGCCATGCGTCCAGGTACCACTGCGGTGTGGAGATCCATCTCACGCATGCGCTTTTGCTTCTCTTCAATGACGTCACTGACAGAACAGAGTACACTGGACACGACACACAAACCAATCGTGATCAATACGATCGTGAAATTGACAGCAATGGTTTTTTTATCATCGGGATCATTCAGTTCACCGTCGTTGATGATGTAATCACCAAATCCGATCGTCGAAAGGCTGATGAAAATGAAATACATACCCTCCACGAACGTCCATCCGTCGGTGTGTGACGTCAAAAGCGCGCCAAATATGATAATGAGTAACATAAAGACAAATGTCACAACCGTGCTTTTCATTTCAGTGTTACCCTGAACTTCTCTACGAAGGAGTTTTTTCTCCACGAAAGTGATGAAGAGTTGGAGAGCAAGAGCCACGTGTGATCCCACACTGATAAGCATGATACCAGCTATTGGGATTGCAACAAGACTGTAAAAGATACAGAATAATTGTCCTGTACTTGTCTTGGGCGTCAAATGTCCATATCCTAAAAACAGTACAAAATAAAGTAAGACATAGATGTGCAATCCTCTATCATATTTGTGCAGGTGAATTGTGACAACGATCACGTTATTAAATAAAAACATATATAGATAGCAGTTCATAAAAATGAAAATTGAAGAATAAGTAATGGACTTCTGGGAATACAGAATAGAAAATGAAATATGAAATATGAAATACGGAATACGGAATACGGAATACGGAATACGGAATACGGAATACGGAATACGGAATACGGAATACAGAATAAGGAATACGGAATACGGAATACGGAATACGGAATACGGAATACGGAATACGGAATACGGAATACGGAATACGGAATACGGAATACGGAATACGGAATACGGAATACGGAATACGGAATACGGAATACGGAATACGAATACTTTATTCGAGCTGCAAGACAAGCTGCGATGGTGTTGATATGACAGATTCCAACGATTGTTATTTTTGTTAATGTGATTCAGCATGAAATATTCCGTTTCTTCATTTCCGGCTAGCTTCGTTTCTTCCCATCCCATAATCCCCAAACCGCAGTAAAATGGTCGAGTTTCTCAAGTCATTCATCATGCCCCGCAACGTCATGCTCTGGTAAAAATTATAAAATAACTATCATATAACGCGCGCTCTGATTGGCCAAAGGATGCGTATTCTGCGTGCTCTATGAGAGCACAGTGCATGCGCGCGCAGATATTCAAACATTTTTGCAACGAATAAAATTGAAACTTGCTTTAAAATCATATTTGTATTTTATAAAAGAAATAGAAAACTCGGCAGCAGTACTCTATCGAGTTATAGAAGCACTTGGGAATTGAAAGAAGACTCGAGAAGTGCGGCTACGCCTCGTGCTTCTCCTAGCACTTCTCTCGTCTTCTTCCAATTCCCGCGTGCTTCTATAACTCGATAGAGCACGCTGCCTCGTTTTCTATTTCTTCAGTAGAGGTTTTTGTCCAGTTTGCCTGGCGGTGATTGGACAAACTCATTATAAAGCCAATAAAGTGCTTCGCGCCATTTTCAATGGCTAAAATATCCAATATATCAATTAACAATTAAAACAAGGAAAACAATTAGCTAAAGTAAGCAAACTACAACATATATGTAACTGATACCTCAACAAGTAGTAAATTTTAAGCGTATAATGTTTTTGTTTTGAATGAATTTGCTTTTCGAAAATTTGCTCAGAGATGTACTTCCAGTGGCGCTTGTGGTTGAAGTATCCATAGGATTATTGCTCCATCTGTTCGTACATGTGTTCATTCTCATTAATTATCACAGTACTCCGTTACGCACCACACTTCAACATGGAAACCTCAGTTTTGAATAGTTGAAGACCTGTTGTATTATCAGTATGCAGATTGAATCAAATACCGGTATAATTGTTTTATCATTGTGGATTTTGCTTGATACAAAATTGAAACACGCAAACCTCAACACCCGGGCCTCAACATGACTGAAGTACCATGCAGAAGAAACATGATGAAAGGCTGAATCAAGAATTACAGAGTACACCTGCCTTGATTATCGACTATTTAGTTGCGATGCAAAGCGGCCTTTTTCAGTCTAAAATAATACAAATATTTCCGTCACTTTTTGACGGAATCAGTTTAGAAATACGAGTGAATCATTTTTGGAGGAGTGTTTTTCCGGTGGATTTTTCTTCTAAAACCTTGTCGACGGACACACAGAGCAGCGCATTGTCTCGATCGCTACATATGTGAGAGTCCGCAATACATTGTTTGTATAGTACAGTCTGCTCTGGACGCGGCATCGATATGAGAATTTAAATTAATTGCTTTCATCGAGTCAGCTTTAGATTTAGCGAACTAAATAGCAGTCAAATTTTAGCATGACATTTAAAAAAATTTCGACCAAATCTAAAAAAGAAAATTTTGAAAATGAAAATAAACATCCTTATCTCGAATTCTGATCGATAATGCCAAAGCAATAAACTATTAAGCGTTGTTGTTAAGTTTAAATTTAAAGACAATTTACAACAAAAACATTTTTGAAGATAACTAAGTTTCAGTTACTGAGCTATATGCAGCTAGTGCAATTAATAGAATAATTCTTACAAATACAAAATCAACAGGACTTTAACGACAGCTAATCCCTATACGTACCTATGGTTGTCATGATAGAGAAAGTCAAAAACACAGAGTTACTGAACGTCCATCGAGGCTTATTCGCTAAGGCTTGCTGATTCAACTCAGCTTGTATCACAGCTGCAAGTTGGTTAAAATCATGCCTGGAAATGTTGTACTTCAAAGTGAAGTTCTTTTTGATTTCTGCCGCTTGTGAAGACAGGGCATTATTGGGATTATCCTCCTTTTCGATGGCCAGAAATACAGCTGCGCCGGCCACAAGTACGATGATAAAGGCACTGACTTTTAAAGCCAAGGATTTAGGTTGGAACTTGTTTGGGTTATCTTCGTCTGACATAGTTAGACCTAGTTTTGGCAGTACTGGCTACGATACGAAAATTCACCGAAATATCAATGAACTTCTTGTTTGATTTCTACGCTAATGTTTGTCTGCAGTTCTTCAGTTTTTACACCGTACAACGGACCGTTTAGCCACATAATCCATGCAGAGCGTCTTCCTCGTACAGCTCCGGGTTCAAAAGACGAGTTGTTCGCGCTTTTAGTGAATGGCACCTGCCGCGTCACGCCTTCTTGGAGGTTTGCGGTCATGTTGCACTGAAAACACATGCAAATGTCATTCACAAATAATAATAACAAACACATTGAACCAAACGTACCGGCTGTTGGAAGCTACATTTTACGACATTGAAAAGGTTCATTCCCGCCTGGTGTATGAAGTATTTAGCTGTTGTTCGTAGAATCACGTTGTAAAATTACAAAAAATTATCGACGAAAATCCGCATTAATTTCCATGATTCTTTTGGGTGTTTTATTACAGTATCAACAGCTTTTGTATATTATCATTAAAAGCCCTCAAAAATCCCTTCAGTCTTCGTTGACATATAATCAGTTTTCAATGAAAACGTTTTGAATATGCAACGGATTATCCCAGTATGCCTGTATCTAAGACTAAAGAAAAATTGATAATTCATTACACAACTTTGTGTTTACAAAATCTTTGAAAGACAGAAGACCAAAACACGTGAAAATACTAAAAATAACTCCCTAATAGTTATCCTTCATCTCCGCCAATCACAATCCCAGTAATGATAAATAATGTAAATGAGAGAAATTCTACATTCTTAAACATAAAGTTAAAAACTACTGCATTTTTTTAGAATAAAACTATAAGTCAATTCATCGAGGTTGCCATGGGATCCCTGTGTTAAATAAAAACCAAATTTGGAGTTCCTGTGGATTTGCATCTTATATTCCCACTTTTTCAAGCTTGAAAATAAGACTAGTTCCATTCTTCGGACGGTAGCTACCAACACCCACTGTTGCCATGGTTTCTTTGCTTGTGTACATCATCCAATGTAGTCTCTTATTTTTAACTTCTCCATATCGTAGCATTGATTGGATGTACGGGCCGTATCTTGTGTAGCTGGCTTGGAATGTGAATGTTCTGCAGTCCCCTGGGTATGTGTATTGAGGATCTGTGTATTGATTCATAGCGGCAAGGAGAATGTCATGGGCATTGGAATCGTTCTTCACCTTGACATCGTAGTGACACTCAAATTTATCACTTTCTATCACCATGGTAACAGTGATGTTCTATAAACAAGGAAACAAATTAGAAAGAAATATGTTCAATTATATGACTTAAAAATAAACACCTAAAGTTTTCGGTAAAAGGCGCTCAACGGCCAATCTAGCGACATGGCCGAAAGCAGGGCTCCTGCCGCGAAAGGGAGCATGGGAAATATTGAATTGTTCTCCGGCGATCTACAAAGAAAACGAAATACGGCGCCAAGAAGGCGTATTTATAATTAACTTCGATGTAAATACACTTTAATAGAGTCGTTTGGTAACATTACCCATACTTCCTTTCGGGCTTGTTTTTACCAGTCATGTTGTTTGAAAGAGCAGTAAGCTACTTATTAGTCGTTACCTGCTTATTTTCAGGGCTCTTCAGAATCTCATAAGTGACAACGTTGTTTCCTGTCTTGTTCATTTCTGTAATGTTGTGTTGTTTGGTTTTGTTACAGCCTTGTTTGATTCGCTCGTGATCCAATGGAGTGGCTCCCTTGAGTATTGTTAGTATTTGGATTGTAGACATTACACCGCCAAATGAACCATCGTTTTGTTGTTGACTGAGAAGATACTTCATTGTCTTTGGACACTGCCAACTTTTGAGACGGTACTTGATAGGCAAGTAGGGCCTGGAGATAAGATAGAAGGAACAACGCATTCAGTAAGTAGTGCGACAAAGAGGAGTTTTGGCAAATAATTAGGAAAGGTCTATATATAGATTTGCAAAAGTTCTGTGAGTCGAGACAGGTTGATTTCCTATTTAATCCCAGGCCCCACACCGCACAAGTTAAATTAGAGTCGTTTTCGTATGAGTGGGAAACCTACGGCACGGAGTTACGGTCACGGTACGGAATCGAACACATTGTATTCAACCAATCACAGCGCGCAAAATCATTGCTCAACCAATCAGAATGCTTGGTCATCGGTCCGCACGGCACGAAACTACTTCCCACTCATACGAAAACGATTCTAACAGGCTCAGTATAGTTCACAGCTGTCTTGTATACATGCCTGCGCTGCTAGTGCAGTTGATACACCATTGTCGCCAAAACTCCCATCTAACGCGTCTTGTTTTGCCATCAACCATTGTACAGCTCGAAGATTTCTCTCACGTACCACTGCACTCATGTTGTAGAACTGATCTTCTGCATGGTCTATTCGTTTGATTATACACGATAAGCTTAGAGACGCTAAGGCAAATGTATCGATACCCGTATTAGCACCGTAATACAACAAGTGTTTTATGTTAATCAAAACTCTCTCGGGATTAAACGAGTACTCGCTGTTACACAGAGCTAGGACAGCGGTGAAGTACTGGAAAGGATGCGTCAAGCCACACCCCGTAACCCTCCTCTTCGCAGTGCAGTGCTTTAGGCGTTGAAGGAACTTCTGGTCAGGATCTTGGCATGTTGCAATGAATCCATTGACGTAAAGCGCTAGTCTGCCAGCATTCTTGAGTGAAGGTTCATGCTGGGAAAGATTTCCCGTCGGGCTGTAGCCAGCAAGACGTAGCGAGTGGTAGGCAATGGCGTCGATATGAGAATCGTTTCGTGCTGGTTCACGGACGAGGTATTTGCTCAACCATATTGATGCTTTCGATGCTGCTTTCTCTAGTTCGAGATTGAGATTTTCATCCCCTGAAATCAAAACAATGACTCAGTAATTTGCTAGCAATCAAGTATCAAAACTTCGATAAACAGAATAATAAATAAATAACTTTGTCTGACTTTTCTTGACCCCCCGCAGTAAAGAACTTTGCAGTGCATTCTTTAATCATTCGATTCCCATTCTCCATCCACAGCCAGGCCCTCTTCAAGTCGGGACTTCTCGCCAGTCCCTCTCAACATAACATATTGACGTTGCCTGGGAAGAGGGATTGTTCAAACCGGGATTGTAGTTACAATGTATTTCTGAGCAACGGTTGCGAATCAAGCCGAGGAAAATTAAAATTGAAATGCATTAGCACACTAATATGCAGGCCCGTAGGAGGGGGGGTTCGAGGGGTTCGAACGAACCCCCCTTGAGGATATTTTTTTAGTTTTTTTTAGTTTTCTTTTAGATTTCTTTTAGTTTTATATTACGAGATCGTTTCAGAATGACGATCCGAAACGCGATGGTCTTCCTGTGTTGAAAGCAGCGATACTTGTGAACAGCGGTATTACGTAACACCGACATGCATACGTGGCAACGACGGAATACGTTTACTAGTTCAGTTTAGGGTCTTTAGGATGCCTCCTAAAAGGCGTAAAAACGAACAGAGTGCTTCTATTGCAAGCTTTTTTCCTAAAGTTCCAAGGCAAGAAGACAAACAGGCTGAAGCAACGGCCTCTGGCTCTCTAGTAACACAAGCGAAATCGGAATAGTAAAGGTTATAACTATCCGAAAGTACGAAAATAATAGGAATTAAACGAGAATGGGAAGAATAGTATACACTTGTGAACAGCAGCTAAGGTGTGGCTGATAAGCTGTACACAAAAGTAGGAGCAAAAAAATAAGTAAGAAAAATACGTTTAAGTACCTTTTACCTTAGCTTTAAAATACCCTGGAAATGCAGGAAATGACGTTTAAGAAGACCTAGATTTCAAAATTTTCTGGGGGGCATGCCCCCATACCCCCCTAGAAAAGTGCACCTTCGGTGCACACGGTACTAGATCTATCTAAAACGAACCCCATGTTCAGAATGCCTGCTACGGGCCTGATATGGCTATTAAAAAGATAGAAATCTGTTTCTCCCATTGTTCGTCTTTCGCAACAATGGTATCCTCTTATTCTTCGTGTGCAAGTGACGTCACATACCACAAAAATTAATACTAAAATTTAGTTATGGATCCTATCAACTTGATTCTTTGCAGTGTTTTAGAGAATTGTGATATGAATTATTGTAAAAATTTTCAGATGGGCTAGATGTTTTATGTCCGAGTTTTCGAAGTTTGAATTGTGTCACGCAACTCTTACCAAACGCTATAGTCGGCTGCTAGTCACGTATCTGAAAAGTCGTGGAAAACAACAAAATTGTACCAAATTAAATGTTTTTAGTTTTCTACATGTTTAGAAGTTCTCCTTACCGTGAAATTAAGTGGTGTATATCAACTCTAAGCTTGAATTTATTTTTGAAGTTCGGGCATGTTGGATGACAACAGCTTTGGCAAAAGAAATAATATTTCGAAATTTGGTTGCACACGAAGAATATGAGACTGAATATTCAATTTCTTTGCCATTAAATGTTGCCACAGATTTATTCCTTCATAATCATTCCAGTTTTCCGAATTCAATATCAATTGCATGCAAGATCTAGAAAAAATAACAGTCATATTTTCCGTACAGACAAAGTGATATATTTTCCGTATAAGCAGACACTGTCGACACGAGCTATAACATGACTTCAAACTGTGGAGCCGTATTAGAAACCATTGGAATGACAGTAATTTATCTTACTGTGTTACAAACGTACCTCTACATTCTCTGAAAGCGTAGATTTGTGGCAAAATCAACACAAGCTTAAACACGAAGGAATGATAAAAACCCTTCATGATTTCCTTGGAAGAGAAAGTACTTGCAGTTGACCTTGGAAAACACACTGCATGGATTTCTAATCACATGACGTACACCAGCTTAATATTTGGGTTACCTGTGGTATTTCTGACTCGTACCCAATCGTTATCGGTCGGCACGGGATTCCTGCCTGGGAGAGGGGGACAATTAGTAAACTAGACGCTTTAATAAGCGTTCACTCGTGCCCTGGTGCGATTGAGCACTGGGATGCATTGTAGCATGAAAGAAGTATACTTTATATGGGCCTCCACCTTCCATTCGGTGCCGGGACTGAGCTGCGAAGAACGAAGAGATCAGGAACGAACTGAACTGACCGAGACACACGTTTTCATTTTCACCCCAGACAATTTTCTTTGAACCACTTTATAAAGGTATTTTTGGAAAAAGGACAATCCTGGCAAGGAAACTCAAGCCATTCAGAATTAGCTTAGATTATTTATAACAAGACGCTCAATGAGCGTACACTCGGGCATTATGACAAGAACAATGTCAGTTGCGTGAGGGGGGACCTGACAATGACTGACAGTTGCGTGACGAGGGAGACTATGTATATATGTGTCGGTGAGCATAGATAAAAATCTCCGAATCGTATTTCCGTAGCACATACTTGGAACGTCCAGTTGAGGTTCATATTCATGGTCAGACGGTTCTGATAACGTCTTTGGTTTCTTCGTTATCGCAGAGGAAAGTCGAACTTCGTATCTTTTAAACATCCAGTTGATTCAGACTACGGTATGATGTGACAAAGCTCGACCAATCTGCTGTCTCTGCCTATACATTGAAAGATCTTGTTCGATTTATCTCGAAATCAGAAAGGAATTATCGATTAAAAATCAAAAGCTGCTTCTGTTAGATTTAAGATGTGACCTCAAGTGACCTCAAGTACGTTTAAAGACGTACCACCACAGACGTACCTTGAAGAGTCGGAGATCTTTATCGATGCTCACCGACACAAATAGTCTCCCTCGTCACGCAACTGTCATTGTCATAATGCCCGACTACGCTCATTGAGCGTCTTCTTCTGTAATAGATCCCTAAAATCTAAGGACGTTTTGATTTCGATTGTATTTTTGCCGTTTACTGACCTGTTTTGAGCGTGGAAATTCTGTTTTAATTAGCGCTACGCGGCGGTTTTAAAATTAGGTCGCGTATATAGATGTATGACTCAGACAAGGATCATACAACTGTACAACTGTAATCGTACTGAAAAGAACACGGAGAAACCTATATTTTATCATGCAAACACTGTTTATTTTTAAAACAATTGACCTTGCTCGCCTTTGCTTTGATGTAGTTTTAAAGTACGATTTTTACGATTCCTTTTCCTTCTGAATTTTTCAAACGTGGAATAAAATAAACATCCATCATGAGTTACTGAAAATAAAACACGGGCTTTAAACACGCTCATTTCACATACAAAATCATACGCCGATTCGTGTGGGCCCACTCTGAAAGATGTCGTTTCATTTATAACAAAACAAACGCGCCTTAGCTGCATCGTCGAACGATGAACTAGAATCCTGACCTTTAATAGCTTGAAGATCTACAGCTGCTTTCAAAACTAAGATTCAAATCTACTTGAGTCCTGTGTGTCGTTTGTTTTCCCTTATCTTCTGAGTAATCTTGAAACTCGATACGATCAAATACGTCGCATTCTTTCTT
The DNA here is from genome assembly GCA_033675265.1 of Actinostola sp. cb2023. Lineage (NCBI taxonomy): Eukaryota > Metazoa > Cnidaria > Anthozoa > Actiniaria > Actinostolidae > Actinostola > Actinostola sp. cb2023. The sequence goes on from JAUJYZ010000974.1 coordinate 776,300, forward strand.
CATTCTTCGCATTCTTTCTTCATTCCGTGACCATAACAAACAAAAAAACAAAAAAAAGAAAGCCCATTTTATTACTCGGGCTTCCTTCGGAAGGGCCCGAGTAATTAGATTAGATAGGAATATTCCGTCCCTCCAATTACGAGATGTGTAAAACCTGTCTAGCAAGAGTTGCTTTAGTGTTTATCATTCTCGTTCACACATACTCGATTGCAGATTGTGCTTAGTCATCATAGCTGTATTCACGACTTAAACATTTCTCAATGTTTAGATCTGAGATTAAACGATTATAGTCGGATCAAATCAGTGTTTGGTTACTTGTTGGGTGACTCGGTAGAACATACAGAATTTGGAATCGCCCGGCACTCGACAACATAATACCGCCGGGCCAGCTCAGAATTTGTATAAACGACCAACATCGAGAAAACATACTTAGATTTTATAGAACTAGTCAACTAGATATATTTTCGTAATTGATTCTGACAACTGACAACTGAACTTGCCCCTGCTTGACCTCCGGTGCCTCCTGATTGGTTTGTGATTTGTAATCTCTCTTGTGGTCAGACTTAATGTCTCCACCTTCCTTTTTATAACCCCTGAACCACGAACAAAAAAAACAAAAACAAAAAGACCATCTCCAATTTAAGACTCCTGCCCCGGCCTTCGGACTGGGCACGAGTAATAAACCCCTTTCTGGCTTACTGGTATATCGGCCGGCTGATAATGTCCTTGGCTTAGAGATGGTCCTCAAAATATCACAGTTGCCCTCGAAGATTCTCAAGAACCATCATGCAATTCTCAAGAACCATCATGCTTTTCGCGCCAACTCCCACATACGCTGAAGCGAGTTGTTTTCCTATTCAAGCTTTCGCGTTTCTGATCGGTAAATGTCGTGCCCAAAATCTGTGTCCCTAATTAATTTGTACATGTGTATGTTTCTTTAGCCGGTATATCCTGACTCGTATAAGCCCATCAGATACCGTATCTTGTTGCTTTTCGTGGGAATTGTGTAGTTCAGAAGATCACCGTATTAATTGAGCTGATTAGTGCCGGCTGACCGTGTGTCAGTTTCAAGTGTGAATATTCGCATTGAAATCTCAATTATAAGTAATACATTAGTTATTCATAAGCTATCCGGTTTTTCAAATAGACAAATACTTTTTAAACAAAGAAAGGTAGACTCGCCTAATAATTTGCATACTTGTCACTTGGCATAAAACAAAACATTTCATAACTACAGTAGTCTAAGCTCTCCGGCACCAACTCTTATCCACAACTACTAACATTAATTGCATTCACCGTCAGCATTCACTGCTGTTAGGTAGCCTAGTTTATTTTATAACCCTTCGATAAATTTTCTACGTCGACTTCAATGTTGAAGAAACCGAAACAAAATGACGGATGAAGAAAACAAGAGTTTAATTTCATCGAGTTCAAATATCCGTTCCGTTTGAGATCTTTTCATTTGTAAACTTCTAAAAACGTATTCGAAAATAAAGGATTCATAGTTTTTGAGGCTTTTCGAGTGGTTTTCTTGATATTTTGGGTTTTATTTGAGTGACTTTTGGGCGCCGATTTTGACGTTTGTTCGTAGTTCAAGGATCGAAAAATTATAAAAATACCTCAAATACCTGTCGTATCGACGTTAAAATCCCCTAAAGGGGAAAAAGTACACCACATGTATGTTATACAGGCTAATTTACCTATTAAAAATACATTGTCTTAAAAAAGTTCAGATAATTTCATTTTTCTCCAAAGTGGGGGATATCATCTCAAAACTGGGGGATATTACCTGACATCCGTCCAGTGAAATTGTACCACGTGACCCGTTTTAACCAATGGGCACGCGCGAAAATTTATCGATGGGTTATAATTGTTTATATACTCAACTTTAGGGAAAAACGCCAAACTTGATTGGGACACAGGAAGAGAGAAGTATTAGAAGACCAAATTGTCTTAATTATATCAGTATAATACTTGAATATAGAGTTTCACGCGCTGTGATTGGTCGAGCGACCAGTGATTATGAGACGATAATTGCTGCGAAGCCGTAAGGCGAGCAGCAACACTAATCTTGACGGTTTCCCTGTGTTATGTTGGGATCCCTGTGTGCTAGATGCCAGCAAAAATCTCGATTTGTGTTTGTCCTGCCGGATTTTTCGGTGTGTGGTCGGCGCAACTTCGACAATGCTCGGACAGCAGTATGTTCTGAGCATGCAGTACAGGTGTCCAGCGGGGTTCATCATAAATTGTTACGTACATAATATTTGTACGTTCATGTTGTTCAGACTCGATGAATAGTAGACGATTTTGGAAGTTCGTTGTTGTTTGGTCCGAGGTATTCGCCGTGTAATTATGTCAAGGTCAAACTTATTTATTGCTGGAAGCATTCATCAAGGCCACGAACGCTTAATAGTGACATTTCACGGGGAAGACAATGTTCTTTTATGAGTTTTTCAGCCCTGTTATTTGCTCAGAATTTACCAATCGAACAATGGACCGCCGGCCGCCATGGCAGATCAGATCCTTGTCGAAGGAGATCGACTTCATTATCTGGATGTTCTTCGAAGTAGATCCATCCCTGACACAGAACTATCTGCCCATTATCAGTGGCATATTGGTCTTTGGAGACTAACAGTAATCCCGGGAGTAATGTAATTTTGGTATTTGGGGCTACTGATTACGACACAAGCACATGATTGTGATGATTCGCTTATTTGGGCAGAATAACAAACAAATAATAATGCATTTACTTCTCGCAGCACTTCGCTTGCTTAAAGCAATGACTAGTTTATCATATATAATGTATACGCGGGTAACATGGGCGAACACATATACCTCGCTACGACACTCTGTCCATACGCTACCAGCCACCGCGAAGGGTTACATATGTTCCTGATCACTAGGTGCATGAATGCAGGTCTGTTTATGCATGATGATGTCTGGGTGATGACGATGATGATTACGATCGTGATGATGACGATGATCATGCATGCCAAGTCGACTACTGCATTAAAATATTATTTATTGTAAGAATCGCTAATAGTTTACGTGGTTCTAGACACCATTCAGTATCTCTTGCACTCTGTTATTATTTACCAACTTATTACATAATATTATTCAATTTCGTTGTCAATTTAACACATTATCTCGCTAGAATGTTGGTCATGTGACCTAATTTAAAACAGTTCAACGTTGCTTTTAGCAACCTGGTACTTGAAAATGGTGTTGGAGCCATTCTTTGGATAGAAGTTGTCGACTCCTGTTGGGGCCAAGGTTGTAGGGTCTTCATACATCATCCAATACTTGTTACTGTTTGGATCTTGCCATACGTTATCCATCGAAGTAATGAAGTGGCCGTAGGGGTGTCAGTTGAAGTAAACTTGTATGACGGGTTCTTTTCGCTCGCTTCGGTCAGGATATCATAGGCGTTTGTACCTTGGCTTACGATCAAGTGTACTGGCGGTGGGGTAGGTGGTTTGTCACCACTGGGTGGGTCAGCGAGGAACTCGATACTTACAGCAACCTGGAAAATATGGCATGTTTTATGTATCTGTATCTGTTTTATATATCTGTATTTTATGTATGTCAATCTGATTCTGAAATCTGAATATGTGACCTAAAAATACTCCGGTAGCCACACTATTCGCCAACGCAGGTCTTCGCCAAGGTCGTGGCGTATTCCAGTAATTACAAGATATATCACAACTCATACCCACAATCCCTCTCGATCTCAGATTTCAGATGCCAACGTTTTTTTGAAATAGGTGTATATAGGTCAGCCATTACCTAGGCAGACCCCCAGGATTTCTTTCTCCGCTGTATACATTGATTGGTCAACTCCGGGTCAACCGTCATCATACTTTTGGATACGCGGCGGAGAGGAGGCCAAGTGAGTTTCTTAAAATTATTTTCAATGTTGAAGTTGATCGGATTTACGTGTTGAATAAAACTGTCGAGCGAAAAAAAACAACTGTTGATGGCTGACAATAATGATGTTCAATTGTTGAATTTTGCACCATTCTGCCTTCCATATGTCGGCTAAGTACTAGTTCAGTATAGTGAACTTCCATTCATTTTTTTCCGGTTTCGTTGACTCCTTTGGGTTCCGTGTTTGCCTTCAGCTAGAGACGACGGATGCATGGTTAGACTAAACTGAGTGTTTCAAGAGTATAAATCCAATAACTGGGTATAAGTAAATCATACTTTTAAAAGCAATATGGCCAGTTACAACTGATAATACACTTGGCTAATTATAGCTTCGTATTTCAAAACGTAAAAAATGAAACACAACTTAAAAGAGAAAGGGTAGAAGCCAGCGGCGTGGAGAGGCAGAGTTTTGTCTCGGTAGAGTATAAAATAAATACTGCTCACCTCTATCATCTTGACGGCGTCGTCCATTGCACTCTGTACGTATTTCTCCATCGGCTGTAAAGCGTATTGAGACAATGTGAAATGCGCTACTATAAAGAACCGACTTATTATTCAGTTCCTTGTTCCAGTCCACCAACTTCCAAGAAAATGGTCAATCATCGAGTCGCCGACAAGGAATATATTCTATTTATAGCTCAATGTGAACATACAAGTCACGTGATCATGGTTTTGCAGTTGCGTCAGTAATATGACTTTTAACTAACATATGAGATCTCCACAGGAAAATCATTCTCAAAGCGCACATTCAAGCAGCACTTTCATATTCAGATATTTAGTTCATCTCATCTCGGTTACAGTGAATTTCAGCAGTTGTAAGTGTTGATCGACACACTTCAATGATGCCCCGATGGAATGGTGTCAGTCATCTTTAGAAAATCTTTAATTCACTTGTAGTTATTTTCAGACATTCAAGACTCACGACGAGGCACTAATTAACTTGTGAAGCCAAATATGTCACTTGTAAACGTACCGAGTATCAAAAAGTTTTCAAAACTTCTCAGAAACTTTAGGTATTTAACAGCCAACCTTAGCTTATTTAGGCTTTCACCATACTGAAGCCTGAGGCCTCACTAGCGACATGAGCACAATTTTAAAGCATTATTTTAAAGTTTAGTAAACAGAGTCCCTCAGCATAGAATTGGCTACTCAACTAATTCTTGTGTTGATGCTTATGTCGTGTATATCCTTACTTGTAAAATCGTAGACACAAGCATAAGAAGAACGGAACATATTATTATTATTTATAATTATTATCTTGATATTCTTGTGCTTATGTTAATATGCTCGTGTTTCAGCTGTCCTCAGTAGCGCATATCTTATGCTACATGTCGCTAGTGAGAGGTTCGCATGACTAGCGCACAGCAATGTTATACTAATATCACACCATTTCAGTCTCGAAGACACTCGTCTATCCTGTAGCTTGTAAAAGACCACTATTGACTAAAGACCTCAATCAGATTATTATCATCATGATTTATAGTGTCGACACATCATCTAGGGCCGGAAACGGAATCTCTTTCTAATCAATCAATCAATCAATCAATCAATCAAAGCTTTTATTTTACAACGGAGTCTCTTCAATACAATATGATTGGTCTCCCAGAGAGCCGTATATATAGATATAAATAATATTTTTAAATAATAATCTCTTCAAAATGGCGACAATTAGTTTTCTTTTCTTACAGTGGAAAATTGAACATTCACTGATAATATTTGTCGTTTTCTATCTAAGGTAATAATTAATATAATCGTAGGCCAGCATAGCAGGAGGGAATTATGTTGCGCGCATGCGCGACCAGTTGTGAGTTCAAGCGAAGCTTCGACTTCAGCAATCTCGTCCCCAGAGCCTGCGTTACTTTCGGCCAGCGACGAGAACGTAGGCTCTGGCATAATCCATTTTTTGGGAACAGGATTTCTTGTTCTTCCGGTTTTAGAGCGCATGCGCAAGTTAGCTGGGCAGTTGGTTGTTGTCGATTTAAATTGTCGATTCAGGTTTCAGTGGAATCCTTCGAAAGGTTTCATTAGGGATGCGCTGTAATCACCCCTCTATATTAGCTATAGTCACGATCAGTTATTGTATTAGTCACGCTACCGGAAGGAGCTCAAACACGAGACTCTTTATGGTTTACATTATCAGCATATTTTAGATTTTAAGTTTACCGCAGTAATATATGATTGGACGATATTATTAGCTTAGGAATTTAGCCATTAACAAGGATCATTGTAATTGTAGTTTTAGTTTTAGTTCGAATCAGTATTTAGTGTGCACAGCTCTTTGTAAGTTCATTCTGTTTTTACCTTAATAAATCTGTTACGAGAATCGACGGATTTGGGTTAGACTGCCCTATCGGAGCCACGAGTACCGGCCGAGGTAGCGGAACAGTAAAAACAGAGACTTCAAGAACATAAGAAGGACGCACAGAAAAGTCTTGGTAACGCGATGGACAACGTCCCTGAAGAACAACCAGCGGATAGAGCCATCGCTCAATTGCAGCCCGAGGGCGAAAGTGCTGGACCAGCACCGACCGACGACCCTATCGAGGACGGGACAAGCGATCTCCCAAAACGGATGAGTAAGCCGTCATTAAAGGTAATGCTTAATAAAGTTTTAGAAACCGAAAACCGGTTAGAAGACAACTGGAAGGAGTGTTTGGTAAACATCAAAAAACTCCAACAAGCGTACGAGTCCGCACAAGAAATCCGTGAAAGGATGGACGAAGTAAGGTCATTATTCAACGCATATGAATTAGAATTGTTAACCTTACAAACATTCACAGCCAGTGCTAGCGTAAGCGAAATCCTTCAGGAGCGAGAATTACTGGAGAAAACAGCAGCCACGCGCAAGACATTCATTGACAATGCGTTAATTGATGCAAATGAAAGAATAAAGAACTTATTGATAGAAACCGCATCTACGCGCAGTGCGTCGACTACTTTATCTACCAACTCGTCACGATCCGTGACATCCACGCGATTACAAGCTAAGGCAAAGGCCGCCGCCGCAATAAAAAAGGCCGAGCTGCAAAAGCGTAGGATCGAACACGAATCGCGCTCTGCCTTCTTAATCGAGGAGGAAGAACTCGCTCTAGCTAGGCGAAAAAGAACTGAGCAAGCTAAGCTTGAAGCATTGCGTTTGGACGAGGAGGCAGCGGTTGCCTTGGCGGCAGTGAAAGCGATCGACGAAGAACTCGGCCAACATGACCCCGACACACACACCGAAGCATTTTACCCGCTCGATCTTCCCTTGGCCGACTCTAAACAACGCGTGCAGGAATATTTAAACGAAGAACAACAATCCCGTGAGCTAGATAAGGAGGTCAAACCAGGGTCACGCACGCAACCGGAAAACTTTCTCGGCAAGCTCAACCCTTGCATGTCAGCGCTTGATCACGCATTTCCGCCCACTCAAACAACCACGAATCATTTCATTGAATTCATGGCACGCAGGGAGCTGATATCAAATAAAATAGAAAAATTTGATGATCGCCCAGAAAACTTCCATACCTGGAAGGGCTCTCAGCTCTTGAAAACATGATGAAAGGAGTAAACCTCAATTACAGCGAACAACTTTCTCTGATAATTGAGCACACAACAAACGAATCAAAACAACTCGCTCAGAGGCTACGCAACGCCTATATCGAGAACCCTGGGGAGGGCTTAAAGGAAGTGTGGCGCAAATTAGGGGAGAGATTTGGATCCAACGCTGTTGTCACGCAAGTCCATTTGGAAAAGCTTAATAAATTCCCAAAGATAAGCAACCGGGACAATAAACGGCTACAAGAGTTTGGTGATTTGCTACTAGAGTTGCAATGCGCAAAAAAAGATGGGGGATTAAGGGGTCTCAAAATTCTAGACGAGCCGGCGTACTTAAAACCTGTCGTGACTAAGCTGTCCGACGACCTTCAAGGGAGGTGGCAGAGACACGCATTTAAGTACAAAAAACAGTTTAACGTCGACTATCCACCCTTTGAAGAATTCTCGGAGTTTATTCAAGAAACCTCTCGCGAAAAGAATGATCCGTATCTGACATTAGGAAACACTGAGAAACATTTGAGCTCACAGCAGGAGGTCCCAACCTATAGGACCCCAAGACCTCGTAATGCGCGACAAGGCATTTCAACCGCCAAAACCGATATCACTGAATCTAAGAGCGCAGGCAAAGAAACACCCATCGAAAACGATCCTAGTGAATGGTGCTTCCTTCACGAAAAACCCCACCCCCTGAGAAGATGCCGCGCATTCAAAGCTAAGCCATATCGCGAGCGAATGGACTTGCTAGTACATAATCGCATTTGCTTCCATTGCGTAGCTTCATGTGCTCACTATGCGAGAGACTGCACCGTTACGGTTAACTGCGCAGACTGCCACAGTGACAAGCATGTGACAGTTCTCCATCCTGACGGTACAAGTCGAGAGACTCGAGCATCCGACCAGGAGAGAGCGGCAGACACCTCTCGAAGCGCGGAACCTCCAGTCGTAACAAACAGATGCACAGAGGTATGCGGCATAAAGTCTGGGGGAACAGGGAAATCCTGTGCGAAAATCTGTTTGGCCAACATTTATGTCGAAGGCGCCCCCGATAAAAAGATCAGAGCCTATATCACTATAGACGACCAAAGCAACTACTCCCTAGCAAGAGAAAAACTCTTCGAACAACTGAGCATCGAAGGCACTGCTACCGCCTATACCTTGAGGACGTGCTCCGGAGTAAAGCAGACTAAAGGCAGACTTGCATCAGGCTTGATGATAGAATCTCTTGACCAACGCGTAAAATATCGGCTCCCAACGCTTACAGAGTGCGATGAGATCCCAAACAACAGAGAGGAAATCCCGACTCCTGACGTTGCGCGAGCACATTCCCACCTGCAGCAGATCGCAGACGAAATACCAGAGCTCGACGAATGTGCCGATATTTTGCTGCTTGTCGGACGAGATATTCCTCCACTCCACAAGGTCCACGAATCACGCAACGGACCCAGAGACGCACCTTGGGGTCAGCGGCTAGACCTAGGCTGGGTAGTACTTGGAAACACCTGCCTCGACGGCGCTCACAAACCAAATCAGATATCTCCATACAAAACCCAAGTACTGCACAACGGCCGACCTTCACTATTAGAACCCTGTCCCAACCGTTTCCACGTAAACCACAATGCCTCCTCAGACACGCAGCAAGACAGCCAAGAAGATGATCCATCCTTCAACGGCGACACAGACGATGACGGCTTGGCACGCAACGTGTTCGTTCGAACACAGCACGATAACAAACCAGGGACCTCAACCGAGGACAGACGGTTCCTGGAAATGATGCAACACGGCATGACAAAAGACGAGAATGGCAGTTGGGAAGCACCGCTACCCTTCCGCCATGAAGTGCAGGAACTCCCCAGCAGCCGGGAAAACGCCATGAAACGTCTAAAGTCGACTCGACGATCCCTCGATAAGAAGCCAACTATGAAGGACCAGTACTTCAGCTTCATGAAGAAAATCTTCGAACACGGTCACGCTGAACTCGTGCCAGAGGAAAATCTGAAGTCTAATAAGCCATGCTGGTACTTGCCTCACTTCGGCGTTTATCATCCTAAAAAGCCTGATAAAATTCGTGTCGTCTTCGACTCAGCGGCCGAATGTAACGGAATCTCGCTTAACAAGCTCCTACTCTCCGGTCCTGACTTAACAAACAGCTTACTTGGAGTGCTTTTACTGGCGCTTTCGTCAGAACCCAGTCGCAGTAGTAGCTGATATCGAGCAAATGTTTCACTCCTTTAAAGTAAAAAAGGAACACAGAGATTTCTTAAGGTTCTTGTGGTACAAAGACAACGACCCACACGGTGATATAGCAGAGTACAGAATGAAAGTCCACATCTTCGGCAACACATCATCGCCAGCAGTTGCAAACTATGGACTGCGCAAGACTGCTGAAATTGGAGAGGCAGAGTTTGGGTCTGATGCAAAGATCTCCGTAGAAAGAAACTTTTATGTAGATGATGGCCTTCAGTCATCTCCCGATCCCCAAAGTGCCATAGATTTGCTCCGTCGCACCCAAGCTATGCTGGAAACCGCGAATCTCCGTTTACATAAAATTGCCTCAAGCCACGCAGAAGTCATGGAAGCATTTCCGTCCGAAGACCACGCGAACGGCTTGCACGAACTAGATTTCAGCAAAGGCCCTATCCCAGTGCAACGATCGCTTGGGGTACACTGGATCCTACAATCGGACTCGTTAACATTCAGGGTCTCCCTGGAAGACAAACCGTTCTCACGGCGAGGAGTCCTGTCAATAATTAACAGCCTCTATGATCCCTTAGGACTCGCGGCACCTGTCACAATCAAAGGGAAACAACTCCTAAGGTCAATGACCGCAGACCTCAATGCCTCGCAACCAGATCAGTGGGACACGCCGCTACCCAGAAGAACACAAGCCAGCCTGGAAGGATTGGTGTAATTCCCTTCGATACTTAGAAGACCTCAAACTCCCTCGCTCCTACTCCAACAAGTCACTTGAAACTGCAGCACGAATAGAGCTCCACACCTTCTGCGACGCCTCAGAAATGGCCATTGGTGCCGTCTCATACCTAAAGGTTATCGAGCCCGACGGCAAAGTTCAAGTAGCATTTGTGCTTGGCAAGGCTAAGCTCACCCCAGCCCACGCAACAACCATACCTCGCTTGGAGCTTTGCGCAGCTGTAATGGGTGTTGAGTTAGCTGAACTAATCGCCGATGAACTGCAGGTGAGGTTGGATTCCATGACTTACTACTCGGATAGCAAGGTCGTACTAGGATACATCACGAACGACTCGCGCCGTTTCTACACCTACGTCAGCAACCGTGTTGAACGTATCCGCCGGTCCTCAACACCGAACCAGTGGCGTTACGTCTCCACCCAGGTAAATCCTGCAGATCTAGCAACCCGCTCAGTACAAGCAAGCGATCTAGAGGACAGCACATGGCACAAGGGACCGAAGTTTCTGCACAACACGGATTCAGCAGCCTCCACCAAAGAAGGAGAAATAGCAGAAATAGCAGCCGATGATCCTGAGGTTCGCCTAGAAGTAAAAGTCTTACTTACTCAAGCTGAGGCCTGCACGATGCTCGGATCAAAGCGCTTCTCCAGATTTTCTCAATGGTCAACCTTGCAAGCTGCCATTGCAAAGCTGATAACTGTCGCGCAATCACACAGCAAAGCACGGATATAGAATATAAAGATTCTCCCTCGCAAGTGAAAGACCAAGCAAAGATCGCAATAATCAGAAGCGTTCAACACGATGCCTTCGAGAGAGAGATCGATTGCCTTAAGCGTTCACAAAGGCTTCCTAAGACGAGCCCTATGGTAAAACTATCCCCTGTTATCGACGAGAACGGACTACTTCGGATCGGCGGCCGACTAAACGAAGCAGATCTCAGCAACGAAGAACGTCACCCTCTCATTCTGCCAAGCTCACATCATGTTGCAGCACTCGTAGTCGAACACTACCACGCGAAAGTAAAGCACCAAGGGAGGGTCTCTACTCACGGCCTCGTTCGTAGCAGCGGCTACTGGATAATAGGAGGAAAGAGGTTGGTCAACGGCATCATCGACAAATGTCTCAAGTGTAAGAAGTTAAGAGGTCAACCCAAGGCTCAGATGATGGCCGACCTCCCAGCGGAACGCCTAACTCCAGCTCCTCCATTCAGCTACGTTGGACTCGATGTGTTCGGCCCATGGCAGATCTGCGCAAGGCGCACCAGAGGAGGCCTCGCTCAGAGTAAACGTTGGGCCGTACTCTTCACATGTATGACAACACGCGCAATCCATGTCGAAGTCATCGAATCCATGGATACCTCGAGCTTCATCAACGCCCTTCGCAGATTCTTAGCACTACGGGGACCGGTCATCCGGTTGCGCTCAGACTGCGGTACCAACTTCGTAGGTGCACGCAACGAGCTCCAGGGAGTACTAAAGCCATCGGATATCAGCGCTGTACAAACCTACTTGCTTAAAGAAGGCTACGAGTGGGTCTTTAACCCACCCCATGCCTCGCATGCGGGCGGAGCATGGGAGCGAATGATAGGAGTCGCTAGACGCGTACTAGAGTCGATACTGGCAGACGTCCCTCCACAGCATCTCACGCACGAGGTACTAACTACCCTAATGGCAGAAGTCACAGCCATCGTCAACGCAAGACCCTTGCTTCCAGTATCCTGCGACCCAGAGGCACCAGAGATCCTCACACCAGCAACACTGTTGACGCAGAAGCCACAACAGCTCAAACCAGCAGCTGGTGACTTCAGTTCTGCAGACCTCTACAGCAAGCAGTGGAGAAGAGTGCAGCATCTGGCCAACATCTTCTGGTCACGATGGCGCAAAGAATACCTCCCCACCCTACAGTCACGTAGAAAGTGGCAGAATGCGTCTCGTGACTTGAAAGAAGGTGATTTGGTCCTCCTCTGCAACAAGGATGCACCCAGGAACGATTGGCCACTTGCAAGAGTTGTCAAGGCACAACCCGGCCGCGATGGGAAAGTACGCGAGGTCGACCTGGAGACAGCCAAAGGAGGATCCAAGAAACTCTACCGCAGACCAGTCACAGGAGTCATCCTACTCAAGACAGAGGAGCAGTAATAATCACATTAGAACTGTTAATCTAGATTCAAATAGTTTGTAGTGGTATTCTACGAATACCAGGCGAGGAGTGTGCTGTAATCACCCCTCTATTAATCGTTTTATAGATTAGCTATAGTCACGATCAGTTATTGTATTAGTCACGCTACCGGAAGGAGCTCAAACACGAGACTCTTTATGGTTTACATTATCAGCATATTTTAGATTTTAAGTTTACCGCAGTAATATTAGTCTCCCTCGCAGCCGTGCTAAGTGTCGTCACGCAAAAGAGCGTTGCGTGACGACACTTAGCACGGCTGCGAGGGAGACTACAGTAATATATGATTGGACGATATTATTAGCTTAGGAATTTAGCCATTAACAAGGATCATTGTAATTGTAGTTTTAGTTTTAGTTCGAATCAGTATTTAGTGTGCACAGCTCTTTGTAAGTTCATTCTGTTTTTACCTTAATAAATCTGTTACGAGAATCGACGGATTTGGGTTAGACTGCCCTATCGGAGCCACGAGTACCGGCCGAGGTAGCGGAACAAGGGAATAGAGTACGCTTTAAAAGCACTTGGTAAAGAAGATATAACAGTGAAAGAAGTGCAGTATCTGAAGTCTTTATTAAAAGCAGTGGTTTTACAGCAGAAGGATACGCGAACAGTTCTTCCTACGGGTTTATATTTACTCGTGTCTACTTTACATATCAGTTAATTATTTGAATCTATCATCTTCATCTTCACTGGTTATTGTTGTCTCTCCTTCAAATGTATTTCTTTTGAATATTTCGCCTTCGTAAGCACCTCGATTGGCACGTACCGCCTTTCAGTTGCTAGCCTAAAGAATATTAGATTTACGATCGACATCTCTTCGTGTAAATTTTGAGCTTCGTTTGAAAACTTTTCAAGACACTTCGAGATACATATAAGCTTAGATAAACTGGATTTTTCTCTGTGCTTAGATATTTTATTATTGCAGATCGAGGCGACATGAGGTTAAAAGAAGACTGCTCGCAGGGTAGGCGACATGTTGAAAATAACATGTCAAATGAAACCGTTGAAAAATGTTAATTTTTGTTTTGAACGGAAGTTGGGACACCGGGTTGTTTTGACAACTCAATTTTCATTGGATATATTTCATTTCCGGAATCTTGCGCGTGCGTAGTTTCTAAAATGGAATAGCCAATCAAATTGTCTCAAAAATGGATTATGCCAGAGCCTACGTTCTCGTCGCTGGCCGAAAGTAACGCAGGCTCTGGGGACGAGATTGCGACTTCAGGCCATCGAATGCGAGTTAACTTAGGATTTTAAAACGGTTTTATTGCTACTTCCAAGGCTGACATTGGACTTAACTGCCACCAGAGGCTATACGAAGACTTAGATATTTCAATTTATCATGGAAGAACGCATTTGGACTTGAATAGATTGTTCTAAAGCACTTTATTATCACTGCAAGCGAACATCCCTGTGTTGACAAAATGACGTCTTGGTATTTACCAGCGGTGGTTTCGCGTTTAATTATCGCAAGCACTGAAGAAAATCTTCTACTGAAGTAGGGACGATGATAAGTACACATGTGATAGTGACTTGAATATACAACTTTGATGAAGATCGAAGACGAAACGTTCATAGAATACAGTCTTAACTTGAAAATCTTGTAGTTGCAATCAGGCATATTATAAGTAATGTAAAAACGTGAGTTGTCACTGATTTAGGTAAAAAATACTGTATTTACCGGGACGTTTCGGATGCGTACTGCAACCTTCATCAGCTAGATGTAATGATATGGCGTCTAGGGAATATATAACGTTAGGTGTGATCACTTAAGAATGTTGTAGACTTTATGGAAATAGATGTGTTCATTAATAGAGTTACTTTCCCGCATGGCGGAATGCCAAGCTTCAAGGACCAGTCTTTTGTTCCATTGACTTTCACGATCGATGATTTTAACACCATCAAAGTCAAAATCGTGTTGTGTTTGTAGATGATGTTGTACCAGCTGTGAGTTGCGGTCCAAGTTGAAAAAGGTTTTGGTATGTTCTTTTATCCTGGTTTTTAGAGCCCTGGATGTTTGTCCAACATAGACTTTATTACATTCCTTGCAGTTGATACGGTAAACGACACCCGTGGTGGAACTCTTGTCGATTCTGTCTTTTGGCTTTTTTAGAATTGACGAGATAGTGTGAGTCGATTTGTGTGAAACTCTGACGTTGAACTTGTTTAAGGTTCTGGTGATCTTTTCAGACACGTCTTTAATGTATGGTAAGACTACGAAACCACGATCTTGCTCAGGCTGTTGTGGTTGCTGCGGTTGTGTACGCTGTTGTGGTCCTGGTGTTTTGCAGCTTTTTAGGAAGTTCACAGGGTAACTGTTTGCACCTAAAGCGTCGAATACATGTTTGGTCTCCGAAGATTTGTCTCTGGGAGATGATGGGATGTTACGGGCACGACCAAGGAGGGTTTTAGCGACAGAGCGTTTGTGCTGCATATGATGGTGAGAGTTGAAGTCCAGGTAACGATCGGTATGGGTGGGCTTCCTGTAGACTGAGACCAAAATGGATCCATCGTCCTGTCTCGTGGTTTTTGTGTCTAGGAAGGATATGGCCCCTTCTTCCTCGGTTTCAACTGTAAACTGAATGTTGGGGTCGATTGAATTCAGATGGGTGTGGAACTCGTCTACGTAGATCTTGGAGATACCGACATGACTGTCGTCCACGTACCTGAACCACCATTGGGGGGGGGGGGGGGGGGGGGGGTGTGGCGCGGTGGAGAGAGCTATTTCTTCTACATATTCCATGACAAGGTTTGCCAAAATCGCGCTCACCGGTGAACCCATAGGGCATCCAAAAATCTGTTTGTAGTAAGTGCCTTGAAAGATGAAAAAGTTGTTGTCAAGTACAAATTCCAACAGTTTGATGATATTTCCTTTAGAGACAGAAGTTCTTTGGGGTAGGCTAGTGTCCAACTCAAGTCTCTGTTTAACTACTTGCAGCGCTAGGGACGTAGGAATGCTTGTGAAGAGTGAAACCACGTCGAAAGAGACAAATATTTCATGACGTTCTAGGCGGTATTCCGTGATCTTTTTGGCGAAGACTTGGCTATTCCTGACGGTGTATTGGTAGAACTGAAGTGGAGACAGGAGTTTGGCGAGGAATTTAGAGAGTTCATAAGTGGAACAGCCCACAGAACTTGTAATAGGTCTCAAAGGGATGTCAGGTTTGTGGATTTTTTGGAAGACCGTAGAAGGTGGCGGGGACTGAATCAGTATTGCGTAGTCTGTAGTAGAGTTTGGGATCCAGTTGGTCTGTTTTTTGATCTTGGTGATTTTTGATCTTTAATCTGTAGAAGGAGACGATTAAGCGCTTTTTCTGTGCTAGAAGTTGGATTTCTTCTTTTGTCAGTGATTTTGCAGTAAGTCTTGGTGTCACTAAGTAGCCCCAGGATCTTCTTGGAATAGTCAGTGGAGTTCATAACCTTTGTCAGCAGGTAGAACTGTGATGGTAGGATCTTTAGCCAGTTGTTGGAGGGCATTCTGTTGTTCCTTGGAGATCTTCCTGAGAGCTCTCAGCACTAAGTCTTGATTTTAACTTTGCAATAACTCCAAACAAGCTACCCACATCGCATATAGTGGCAGCCATCGAATCTGGTATACGAGACTTGCCTAATACCAGCAAAGACCTTATCCGAGCCTCGGTATCTACAACCTTAAAGAACTGGATTCCGCCATTACGTAGTAATATCTCCAAGGAACAACAGAATGCCCTCCAACAACTGGCTAAAGATCCTACCATCACAGTTCTACCTGCTGACAAAGGTTATGAACTCCACTGACTATTCCAAGAAGATCCTGGGGCTACTTAGTGACACCAAGACTTACTGCAAAATCACTGACAAAAGAAGAAATCCAACTTCTAGCACAGAAAAAGCGCTTAATCGTCTCCTTCTACAGATTAAAGATCAAAAATCACCACAAGATCAAAAAACAGACCAACTGGATCCCAAACTCTACTACAGACTACGCAATACTGATTCAGTCCCCGCCACCTTCTACGGTCTTCCAAAAAATCCACAAACCTGACATCCCTTTGAGACCTATTACAAGTTCTGTGGGCTGTTCCACTTATGAACTCTCTAAATTCCTCGCCAAACTCCTGTCTCCACTTCAGTTCTACCAATACACCGTCAGGAATAGCCAAGTCTTCGCCAAAAAGATCACGGAATACCGCCTAGAACGTCATGAAATATTTGTCTCTTTCGACGTGGTTTCACTCTTCACAAGCATTCCTACGTCCCTAGCGCTGCAAGTAGTTAAACAGAGACTTGAGTTGGACACTAGCCTACCCCAAAGAACTTCTGTCTCTAAAGGAAATATCATCAAACTGTTGGAATTTGTACTTGACAACAACTTTTTCATCTTTCAAGGCACTTACTACAAACAGATTTTTGGATGCCCTATGGGTTCACCGGTGAGCGCGATTTTGGCAAACCTTGTCATGGAATATGTAGAAGAAATAGCTCTCTCCACCGCGCCACACCCCCCCCCCCCCCCCCCCCCCCAAATGGTGGTTCAGGTACGTGGACGACAGTCATGTCGGTATCTCCAAGATCTACGTAGACGAGTTCCACACCCATCTGAATTCAATCGACCCCAACATTCAGTTTACAGTTGAAACCGAGGAAGAAGGGGCCATATCCTTCCTAGACACAAAAACCACGAGACAGGACGATGGATCCATTTTGGTCTCAGTCTACAGGAAGTCCACCCATACCGATCGTTACCTGGACTTCAACTCTCACCATCATATGCAGCACAAACGCTCTGTCGCTAAAACCCTCCTTGGTCGTGCCCGTAACATCCCATCATCTCCCAGAGACAAATCTTCGGAGACCAAACATGTATTCGACGCTTTAGGTGCAAACAGTTACCCTGTGAACTTCCTAAAAAGCTGCAAAACACGGGCAAAACACCAGGACCACAACAGCGTACACAACCGCAGCAACCACAACAGCCTGAGCAAGATCGTGGTTTCGTAGTCTTACCATACATTAAAGACGTGTCTGAAAAGATCACCAGAACCTTAAACAAGTTCAACGTCAGAGTTTCACACAAATCGACTCACACTATCTCGTCAATTCTAAAAAAGCCAAAAGACAGAATCGACAAGAGTTCCACCACGGGTGTCGTTTACCGTATCAACTGCAAGGAATGTAATAAAGTCTATGTTGGACAAACATCCAGGGCTCTAAAAACCAGGATAAAAGAACATACCAAAACCTTTTTCAACTTGGACCGCAACTCACAGCTGGTACAACATCATCTACAAACACAACACGATTTTGACTTTGATGGTGTTAAAATCATCGATCGTGAAAGTCAATGGAACAAAAGACTGGTCCTTGAAGCTTGGCATTCCGCCATGCGGGAAAGTAACTCTATTAATGAACACATCTATTTCCCTAAAGTCTACAACATTCTTAAGTGATCACACCTAACGTTATATATTCCCTAGACGCCATATCATTACATCTAGCTGATGAAGGTTGCAGTACGCATCCGAAACGTCCCGGTAAATACAGTATTTTTTACCTAAATCAGTGACAACTCACGTTTTTACATTACTTAATACAGTCTTAAACCTAGTATATTTTCATAAAACTTCTTGTATTAGCAAGTTTGATGCTTCATTAACTCGAAATCTACTATAGATCTCCCAAGTTTTGTGAGCAGAAATATTAAAAGCTATGCTGTCTAAAGATCTAAAATAGTTTTGATTGGCAAAAATGGGGAACATTGTGTTTTTGACCGATTTCTTCGGCATGTTGAGCCCAAATGCATATTTAACATAACTTTGCTCCCCAAAAAAACCTGTTTGGAATTGCATTTCTCACAATGTCTTCCTATCTTTTATAACTCCACAGTTACTCGTTGTAGAGAATAACATATCACTGAGATCGGCAGAGGTTTATGAAGTGAACTATGTGTATGGAATATGACATATTTTTACTCGATTTTAGCCTGCGTAGCGGCGTACGGGAAAAGGGAAGGAGGGGGGGGAAGGGGGGAAGGGGAGGAGAGGAGAGGGGATTGGGGAGAGGGGATTGGGGAGAGAGCGGAAGGGAACGCCCACATTCCTCGTATTTTACGTTCAAATTTTGAACGTAAAATACTCATTGGTTAATCAGCTGTCAATCAAATGCCTCTATTGTTTTAAATGAAAATTGATCAGCGACGGTCTAAACACTGGCGTTCGATAATGATTTTGATCAGATAGATTCTGAGATGGCCGTATCGTTATAAAACAGAACAAAACTCAGTGTTATAAACTCCTTGTTATAAGGAAAAGGTCGCAAAGCCTAATTTTTAGAGTACTCGCTGAAGTGAAAGGAGAAGCGGTTTTTCTAGTACAACACGAAGCCGATTGAGGTCAAGTTCTTGGGAATCAGTCTTGTACTACACGAGTCGCCGCCAAAATTGATCTTCGCTAGTGCTGAAGAAGTAGACTGATTCCATTTAAGCGGCTGCATGTTTTCGCTCTTTTACCCTGGAGGTCGCTGAGAATCGACAAAGAGCGAACAGACCGACTTATGGAATCAGTCTACTGAAGAAGTAACAGACAAGGGGTTTCAGCAAGTCAGGCTAAAATACCACAACTGTGCTTTGAACAAGAAACTCGAGTACCCTGGTTCCAGAGGCTTTGTTAAGCTCTATAATACGATGTCGAACAAGTTAGGGTAAAGCTCGAGCTAATCGTAATGTAGAAAGCTTATTAAATTAACTCGTAATGTTGACAGTTGATTCTCTAGATATCTGGCCTTCTCTTCTCTTCTCGATTTATATACTGGAATATAGTCTCTAATAAAAACTTCCACGGTAATCTTTTAACTTTCTGGGAATCTAAGGGTTAAAAGGAAGGATTCAGTTGAATGTGGGTTTCTACGGACCGAAGTTCAAAGGTTTTTTGAAGACGGCGATTCGATCAGGAGTTCGTTCAGAAACGTCCGCAATCGTATAAATATGTTGACAGTTGAGTTGTATGATTCTGTAGATAACTGTCTCTAATAAAAACTTCCTTTCATTTAAGTGCTAGTGTAGCCTTTTATAAATACCATAGATCGTTAAAAGACTTTTAAGCGATCCATGCCTTTCCCTCGTTCGTTTGTCAAATTACATGTACATGTACATTTCACACTTCACAGTGTAAAAAAGACGATTTTGATTGGTTTATTTATTTCGCAATCTTGAATATTAATTAGGGGGTGTATTGAGGAATGTGAGGTTATCATTGCAGGCGTTCCCTTTCCGCCTTCTCTTTCTTCTTTTCTCTCCCCAATCCCCCCTCCTCTCCTCCCCTCCTCTCCTCCTCCTCCCCTTTCCCCCCTTCCCCTCCCCCCTCCTTCCCTTTTCCCGTACGCCGCTACGCAGGCTAGAGTATATGCATCCTCGGAAACCCAGGGGCTGTAGGGGGAGGGGGAGGGGAAAAGGAAAAGGGTCGGAAAACAGCCCCTGGGGACAAACTCTTACAGAACGAGTTCCAGAGAAGTTAATGAGATGTGCTCTGATTGGCCACAAAAATATTTTGTGGCCAATCAGCAAAGAGCGGTACGTTGCACAATGACAGATAGTGTGAAGACATCCGGTAGCCCGTTTTAACTTCAAAGTGCACGATTTCCATGTGGCAATATGTAGTCCAAATGCAGTCGTTTCCCTTCTTTCTGCATGTGATCCATAGTTTTCCCTGGCGCCGTTTTTGGGGAGTTTCTCTCTCGTTTCAAAACGAAGAGCACAAAAGATTTCCATACAGGAACATTCGGGTCAACTTTCTCGTTAATGATCACGAAATCTTCAACATTTCTTTTTCTTCTTTTATCGAGAGATTTTTTGCCACAAACATGGAAGCAGTCATTAACAGCCTTTTTAGAGGTTTTCTGAACTTCTCCATACAACCGGACGACAACAAGCGTAGAATATAATATAATTTAGCGAGATCCATCAGTTTGTATTCAAGTATAAACAATGGCTCAGTGATAACTTCAAAGTGATAATTGATTTGGATTGGCAGTTTTTGTTAACAGATCGTTAAATAATTTAATCCCATTAACCTTCTCTGGAACTCGTTCTGTAAGAGTATGTCCCCAGGGGCTGTTTTTTTTTTTTTTCCTCTTTCCCTTTCCCCCCCTCCCCCCTACAGCCCCTGGGTTTCCGAGGATGATAAATATGTTGACAGTTGAGTTGTATGATTCTGTAGATAACTGTCTCTAATAAAAACTTCCTTTCATTTAAGTGCTATGTTTATTCAGTTTGTGTAGCCTTTTATAAATACCATAGATCGTAAAAAGACTTTTAAGCGATCCATGCCTTTCCCTCGTTCGTTTGTCAAATTACATGTACATGTACATTTCACACTTCACAGTGTAAAAAAGACGATTTTGATTGGTTTATTTATTTCGCAATCTTGAATATTAATTAGGGGGTGTATTGAGGAATGTGAGGTTATCATTGGAGGCGTTCCCTTCCGCTCTCTCCCCAATCCCCCCCCCAATCCCCCCCCTCCTCCCCCCCCCCCCCCCCCCCTCCTCCTCCTCCCCTCCTCCCCCCTTCCCCCCCTCCCCTCCCTCCTTCCCTTTTCCCGTACGCCGCTACGCAGGCTAACTCGATTTTTGAACATGTTTTGTTTTACTGTTTGAAATCTATCTACGATCTCCCAAGAAATTACTATAAATATTGCAAGTTTATCAGACATATTTTAAATGTGTGCACTTGCTTTTCATCTAAAAAATGGGGAAATGTTCAAAAATCACAATTTTAGTGTGTTGTAGCAACGGTCCTTGGCCTTTATTTACCTTTTGGGGTGCCTGTGTAATTTATCGCTTCGCTTCAAAAGAAATTATAGGAGAGTTTGGAAACCTAAAACCTTAAAAAGAAATGCTTAGAAATAAAGTTGGATAGTTTATGAAGCTTTTTGAGTAATTTTGGGGCAATTTGTGGTCTTGAAACGGACTTTCCTGTTATTGATTACCGCGATCAAGCCATTACGGTTCAGCGGCCGAACGCATGCTCGTGCAAATTTCCCTCCTGTTGGCCAGCATTACGTACCTTCGCTCAGTGGGATTTCAATAGGATCAGTTTTGCAAGTAAAGCGGCTCAACAGTCTGTGACATGGTACACTGATCAATGTTATGAATACCACTAAACTAACGAATAATAATAATCTTTATGAATGAATGACAGGACATATTTAAGGAATGGTCAACGCTCAGCGTGCGTCCATCGAGTTATGGATGCACGCGGGAAGCTGCTAAGCACGAGAGAAGCGGAAGAGTCGCACGAGGCGTAGCCGAGTGCGACTCTAGCTTCTTGAGTGCTTAGCAGCCGACCAAGTGCATCCATAACTCGATGGACGCACAGCTGAAGCGTTGACCATTTCTTTTATAACATAGTTAGTGCAAATTCAAATTAAAAAAAATATTTTCCAATTGATTTCAGAGCGCGCGCTATGCCGATGACGTGAGCGTGCGCCAGGACAGCCGGGCCGAAAACGGAGGACCGACACACAAAAAGCTGCAAAATGATCTCAAAGGCCGTCTAGGGTTAAGGACGACTGCAAGCCTTCATGTTTGCAATGTATACGCAATGCATCTAAGAGCCTCGGTTGTCTCGACCGCTTCGTTTACGCGTTCTCAGTCTATCGTAGAGTTAGCACTGAACTGCTGTACAGGGCCGTACACAGCACAGGGCCCCCCCCCCCCCCCCCCCCCCCCCCCCCCCCCCCCCCCCGAATTTAGTCAATACGGCCTTAGGTACTCCTACGCACGGAGTACAATGTAATTGCATTGCTCTTGCCCAACATCAGAATCGAGCCGGCGGTTATTTTGCTGAATTGGTGAAAAAGTAGATATTTTGTCGAGACGAAGACAGTATTTTGAACCACAACAGCATTGTGAGGAACATAAAGAGATTACTGCGATTAAACTAAGGGCACTTTTCATTTAGCAGAACTGACTGGACTTTCCGACCAGTTCTTAAATGGAACACGTCAGTTCTGGGAAAGTGTTATGAATAGTTCTCAAAACATTGCATTTAAGAACCGGTTGATCAGACCAGTCAGTTCTGCCAAATGGAAAGCGCCCTAAGACTAACCTCATTTCTCTCATTTTCCTTTGTCATTTTCAACTGAAAAGTTCGTATAGAAATTTAATTTTTACTCTGTAAACAACTATTTACTACTGAAATATACAATATTTTCTTGCCAAGACTTAAAGCCTTTTAAAATAGTTCATAATATGCCAGCTTTCTTTCTTGTGCATAGTTTTATATGTACATCTTATCAGACGAGCGAGTCGAGTTCCTATTTATAGATCATTCAAATCCTGTGCCAAAGTATCGATCACCAAAGTTTCCTGGAAGCACAAAAATAATCCAGTTACAAATATGCTTGGATGCCTTCTCAGCTCACGACTCTCGTCTCTTTTCTGGTCTTCCTGTGTCGAGGAATTGACCGCAAGAGACTTGGGAGCATTTTCAAATCGCGCGGGTGACTGGCACTAGCTAATTTTTGAGGACAAAATAATTCAAGATGGCGTCAGTGATGTGCAGATTCTCGTTCTGAGGTCCTCTTGGCACCAGGTCATGTGCGAGCAAGTACACAATTGTAACTATTTATGGAAACCGTACGGGCGGAGAGTATTTCAAAAGTCTCCAGGCCCCGGTTGCACGATAGGTGAATATCCACCGGATAGGTCTTTAAACAAGCTGATGCAGTTATGCAATTCATTTTATCTGTTGGATAGGACGCGTCACATTTCGTGCAACTGGGGCCAGAAGAAGAAAGTCCAGTAGACACCAATACCATACCAATGCCAGGAATAATGTGGTAGACTGAATTCACCTCGGGATCCACAGCGGTTGTTATAATCTTTACTTTAGGGTAAGCATATGCTATAGTATGGACGCCTAAATGTAACAAAAGTTTCGAATTATCTATCTAAACGAATGGAAGAAAGGGGGAGAGAGAGAATGGAGAAGGGGATGACACGGAAGAGAAATATTAAAGATAAATAGAAAGGCGAAGTAATGAAGAAAAGGGGATGAGAGGGAGGAAAGAGAAGGAAAGAGGGAAGAAAAGAGAAAGAACTGGGAAATGGAATAATGAAGGAAACGAGAGGAAGAATGAGAGAACCTGATTCTGCTGCAATGAGTGACACGAAAAGAATATTCTCTTCCTTGACTTCGTGGTCCTGTAACGAATTACAACAATAGTAAGGTTTCAGTGTATAAGTATCAGTCATAAACAATCTTTCATACTCACCAGTAACACTCGTATGGCCATCAGAGCTGCAAAAGAGAAAATACACGTTAGCGGGCTTCCTGTGTCGTACAGTCAGTTCAACCTCTCTACATCGGCCACTTCAGGATAAACGACCGTTGTGTAGAGGTAGCCGTTGTGTAGAGGTGGCCGTTGTGTTGTGGCCGTTGTGTAGAGGTGGCCGTTGTGTAGAGGTGGCCGTTGTGTAGAGGTGGCCGTTGTGTAGAGGTGGCCGTTGTGTAGAGGTGGCCGTTGTGTAGAGGTGGCCGTTGTGTAGAGGTGGCCGTTGTGTAGAGGTGGCCGTTGTGTGGAGGTGGCCGGTGTGTAGAGGTGGCCGGTGTGGGGAGGTTTCAATAACAATGAACACGATGAATAATGTATATTGCAGAGAGGTGACCGTTAGTACAAGTTCGACTGTACTCAAACCGCTGACCAAAAGCACAAACGGAAGAACAGAACGATACTGAGAGGGGAGGGGAGGGGTGTCTTACCGGCAGCTCCAGTAGCTATAGTCGCGTCCATTAAAATCACGTGATCTTCACTGATGTCATGGGGAAGTCTAAGGTAATGAAGCTACGAACAATAACAACATGAGTGGTTCAACAGTAAATAATAATAATGGTTGTTCTTATAGAGCGTAATTTCGCCGTCTCAATGCGCTTTACAACCGATGCAGGGGGACTTTTTCGGGCTGCATATGAAAGGCGCCCATGGAAGCCGAGCAGCTTACAATCATGAGAAGTTAGTATGTTAGTGTGTTAGTATATTATGCCACCAATTCTGAAGCAGGCTGTTGAAACGGGCGACAATCCCCTGATGATTATGGCTGTAGTATTTATGAATTTGTAATGCAGTCTGTAATACTCTATTAAGAGTGAAAACTTATCTGGAAAATAAATAAATGTTGAGGGTATTTTAAAAGGGGATGGGCACTAGCTTATACTTCTACTAACTACACAGGCAGCCCAAATTTTCTTCTAAAGGCCCAGCCACACGATGCAACTTTCGTTGCAACGTTGCGCGCAACAAGAGATTTCTGGGGGTGTCACACGATGCAACGTTGCGCGCAACGGAAATCCTTCCACAGGAAACCCATCAAAATAAACGCGCACATCCATACTGACCTGTGGTTCATCTGTCTCATAGTTGGTTTGAATGAGTATCTTGCCGATTCTTATCTCCTTACAGACCGACTCTAGAGCAGGTTCGAGTGTTTCTCCAGCACGTAAAATAGATACTCCACACAACTAGAATATAAACGATGATTAGGTACAGTTGACCCTAGGTGAGGTTCTTGTACACATACCCTTTTCCCTGCGAACTTCTCTCCTTCGTACGGGTTACCAGCTGGCGTTGTTACGGTTATAGGCTGATGGAAACAAACAAACAAAACTTATTTTCAAAAATACGCGCATCAAATACTGTCCAGGGTGTCCAGGGTGTCCAGGGTGCCAGATGTCCTCTTTTCGCGTCAGTTACGGCTACAAGGGGTTGGGGAGACACTTGTGACCACTCCAATGAATACAATGAATACAATGAATACCCGCCACCCAACAGGTGATGACAGCATGCACGTATATAGCTAATTGCATAATCGTTGTCGGGTTGAAAATCATGAAAGCTATGCGTGACAAAAAGGAATTGTTGGGAAATTAAAACTCTCAAATATTTAACCCTGTCAACCTTGATCGTCCTATTTGTATATGAAAGACTTGTAGGAAATGTCTATCCCTACAATACGCTCATATCACCATCACAACTACGACAACATTAAATAACGATCTGCATGTAATGTGGCTCATGAACTGATTACGCACCCATCACCATCCGTGCGGTCTCGTAAAATTCTATGATTTATTGTTTTTTCAACCCGACAACGATTATGCAATTAGCTATATAGTATACCAACGGAAACACGCACGCAATTGTTGGCACGATGATGGATGTAAATTCCAGGTAGTTTGACTCATTTTAAAGTTAGATAACGTTTACGCAATTGTTGTAAAATCCCTAAAAACTCACGCACAATAAAGGTGCAGTAATACGAGCAACAAAATCGTGCAACTTGTCGCGCAACATTGTTGCGTTGCAAGTTGCAGAGCAAATGTTTCTCGTATTACCACCGTTCGCACAACTTGTCGCGCAACAAATTAAATTTTCGGTGTTGCAGGTTAAAAAAACTTTGTTGCATGAAGTAGAAAGAGCTTCTACTTTGCGCAACAAACTTTTGCAACCTGCAACGCGTAAAATAACGATACGCGACAAGTTGCGCACAATCCCTACACGTACGTAATACGAGAAACATTGCTCTGCAACTTGCAACGTAAAACAATGTTGCGTGACAAGTTGCACAATCCCTTTTGTTGCACAACGTATTACTGCACCTTAACTAAACATATTTATGTGAATGGTACACATACCTTGGAAAAGTTCTTGTATAAATGTGTTTATGAAATAAATAGAGGAAATGTGCTATCCCTACACGTACGCACAACTAATCACACATCACACACGTACCACAACGTAAAATAACGATACACACGCAATAGTTGGCACAATCCCTACACGTACGCACAACTAATCACACATCACACACGTAACACAACGTAAAATAACGATACGCACGCAATAGTTGGCACAATCCCTACACATACGCACAACTAATCACACACGTAACACAACGTAAAATAACGATACGCACGCAATAGTTGGCACAATCCCTACACGTACGCACAACTAATCACACATCACACACGTACCACAACGTAAAATAACGATACGCACGCAATAGTTGGCACGGAAAATGCAAAGCACGTGCGCGAGTAACAGATATCTCACGGAATGCTAAAACAACGATACACCACACAATACGCACACAAACGACAATAAAACCCTTCAACTCAATGAAACAAACGCAATATTGGCACTCCAAAAAAAACCCGCTAGAAATAGAGTATTGAAGTCGTATTGAAATGGAATTTCAAATACACGAGTACATAGGGATTTTACTCTAGCAAAACCAGCCAGCTTGTAACCCACAATGCAAACACGTGTTTATCCCTGCACACGAAACCCACCACAAACGCACCTAACGCCGTCACAAGACTGGCTTGGACGGGCAAAAGTAGTTAACTCTATTTAGTGGCAATATGTATACAAAGTGCCAGTATTTAATCGTGTTCTAAAACCTAAAAAGAGCAATTCGTGTGTTGAAGTAATTTGGAGAACATAATGTATTTCTAATTTGTCAAGGTTTTAATTGCTTCCTGTATGTGTTTTTATTCATTCGAGTTTCAAGTCTTTTCTCACAGACACAAGAACACATTCTTCATATTTGCAGAGAAAACGAAGCACCATGGAAACAGACGCTCTAAATGAAACATAATTCTTGTTTAATCACGTTTGTCATGATTGTTTCTAGTATTATCAATACAGACCGACTCAAACAAAAGACATAAAGAACGTTAGAGATGTTTGCTGTGAAGCAGTGAATTCCTTGTTAGGGTTTTAAGCGGCGAATGTCAAAAAGCTTAGTTTTTAGTTGTAGAAGAGCAAACAGTTTCATTTGGAGGATAATTATCGATGGTATCTTGTTTCAAGAAGACGAAAACGTCGAAAGCTGAATTGTTTTCAGATAAAAATGACAAAGAGAAATTATTTCTCACTTTTCACTAAACAAAATCTATCTAAACAAATGTCTTATTTTCACAGCGATTTCTGAAAACAAATAAGTTTTCTTTTAGTCTCAAAAACTCGGCCTTTCCAAAATGGACATTTGGCATAATCTATGTTCCAATAATACTGATTTTGAACACAATTTTGTTAGTTATAGTACTGTTCTGATTCACTAGTCAACTACTGGCAGGCTGATTCATTCTAAAGTGAATCAATATTGACAAGCGAAAAGCAAACTTTCCGACTATATTTTCCTAAATACAGAAAATCTCGGGCGGACGACGAAAAGTTGTCCAACTGAGTAAATAGAACTAACAGCTGAAATTATCTTTGCCCAAAACTACAGTTCTGACAACTGAAGAAAAAACACATAAACTGTTTTCAATAAAATGTCGGGACGTTTTACTTGCTAAACGTGAATCTCGTCCTCTTTTAAGAAGTATTTTACATTGATTTAGGACAACACAGTAGTCATCATTTTAGTAACACAATATAATGAGGTAGACAATTTTGACCTGGAAAACACAGTGCAATTATCTTACTAAACTGTGACAATTGTGGAATATCTTGTAAAAGTTTGATTATCCGACAGCCTTACTTCCAAAACCCTTCACTTTGACAACAGTAAAAAGTCTAAAATATTTTAATTATTGACGGCAAAACATTGTAAAGGAAGCCTCTAATTCATAGCGAACTATGATTAGCCATTTATAGGACATTGTCTCCACAAATACAAAGGGAATAGACAGAATTGTAAACTAGTATTAAAAATATCATTTTGCTTTTGTTTCGAAAGTCTAAGCAGCTGTGTGGCTCAGCGCTCAATGTGTCACTTGAATTTAGACCACGTGGTGTAAGCTGTCAAACTCAAGTTGAATGAGAATAAAAATGTAAAAAAAAAAACCAGACCAACAAGCATTTTCCAAGCCATCTCTAGCAGCAATTCAATTCTGACTTGAAATCCGTGAGATTTAAATGAGATTTGAAGATATTTTGCAATCTTTACCACCAGATATCATTAACGATAACAACGGTAATTGCAAAACGAAAAAAGTCCTTTCTTTGCAGAAGATAACATTACTATATAACTTAAATATTATCTAGAGAAAGAAAGACAAGGTATATAGCTTTAATATCATATAATCTCAAGCAGCCCTCTTCAGCTAGAGACCCTAAGAACAATCAGACCACACGCCAATGCCACTTGACAC